>CM068367.1:1423649065-1424071565 GCA_034769895.1 Magicicada septendecula | reverse complement strand
AGAGATTGAAAACTGAACAAACAGGCGATATGGAACAGAAGAAATTAAACGTCGAGCGAATTAAACAATATCGTCTTCGTAAAAAAAACGAGATGGGATTCAAGAAAAATGAAATCGGATAGTAGTGAATCGGTCAGAAATCCGTACGAACATCGCTGGACAGGAGAGTCTGCAGTTTATGCACATTATACGTTTCAAAAGCCTAAAAACATTATCATGCTTCGATGTTTCGGTTTCGTCGAAATTCTTCTTTTTCTGTCTGGGCTGTCTCCCATAATCGGGCTGTTATATCGGACTAAAGAGACCAGTTTTCCTGTATTAAAGCCGACTAAATCCAACTTTATTCACGCCTGTAAGATTCCAAAGATAAGCCGGTCCGGTCCAGGTTCATTTCCCTTACGCCTTAACTTGGTACTGGTGACTACAGCTGTCCGCCACCACCACGACGACGGCGACGATGTTGAAGAAGGTTTGAGAAATTTAAAACAACTCCAATTTCATCGTCATCTTACATCAGCTTCCAAACTCCATGCCTCTAGGTTGTTCCACAAAGCTCTCTCTCCATAGAGATATTTGTAATATAATCTCTACGTTTAATCTGAGTGCATTAAGTTATTCCCTGTCATTCCTGCTACTAGGTATTCCGTCTTGGATGGATTTACGGTCAGTCCCCATGGCTTATATTCTTCATCTACACTTCGTAGCACATAGTGTACACCACTTTCATCCTTCACCAGAATCACGTGGTCATTTGCAAAATGCAGCGTATAAAGTCTATCTTCTCCAACCATTGTAACCTCTGGCTCTTATTTTCTCTTCCACTTTCTAACTCTCCCTCTCACTCTTAAAGAACTTGCCGTAATTTTTTATAGAATATACGGTAGTTTTCGTACACCGTGTAATTTTTCATACTAGCACACCTATTATCTGTGTGGCAACACTGTTTTCAATTTTTCTTGCTGCTACGATATATCGTAACTGTCGCAATAATTATAATTGATTTCTTCATTGAGTTTGCACTATAGGCCTACTGCTTTGTCTATAAGCCAATTGTAACATTACGTACGCAATTTTATATACTTAAATAATCATTTTCATGTGGTTTGAAACAAAGATGCATTAAAAAAAAACCTAAATTTTGTTAATTTCTCCTAGCCAAAAGTGAAACTGTTCTTCTATTACTGAGAGAGGGCAAAAGTATTGATGTTTCTCAGAATTGTGGTATAGTTAGCCGGTGGAATTGGCTCCGCGGATCCGCCTATTTTTTCGTAACACGAAAGACAAGAAATTACGGTTATATAACTGTTTTATTCTTTCCTTTGTTTCTTTTGTTCATTACAGTCAACGATTGTAGAAGACGTAGAAGTGGAAGTTATTCAATGTTCTCAACACGTAAACTTTTGTGGTTTTCATTATTAAGAAAATCAATGGTTTTGACTTTAAAACATATTTCATTTTTTTTAACACCAAATGTTCGTTTATTTTACGATGAGGCATCGTCAGTGTGTCAACTACGTTTGAGTCGTATATCTCCGTTACTCCTGTTTATACAGTAGTTATGTCAGCTTATATAAACGTAATCGTTTTATGTAATGTCGAAATCTAAATGATTATGACTTTGGTGTTCAAAGCAACTCCCCTTAGCTGCGAGAGTATTATGAGGTTTCCTCAAAACGTTCGTGCAATTTTGTAGTTTCCACCGCTACAAGGGTTCTCTTAAAAAAAACTGTTTTTCTGTGATGTTGATACACATGTTAGTGAAAATCTCTAAAATTTTAGCCCTATTTGATTCATAGTTTAGATTTTACAGCTAATTGAGTAAGTCGTCCTTATATCCATTAGGCGATTTTTTGTCATTCTACACTGAAGATTGAAGAATTTTGTGTTAACTGAGAGATAAAGTGCTCTGTCGTGGTAAATATGTTCAGAAGGCTTCTGGCGAGACTTCTGTGCGTGACCAAGTGGTTTACAAGCTTCAAAGACTGCCGTAAATGCCACTTTTAACAGTTTAACGATCACTGTCACTTTAACTTCATTGATTTCGTGTACACGCTAATTAATTTTTATTAGTTGCATTTATTAGTTAAGTCACGTGTTATAAAGATTCCGGTAACCCAATTCATGTTGTCTATCAGCGAAATTTGTGGTAGAAATTGATTTGAATCGGGCGCAGTCATTGACTTACGTCCCGCAGAGCAACGCAATTCTATAACTATCCTATGTTTGTACCCGTTGTAGGTAACTTTCTTTTTCTTCAGCAAAACTAAATACATGTTGATTTCTGCATCAGAAAGGAGAAGAAATCTGTATAATTTATGCATATAGGATAATTCATTTGATGCAGTTACAAAGTTCAGATGCAGTTAGAAAGTTCATGTACATCTAGGTAACATGTTAGATAATGAAGGGTTCATAAACACGACAATACACGACATGATACATATAGGAAATAGGGCATATTATGCCAACAGTAGGCTATTGAGAAACACACTTATTAGTCGTAACACAAAAATAAAAATATATAAGGCACTTATCAGACTAGTTGATACTTATGGAAATTAGACATGGACGTTGACAAGAAAGAAATACGTTTGAAAGAAATATTCTAAAACGTGTTTACGGCCCGGTTAAAGAAGATGACGAATGGAGAATAAGAAATAACCAAGGAATAGATGAGCTATTGAATCATGGGGACACTGTAAGATTCATACAGCCTCAATGAATGCAATGGTTAGGTCACCTAGAGCGGTTGGATGGTCAGCGTATGCCAAAAAAATTCTATGGACGTAGGTCTATAAAGGCAGAAAGAGGGGCCGATCAAGGATAAGATGGTTGCATGATGTGCTAGAACATCTCAGAAGAATAGATGTGAGGTGTTACACTGAGATGGCAATGGGCATGGGACTTTAGAGAAGATTGGTGTTGGATGCCAAAACTCACGATGGGCTGTAGTGATGAAGAAGAAGAAATAATTTTTATAAAGAAATTATATAAAACTAATAATAAAATTGTTTTCATTGTGTTTAGAACCTATGTGACTCTGAATTAAAATAAAGTGTTACCTATTGCCGATTTGCAACTTTAAAGACTATTAACGGTCTAAAATAGACAATTTAATGTAAATTGATTATATTCTAGACAAGTTGTATTTAAAACTTTAAAAAACTATTAATTTAAAAATATAATATAATAGCACTGATATAATTTCCAATTAAATTAAGCACAAACAAGCACAACCTTAATAGTATTTGTTTACATTAAATGTCATGATTGTTCCACGTTTTATGTGCATTAGAAGATTAAACTTTATTTAACACAACAAACAATTAATAGACTAACAGCTACAGCATAAAAAGCATACATCAAACCTAATATCTATAAATCAAAATTAGCTACTCATTCGACAAACCGTAAAACAGTCCCTGACAATTTACAAACAGTTCCTGACTTAAATATTTAGAAATTAATCAAACATATAGCTAAAAGCAACAAAATAAATATTTGAAGAAGTCATCATATTGTTTAATATAAAAAATAACATATGATATATCGTACCCTATGTATCTAAAGTGAGAGACTTGTTCAATTAGTTGCTGTTACCGTTAGAGCATTTCCTATGAAACTTATGAGTACTGTAATTTTTTACATAGACGGGATACCAGCCCATCGTATAACCCCCAACCTGGAGGACCGGGGTTTTCATTTTAGGGTCTGCTTCCCTTAGACAGGTTGCCTTCACCATGCCTTATGAGGCCTGTGAACCCCACGCAGTAAGCCTTCTAACTCAGCTTTGTATGTGCCACCGTACTCCGCTGTCACATTAGGTGTCTATCCTGCTGCCAACAGACACCATTCTGATGCAATTCTGCCGGGACCCCATCTCTCGTTTGCTCGTCGACCCATTCCCCCAAAGGGATTGGTTACCACAACCTTGGAATGGGTTGCTCGACATAACAGGTCCACCAACGAGTAGATGAGAGTGGATTTGAAATTGAGAGGTTAAGAGACCTTCTTCATCAGGACTTGAGTCACATCCATCCCTTCGGACCCCCTTTACTGTCTTATGGGTGTGAATTATGGACAACAACCAAAAAACAAGACAGTAAAATATAGGCCTCGAAAATAACATTCTTAAGAGGAGTTAAAGGTGTTATAAACCATAAGAGGAGTTAAAGAAATGAGTCCATAAGAGAAGAGTTACAAGTTTTTAACTTTAATGAAAATTTAAAATATTAAAAACAACGGTGGAAAGGACACTAGGATTCGAGACTGACCACACCAGTCTGGAAATACAAACCTATAGGACAGAGTTGTGTGGGTAGTCCCAGGAAGAGACGGCTGGACATTTTTTGAAGGCGGAACAGGCAGCACCGTGTTGTAAAGATAATGGTGATGATGACTTGTATTCTTCAGAATTGCATAAGATGGCGTTTTTCAGTACACTAGCTGACTCTTCGTCTCATTATTGTAGTCTACTGAAGGGATCAGGTTTCTTTAAAAATAACGACTTTTTCCAAAGATTTTGTTGAAATTACTACAATGTCTTAGAAAACCAATATAAATTTGCTTTAACTTGCTAAAACGCTGCGCCGATTCGTTTTTGATTTTCCTTTCGGACACGAGTAATGAGTATAAAGTTCATAATCTGACACTAGCGTCATGTGATGATAATTTTTGAATTTACTCATGTTCTACTACCATTCAGATGCTGAGGCTGAGTATGCAGTCGCTTGGGGTCATTTTGAAATTAATAAAAAAAATTGCTACAAATAAATATTAAGAAACTAACAGTGGATTCGTTTACATCAATGCAAGTTTGAAATGAGTTAACTGTGTTTCTGTAATGTAGGAAATTTTTACTTTCCAGCCGGAACGTGCGTGTGTACGTGTACATACTCGCGGTGCATATGTCGTGTGCAACCTGTTATATTTGTATTGTTGGTGTGTATTTTTGTTTTGACAAAGATGCTTGTTAAATATTAAAGCCGCGGCTGAATTAAATGTAGCCCTAACATCGTCATAAGCAAACGGCAGTACAGAAAGTATGCGAGGTTATAATAGTCATTAGTCTACTACTACGCGCGCGCGCGTGTGTGTGTGTGTGTGGAAAAAGAAAGTGGTGTATTGTCAGTATCGATTGTAGACATTAAAGCCGCGGGCACGCCACCCGTTAGTAATTGTCTTTTTGTTTCGTGCGGCCGGATGATATAGGAAAAAATGTTAGCAAGGAGCGAGAGAGACGGAGCCGCGGCTAGGCTTATTATTAAACGCTTTTCAAGAGGATATGTATTTAATATTTGATTGTGAAGTAGAACAGCTGGACTGTGTTTTGCTCGCGTGACACTTCGTATCAATGATTTACCAACTATTCAAGTAAATTACGTTCCGTTTCAAATTGACATCTACACCACCGATACTTCTTTTTCTCATCAACACACACACACACACACACACACACACACACACCGGCGTGAGGACTGGCAAAAGTAAATGTATTTACTTCTAATGTTCCTTCTTTTCTTTTTTTGTTATCGTTGTTGTTGTTCTTCTTCTTCTTTTTGTCTTCTTCTTCTTTTTCTTCTTCATCTCATTATTATTAGTATTATTATTATTATATTATTATTATTATTATTATTATTATTTTCTGGTTTTGCTTATTTTTGTTTTTCCCTTTTTCCCTTCCTTCTCTTTTTTAGGTTCATTTTCATCATCACATCTTCTTCTTCTTCTTCTTCTTCTTCTTCTTCTTCTTCTTCTTCTTCTTCTTCTTCTTTTCTTCTTCTTCTTATTCTTCTACTTCTTCTTCTTTTTCTTCTTCCTATTATTATTATTGTTATAATTATTATTTTATTACTTATTTTTATTTATTATTATTATTATTATTATTGTTGTTGTTTTGTTGTTAACATAAATTATTGTTATTAAGCACTAATACGTAATTGAACTTACCCCAAAGTTAAACATTTCAAATAGCTTAATAATTTAAGAAACATTTTGGAGGCGTCTTTCCTTTTGCTGCTTATGCTTTGTACACCCCCTCTTCTCTTTACTTTATTAAAGTTTTATCTTATTTCGCCCTGTTAATATTGACACCAGTCGTTAAAAAATTACGATTTCATTCATTAACAATATGTGTTTCTAATTTGGCCGCCTTTTAGCGCGAAGAATTCCTTACGCGTAAACAAATCCGTTTCTTCATCTACGAACATGACCGACCAGCAGCGGTGATTAAATATTTAAAGCGGTGTAAACAGTTTACCATTGTGTGGTCGTGGTGACGATCATGAATTAAATGTTCAACAGACACGAGAAGGAACCAATAATGTAAGTGGCATTGCAAATGGCATCACCTTTGCTAGTCAGCTGTAAAAACAAACAGGCGGGCGGTCCTCTCTACATTTGACACTCGTATATGATACATTTCTCTTTTTCGTACATAAAAATCGATACCCTTTATGCAAGTTTCAAACAATGGCTTCGGACTTTTCGTGTGGGAGGGGCGAGGAGGATATGAACAAGCGTGTAGACAATTGCATAGATCATTATTATTATTTCCGGCTACTGCAAACGTCATTGGTCTACTGTACCACGTGACAACGGCTTAAACCGTAACATTCTTATAAACGATAACACGAGGTAAAATGTTCAATTTTTTTTATTAGTAAACAGTAATTAGTTTAATAATGTTAATTATTCATCATCATCATCACTCCAAGGACTAGGCCTTAGAACTGTTCCGGAAACCATCTCCTCCTCGGTCTATCGACATCTCTCTTCCCAATAGGGTGATAACCCAAGGCAGTCACAGGTAGACGGATATCAGACATGCGAGTCAAGTGTTCACACCATCTCTTCTGTGGTCTTCAGTCTTCTAGTGCAATGATACGATGTTTAAATCGCGTCTAATATCCTCGTTCCTTCTCCGATCGAAGAGAGAACAACCTTGTGTCCCTCTTAGAAATTTCATTTCGGCTGCCTGAATTCTCTGCACGTCCCTTTTACCAAGAGTCCACGTCTCACTAGCATACAGGAGTGTGGTGACAGCCACAGTTTTATAAAATTTCATTAGGGTACCTATCCTTCTGTATTTTATTTTTCAGGTACCTATGAATCGTTCCACAGGCCCGTTTAAATTTTGTTAGATCACTATCCCAATCAATATCAGTTCCATATGAGGTATTACAATCCAGGTAATTAAAATGACTAACCTGATCCAAAATCTGATTATTCACGACTATCTTAGTTCTTATAGGATACCTGTCCTGAAATGCCATCGATTTAGATTTTGTAGGAGAGATCTGTAGCCCATAGTCTTGTATGATGCTATTGAAGGTAAATATCGCCCGCTGTAACTGGTCTTCTGTCTTCTGTATCATTACATTGCCATCTGCATAAAGCAATGCAATCACATGAATATTTCTCTGCATCAAATCACACATCAATCGTCTCTATATCGAAAATTTAGCTAACCTCCCTCTCTCTCTCTGTTAATAACTGAAGAATTCAAATTTAGAGGCTTGCGCCGTTAATTGTGAAGTATAGGCAACAGTGAAGCAATGCAGTCATGAATATTTCGCTGAAGTGATATTCCCGAGTCAAATTTAGCTGACCATTGCCGAAATATGTCGTCCGTGTAAGTTAGATTAATTTTAATTATTAAAATTATTAATTTTTAATCCGGTAAAGAAACATCTGAGTAAAATACAGGTATCAGAGATGGTAGTCTTGCGATCTAATAAAGGCAGCACATGAAGGGTTAGATTCTGCAATGAAGCCATATGCAAAGAATTGAACATTTTTAATATCCAATGTCGTATTACAGAAAGCAAAGGGCTATGGACTGCTCACCTGAAAAGGATGCCAGATGGCAGGTTGCCTATGGAAGTTTGGCAATACAAGGGCTCCGTATCATATACCGCTACCACGCTTAAAGTTACCATATTTTTAAATTGTATAATATTTTAACAATACAATATTGTAACACGTTGGACTTAAACGTGGCTTTCTCAACTGCTGGACTGTATTACATACTCTTGCTTTCAGTTTCACGGTCGCGTGTAGCATACAGCTAACTTTACAATTTAATCATTTCCGGACGTTTGATGTTTGTTTTTAGCCCTACTAACCGTATATGTTTAGCTCTACATATTTATAGTTCATATTATACGTATGATATTCTTAATTGCCTGATAACGATTATTGATTTTAGAAGTTGAAACGACAAGCTTATAAATAAAGTTGTTGATATACAGACCCGTCCTCTCTACATAACATTTAGCTAACCTCTCTCTCTGGTAATAATTATTTGAGAAATTCAAATTGTGCCGTTAATTGCGAAGTATAGGCAAATAGTGAGACTCCTGTGTTTACTACTACTGCTACTACTACTCCACGGCGCTGCAGCTCATGAAGAGCCCTGGCCTTCAGAACATGCCTCCACTCCTCTCTATCCTATGCGACTCTTCACCACCTTCTGACCCCCAGTCTTCTCATATTTTCATCTATATCATCCACCCATCTTCTTCTTGGCCTCCCTCTTGCTCTTCTTCCTCCTGGTTCCCCAATGAATACTTCTTTTTATTGCTCTCAGTTATGTGTTTAGAAGTGTTAAATTTTCGTGAACGCAATATGATTCGATTCTCGGCGAATAGCCGAAATGAAACAAACAAACAAAATTGTACAAAATTACGAAAATCAAAAGTAAAATAAATTTTGGTCGACATCACATCATCAGAAGTCAACCGTATAGACATGCGAACCTGAAATGCAAATCAATATCTAAAAAAAAAAAATAATAATGAAGACAAACTTTACATACTCCTTTCTACTTATTGCAACCTTTTTGTTCAGAAATATGGTTGTACGAGGGCTACCTTTTAAGTTTTTACAAAGACAATGAAAGGTAAAACATTTTTTGATACAAATCGTTTTATTGTTTCTCAAAATATTCGCCTTTGAGATTTACACACTTTTGCGTGCGTTCGAACCAAGTCTCGAAACATTTTTCCACTCTGATGTTGGTACCTCAGAAATATGGTTCTGGAAGGATTCAACAGCTTCTTGAGGTGATGAAAATCGCTGTCCACGAATTTTTTGATTGACATTCGGGAACAAAAAGAAGTCATTTGGCGATAAATCAGGTGAATACGGGCAATGAGACATTAATTCGATGTTTTCCTCCTTCAAATAATCAATTGTTTGACATGCTGTGTGAGAGCTGGCATTGTCGTGATGAAGAATGATGCGACGTTTTCGGTTGTGTTTCCTGATTTCATCGATGACTTGTGGCAAACAAATTGTTGTATACCATTCAGCATTAACTGTTCTTCGATCCTCTAAAGCAATGGTCGCGACATGTCCAGTGTAAGCAAAGAAACAAGCGATCATTTTCTTGGAAGTGCTTCGTGAACGAACCATTTTTGTTGGCTTCGGTTCATCTTGGAACACCCAAACAGTTGATTGTTGCTTAGTTTCCGGCTCGTACGAATATATCCAAGTTTCGTCTCATGTTACGATGTTGTATACGGATTTTGCATTTCCTCGGTCGAATTTTTGGATCATTTCCTTACACCAATTGACACGAGCCTGTTTTTGAGTTTCGGTCAAATTATGTGGAATCCATCGGGAACAGATCTTTTTAACAGCTAAATGTTCATGTAAAATCGAATGTACTGCAGTCTTCGATATGCCTAAGGATGCCTCTATCTCACGGTAAGTCACATGCCGATCTTCTTTAATCATGTTGTGCACAGCATCGATGTTTTTGGGAACAACAACCGATTTAGGTCGACCTTCACGAAATTCATCGCTGACTGAAGCACGACCACGGCGAAATTCCGCAAACCAATTGTAAACAGTCTTTTCTGATGGTGATTGATTACCAAAAGTTGTACGAAGTGATTCGAGGCATTGTTGTTGAGTTAGGCCTTTATTAAAATCGTAAAAAATCATCCAACGAAAACCTTCACATGATATTTCCATTTTTTCACAAACACTTTTGTTTTAAACACTCACTGTAAACAAACTACTCGGCCAATATCTGAGCTGCAATTGTTTTACAAATAACATATGACAAATTTTTCAACCATGATAAAGTCACATCTCACTAGCGCCATCTAGTGGTCGTTTGTAAAGTCTTAAAAGGCAGCCTATGTATACCTCCCGCTGTGTATCTATCTACGGTTCTATTATTTGTTTTCATTTTACTCGTATACATGAATATCCTTTAGCTCCGACAGGTTTCTAATTGTTGCACATAGATAGCGATGAATGCCGATACGGTTTCAGCACATTTTCGTATTACGTACTGAATACTTATAGTTATACTTATTAGCATAGTATACTGTAGTATAGTATGTTTTATCTTACTGACATTTTGGCAGATTACAATAATCAAACCATTTCCTTATGTAACCATTCGTCTTTCAGGATGTAATAATTTTACCTACGTGTCAGTGGCTAGCCAGCCTCTAGACAAACTTTAACTTCTTATTCTTCTTCGGCACTACAGCCTAACTTAAGTCCTGGCTTCCAACGCCAATCTTCTCAAAAGTCTCCTGTCCATTCCCATCTTAGTGTAACCCCTCACATCAATTCTTCTGAGATCTTCTTGCACATCATCCGACCATCTTATCCTAGGTCGGCTCTTCTTTCATAGACTAGCGCCCTCAAGATTTTCTTTGGCATACGCTGATCATTCATCCGCTGTAGGTGACCTAACCATTCTATTCGTTGAGCCTTTATGAATCTTACGAGTCAATGGCATATCTATCTCCTGGTTATTACTTATTCTCCAATTAACTAATTATAAATATATAACTACTGGCTCGAAACACTAAGTTTTTTATGGTAAAAATGTTGAACTTTTACCTTGAAGCCTGAACTAGTTTTCGCTTATTACAAGCTTCATCAGAGCCTCGTAATCCCCCATAATGCCACACTAGCCTCCTTTGATTAATTAATTTTAAACATATAACTACTGATTCGGAATCTTGTAATAAGCAAAAACTAGTTCAGGCTACAAGGTAAAAGTTCAACATTTTTACCATAAAAAACTTACTGTTCTGATTCAGTAGTTATAGATATCTATTTATAATTAGTTAATAAACGGACACGTCATGGACAACAAAATGCAGAACCTTATTCTCCATTCGTCATCTTTTTTAACCGGGCCGTAAACACGTCTTATGATCTTTCTTTCAAACCTTACTAGTGTTTCTAATACAAACTTTAACAGATTCTTAAATACATTTCGCTTTGGCGGCTGTTATTCCCGCCAAGTCCGAACAATAAGATGTACGTGAAATACGGACAATATGCAAGCATCAGAAATTATGTATAGTATTTTACAATATAACTGGGAAATTTTTGAATTCTGATAAGACCAAAATCATAACGTTCGTGTCAGAACAATAACAGTCAAGAAAAAATAATACAAGCACCGGGTTGTGGTAAAGTTAACAGTTGAGTGTTTATAGGATCTTCTTCTTCTTGGGACTCTGAACAAACGCCAAAGTAATTTTAAATTATTGCCCAACGCCACATTAACTTTCCACACATAGCAAATAATATTATAAATATTAAATAAATAAATAACTAATAGTTGAAATTAATAGAAGATCAATTACTATAGTGAAATTAACGAATATTCCAATTAATTAACAGTAGGCCAATTAGATAACAATAGTAAGTAATTAAGTAATAGTTCCATTAACTAATCCTTGACATTAATATTAGTGCAATTAAATAATACTCTGCTTAACTAATGTCAAATTAATTAATAGTCCCGATTAATGGTAGTACAATTAACTAATAAGTCAATTAAATAAATGTGGCATTAGCTAAATGTTTTAATTAATAGTGTTGCAATAAAATTATAGTACAATGAATTAATCGTTGAAATTAACTGTAGTATAACTACATAATCGTTCAATTAACTAACAGTCAAATTAAGTAATCGTTGAAACTAATAATGGAGCAATCAAATAATAGACCAATCAACTATCTTGCAACATTAAATATTAATTAAATTAAAATTAGTGAATTAAATAATAGTCTAATCAAATAATAGTCTAATTTACCTGTGGTACAATTAAATAATGGTTGGATTAACCAATATTCCAATTAACTATTAGATAATTGCATTAGTTTAGTCTAGTTAAATAATATAACAGTGCAATTAACTAATACTACAATTAACTAACAGTTGAAATTAATTTTATTGTCATTGAACAATAGGTCAATTAACTAACAGTAAAATTAACTAATCGTTGAAATTAATATTGGAGCAATTAAACAATAGTTCATTTAAATAATTGCCCCTTTAACTAATAGATGAAACTAATTGTAATTCAATTAATTGGTGATGCTATTAAATAACTGTCAAATTAAATTATTGCCTATTTATTAATTATTGCATTTATAGCAATTCAATTAAATAAATTTCCCATTAACTAACAGTTTTAATTAATAAAAGTGCAATAAATTAATAGGTCAATTAACAAATAGTCCAATTAACTAATCGTTACAATTAATAGTTGAGCTATTAATAAACGACCAATTATTAATTGCTCCATTAACTAATAGTTGAAATTAATAGTAATACAATTCAATAAAATTCCTATTAAATAATTGAATAACTTATTAATAGTTGCAATTAATAGCACTTTAATTACGTAATAGTTTAATTAAATAAATGTACGTTAACTAATCTTCTCAATAAATAGTCCAATAAACTAATAGTTAAAATTAATGGAAGTAAAATTAAGTATTAGTTCAAATAACTAATAGTTGAAATTAATTGAGGTCCAATTAAATAATAGTTCCACATTAACTACAAGTCGAACTATCTAATCGTTGAAATTAATACTAGATTAATCAAAGAATGTACCAATTAATTAATCGCTCCATTAACGAATAGTTGGAATTAACAGTATTTCAAATAAATAATAGTCCAATTAAAGTTGATTAATTGTTGAAATTAACAGTGATGCAATTAAATAATTGTCCGATTAATTAATACTTAAACTTAATAGTATATAGATTAAATAAGGGTCCAATTAACAAATAGTTCGATTAATTAATAGTAATACAATTAAATAACAGTCAAAAACTAATAGTTAGGATTTGTCATTAATAATAGTGCAATTAATTGTAAGTATAACAATTAAATAATAGTCCAATTAACTAATATGTAAAACTAAATCTTGTTTAATTAAGTAATAGTGTAATCAACTATTAAAAAATTAATTCCAGTAAGTAATAGTTCAATTAACTATGTGTAGCATTAACTAAACGTTTTAAATAACATTACTGCATTAAGATAAAAGTTAAAATTTAGTACAAATTTAGAACACTACTGAGCACTTCTGAGTATAAATAATTCATTATCCAAAATCGATTAATGCTTTAAGTTTGAACAAAGTAAAACAAAACAAAGTTGTAATTATGCTTTCGATGTGGTTCCATCGTTGACAGAAGATGTACGTATAGTGCGCAAGGACGCCAAAAAGTGAACAAGTGAAAAAAGAGAGTGTGTACTTCCCAGTGCTCTCATCAGTTTTATACCCTGCATGACGCAAAAAGTCTCTTATGAGTTAACGCCCAAAATTCAGCTAATCAGAACTGGACTCTGCACGTGTCTCGAAACTTATCAGGTCACTCGAGAGGACAATTTGACATTGATTTTTGTGAACCAAAGCGGAACTCGTTCACGAACACTGACAAGTAGACGATTCTTAGCTTCCCTGGTTGATAACTCACTACACGTGCCACGATAAATATGCGCAGCACACTTCCTCACAATCGCTCAGATTGTTCCTTAAAATAATTAAGATAAGATAAGATAAAATAATACATTGAGTAGTTTCAGTACGAGTAGAATCCTCATTTACAATTATATATATAAAATCATAACGTGGAGTGTGCTGGGCACAACAGAATTGAATAGTAATGTACGTGAACAAAAAGTAAAATGTGAAAGCAATTTTAATGAAATGAATAAACGTTTTGATATAAATGATGTTAAATTTGATGAACTGAAGAGCAGTGGTGTCGTGGAGCCGGAGCGGGGCGGAGCGGCGCTCCGGCACAGCTTTTGAAGGCGGAACGGCGCTCCACCTATAGATAATGGAACATGACTACTTACGTTTTGTTTTTATTGGGTTTTAGCTTGATTATTTTTTTTTAATTCATAATGATTTGAGTTAAACTCAATGGTAATGGTACTTGTACAATAGGACACGATGTTCTCAGAGACCTTTGTCTTTCCCCTCCAGTCCCGCTCCCTCCACCCGACAGTCGGCTGTCGTCTGCAGTCTACACACAGTCACACGTTCGCTTTGCTATGTGTAGTGAATTATGATAGGGACGATCTGGTGCGTGTATAACCTCAACCTGCTCTTTTGATCGTGGTTGGTACGTTGAAAGTGCTATTTGAGCGCCAGAATAAGTGAATAACTGTTTCTTATAGTTTTAGCGAGTGTAACGTCCTCCTTTGCTCCAGAAACGTCGCGATTACGCCCTTATACGTTATAACGGTAATAAACTAATAACTATTACCTTTGTGAAGAATTTAAGTCATTAATACTATGTACTGTACTTTTGTTTTGTGAAGTCATGGAGGCTAAACTTAAACAAACAACTATAACTTCATTTTTGTGTGCCCCTAATAAACTCGCCGATCATCATAGTGTACATATTAATGAGACCTTCAAAGATGGTATAACAGATGAACCCAGAACCTCTAAGGACAAACAAAGTCAAACTCAGTGGCCTACCATTTGGACGGAAGACATGTGGGATAGAAAGAAGGCGGCTTTTCCTTGGATTAACTCCAAAGAAGATAAATTAGGATGTAAAATATGTTTTGAGGTAAATAATCTGGGGCCTTTAAAAAAGAACATGTTTCTTTGTTTCGTGAGTGGCGCTCTTATCAAGTTAGCTGTTATGGTTCAAACAGAACAAACCAACTTAAATCACTAAGGAAAAAAATTGTTGAACACAAGCAGTCAAAGGCACACAAAACTGCTCAAACAATTGTTGACACTTCAAACAAAACTCCTATAAATCAAGTGATTGATTCTATAAATGCAGCACACCATGAGTCAACAAAGGCTATTTTTAGGTCAGCATATTTTATTGCTAAGAACGACCAGCCATATAACGATCATTTTGGTTTACTTGAATTGCAAAAATTAAATGGAGTAGACATCGGCGTAGGCCTTCACTCAAGGTACAGTGCAGTAGAAATTATAGATCATATTTCAAAGGAGATGAAATTGCGAATTTTAAACAAGGTTAAGGAAATTTCTGGGAAAATTTCACTTCTCATTGATGAAGCTACCAGCATCATTTCTAAGTCGGTGCTAATTGTTTACTTAAAATGTGAGATAAGTAAAGAACAGCCCCCAAGCACTTTATTTTTAGACGTAGTTGAGCTTGCTGACCAAAAAGCCGACTCTTGTTTTTAGCAGTGCACTAAAGTGCCTTGACAAATATAGCTTTGACAATGAGTATTTAAAACAAAACTTGATTTCTTTTACAAGTGACGGGGCTAGTGTCATGCTAGGAAAGCACTCTGGTGTGGCAAAAAGGTTTTTATCTTTGTACCCTAATATTATCATATGGCACTGTATGAATCACAGACTGGAATTAGCCACTGCGGACGCTGTAAGTGAAGTAGCCAGAGTAAACCATTTTCAAGCATTCATGGACAAGCTTTACACTTTGTACAGTACATCTCCAAAAAATAAGCGAGAGTTGAAAGAATGTGCACAAGAGCTTGATACTCAAATGAATAAGATAGGCAGAATTTTAAGCACGAGATGGGTAGCTAGTAGTTTCCGTACTGTTTCAGCTGTATGGTTTGGTTACCAAGCCTTAGCCAACCACTTTTCCAAAGCAATGAATGACCCTGATAGAACACCAGTTGAAAAAAGTAAGTATAATGGTTTGTTGAAGAGGCTGATTTCTCATAATTTTTTACTAAACTTTGCCTTTATGTTCGATGTTCTCGCTGAATTGGCTTTGTTGTCTGAAATCTGGAAAACAGAAGCACGTCTGTTGTATTTGCAGACAAACTGATACATAGATCAGTCAGGTATCTGGAATCTTTAAAGGAAAAGCCAGGGACAAGAGTACTGGAAGCAGAAGTCGCCATGAAAGAAGGTAGTTTTGCTTATGTTAAGTTAAATGATAATCCAAAAATCGTATCATTCAATGGCCAGCAATTGATTTCTAGTGTAATCAATAACTTAAAACACAGAATGTTTGCGACTAGCTTAGAAAAAGAAGAAGTCGAGTACGAGTACGAGGAGCTTTTAGATGACTTTAAAGCATTGGAACCCGTGTACTGGCCAACTGAGATTCCTTCTTTGTTTGGCCAAACTCAAGTGGAGTGGCTTTGTAAAAGATTTAAGCTGAACATCAGCAAAACTGTGATTGCCTACAGGGATTACTTGGCCAACAGCAGACGGGTGCCTGATGGACTGCAAGAACTACTAAACTGCACTAAAATAATACCCTGCAGTTCAGCTGACTGTGAAAGAGGTTTCAGCAGCATGAACAACATAATCACACCATCAAGAAACACATTGACAGTAAGCCATGTCTCAGCTCTATTGTTTATAAAACTCCAAGTTCCACCTCTGCAAAAATGGGAGCCTGAGCCATACGTCATCACATGGTTGAGGAGCCATCGATCAGCAGCTGACACAAAAACGAGAGTAGCAGAAAATCCAAACAAAGAAGAAACTAAGGTTAAGGGTGATGCATTTTGGAGTCTACTTTAGATGTCGTCATACAATTTTCATGTTTCTGTATCTCAAAGAAATTATTTTTTCTATAACCTTGTATGATGTTTCTAACTTGGTACTTAAAAACACTAAATAGGCTAAAATAAACAATTATTATTTGTTCATACCAATTTATGTTAGCCTAATTTAAATAAATAAAATTCATTTATACCTGAAAAGTTTTAATTTTGACACCCACCACCCATCCCCGAAACTGAAATGTAAATTTGTATTAATATTAATGTTATTTAAAAATGGTGTTACATAAAAATGATCAATATTACGAATAATTAATCTGATAGTTTCAATTATTACTATAAAAGGTATTAGTACTGGGGGTGTACCATGTACCCACAAAAATTTGAATTTTTCCTCAAAATAGCATTGAAAACCTTTTAACATGTAGCAGTAAAAACTGTACTGAGAGCCTCAAAATTCACCATTTTGTTCCTGATTTTCAAAAAATTCCAAGGGAGGGTCCCCCCCCCCC
Organism: Magicicada septendecula; assembly: GCA_034769895.1. Classification (NCBI taxonomy): domain Eukaryota; kingdom Metazoa; phylum Arthropoda; class Insecta; order Hemiptera; family Cicadidae; genus Magicicada; species Magicicada septendecula. The sequence continues at coordinate 1,424,054,282 of CM068367.1, read as the reverse complement.
GCTTAACGGGGGATTCCATACCCCCGGTACAATTAGCCCCCCCAATTATCTTCTGCATACGCCCCTGCTAAGAGCTCCGGCACAGCTAATTTTAGCACTACACCACTGCTGAAGAGCAATATTAATAATATGAAACTACAAAACTTTAACATTGATAAACGTATAAATAGTATTGATGAACGTTTCCAGACAGTTATAAAACTAATGAGAGATGATGTAAATGATATTAGAAAAAGAAGAGAGAGTAGAGAAAGTAAAATAAACCAGGTAAGGGGTTTTAGTATTGAAAATAGTAGTAATGAGGTATTAGAGAATAAAATAATCGGTTTTGATAATGAAGATAGTGAGACTATATGTAGTAATCATGATGATGTTAAGTGCTAATGAGAATATAAACAAGGAAGCAACAGTTAACAAGGTAAGTGAAAATAACGGAAATATAAATGATAATGGTGTTAGTTTAAGCGTAAAAAAATGACAGTAAACAAGGTAAGTAATAGTAATAATGAGAATAGAAAATCAGTTGAGGTTAGTAATGGAGTGCTAGTGAGTGTTATTGAGTTAGAAAGGTAGTATAAGAGAGTTTAAATGTAGAGTGGGTACAGGGGGCAAATTTTTCTGGGGTTAAATGTGGAGTAAAGACTTCACAAGTGGTTTATGAGGATAAGAGATCCTCACTAGGACATTTGGGTGATAATGGGTCAGCAAATGGTCCAACAAAGTGTTTTGGTGTACCTGGTAAGACCAGATGGAGTTGAAACAATGTTGTATTGCCCTCTGAGTGGAGTGAGAATGTGAAATTGGGTTGGGAAAGTGATCATAAAGATAAAGATAGAGTGACAGAAACATTTAAGTTAAATAGAGGTTATAAAGGATTAGTTAAGAAGTTATTACATGAGAGAATTATTACAAATAATAAAGACTTACCTGGTGTAGTAGTAAACGATGGTTATATTGATGTTGAAAATGATAAACACTTACCTGTTGTAAGAATTAGCGCACTAGTAACAGCCGATGGTTATGATGGTGAAAGTATAAACTATTTAAGTGGGACAGATGATACTAATGGAGACCTGACCAGAAATACTAACGTAGACATGGCATATGATAAAATAATAATGGGGGATAACCCTGGGAATTATTATTATGGTAAAATGGATAACAAAGTTTTAAATGGTTATTACATAAATGGTAACAATATGATGTATGAAAATAAGAATGAAAAGTGTTATGTGAAAATCAGACTAATTTTTGATGATGGCGGTTAAATATTTATTGCTCATGAACATTTAATTATTTGAGTTAATGGTAATTACTTGGCTGACTTATGTAATGAAGTGTGGTAAATAATAAAATGATGACGAAAGTTGTAAATAACTTTGTGTTGGTGTTAAATGTATTGTGTTAAGGTGATGTTGATATTCTGGTAGTGCATCAGCTGATATGCTGTTAACATGTATACTGTATTTTGTGTAACTGATGTTTACAGCTATGAGGGAGTTGATAACAACAATAATATTTGGGTTTGATGAAACAATTGCTATAAATGAATTTTATTATGAAATTAAATAAGGTAAGGTGAAATCAAATAAACTAGATGAACTAGAATCATTTTGAATAATGTAATCAGAGTAACTTAAACTGTTTTGAGAAAAGGAAGAAATTAAATTAAAGTTGAGAAGGAATTAAATTAATTAAAATGTGAATTTTGGTAATGAACTTAAATTTATTTTATTTTGAATTGTGTAATAGATTGAATAATGTAACGATAATTTAAGTTTGAGTAAACGTTATAATGAAAGATAAACTAGGAAAATGCTTATTTAATTGGCAATTGAGATTAGTGTTTGTAAATTTTATTTAAATTTATAGTAAGGTTATGTTGTTATTATTTACTTGTATTATATGTCATCAATTTGTGATTTTGGCGGGGAATAGTGTTTTGGTAGGGGAGAAAATTAACAGTATCTAACTTGTATGGGACTTACAGTTGTTAGATGTAAGTAGACCAAAAGGTTATGTTGCTATGTGGACATTGTATTTTCTGTAGTCCAGTTACAGGGTTGTTTGAAATTAACGTAAAACGTTTACAAGATAGAAATCTTGGTAGTCAATTTGAACGTTTTTAATTGGATGGCTGTATAAAAGGCCAAATGAATTTTATTATGATGTAATTGAAATTGTTGTAAATTAGTTAATTAAATAGAGGTAATTAATTTCAGTTATTGGGAAAAAAGAATCGAACCAGTACTTTGTTAATGACTAACCAGTACAACTAAGAGGAGACAAATCGGTGGAGGATATGGAGTAATGGAAGGCCGGTTATTGATATTTTAATTGAATGTTTCAGAGTCAGGTGATACTGTGGTGATGTGCCTGTCTGATTTTATGGTGTTGGGATCTCGAGAGCGAAGTCCAGTAAAGTCGGATAGGTGCAGCCACAGCCACCGGAATAGGGGGGTAAGTTACCCATGATGTTAGTAAAGATTTAAGGGGGGTCGTGGCGCTATATCCTCGGTGATCCTCTTAGGTTTTAGGCAATGAGAGTTTTTCTGCTTCGGCATAACACCTCCCATTGGGGGGTGGGTATTGTAACGGTACAGAATTGCGTGATAAAGAATTTTAATAAGTGTCAACTTAAAAATTGTACAACCTTTGGGGAACCTCTGTTTAACCAAGAGACATGTAAGTTTATTATGAAACATCAGTGTGTTTATGTCTAGCGTCAGTTGGCTAGATGCATTACACAATCAACTACAGTTTGTGCCGTCCGTGAATCACGGAAAATGCCAGTTTCAACAGGCAGTAAAAATTATAAGGATTACCGGGCTGAGCGTTGGGACATTCCTGCCAATCAGAGAAGGCGAAATAAAACATACCTACGTTGGCGTGCAGCTGGGCCAACGCCTAACGCCGCAGCAGGTTGACTAGCAGTTGTAAAACAGTTCAGCAGTCCTCCATTAAACAGTGCAGGCGTAATTTAAACGTAGCCTCGGGCGAGATTTGGTAGGCTGAAAACGTTAAAGTAGGCCTACCAAATAGTATAAAATGTAATCGCAGTTTAAAACGGTAAAGAGAACAACAATGACGATGATAGGGTCGGTGCGAGTGTCTTAACCAAAGGTGTAAAACGACGTGGTGTAACGTTATGGATACTGAATACAGATAATAAAAAATGAAAAGACCAACAGTTTGTAAGTAAAATATTAACAGTAAATTCATGAGCTCAAAAAAAGGGGGTCAAAAGCAAAAATAGATAGAGAAAATGTATGAGAAAAGTACTGGTTGGTAGTAAAAGATTTTTATATTAAACTGTAGTATAATAGTTTTGTATTATTATATAACAAAGAGAAAAAGATTATAAAATAAAATCATGTTTGTTTAGAATCAGAAAAACTGTGTTAGCGTAATTATTTCGCAACTCACTCCTAAATAATCACTCTGCGACAATTTTGTCTATAGGACCCTGGAGGTGAACCCGAAGGTAAGAAAAAGTCATAAATTCTTAAATCTTGGTTAACATTTTATTTATCAGAAATTATTATTGTTACAGTACACACAAAAAAATAATAAAACACACACACACACTATAAATAAATATAAAAATACCGACACAGGTGAGTGAACACAGCAGTAATTTAACAGCCAGAAGGTAAGGGGTTTACCTCAAGACTTGTTTAGGAAAATATGTACGCGCTGTAGGGTAAGTAGAGGTATAAAGGCATTGTCTCGTTCCATTATTGTATATTTCTGATCTGACGATGAGCCGTGAAGCTTGAAAGTGCTAATCGGAAAAAAAGTTTCTATAATGGTATGCAACAGTGTTATTTCTGTTTGTTATTAAATGAAAGGTGAAAGTGTGTAGTTCCTTGGATAGCAATATTTTGTGGCCTGCAAACATTCAATCGTCTGCACAATAAGCCTGAAAAGATGCAACTCTTTACATCCCCTAAGACGTACAACTTACAAACGCATGCAGTCTGAATGTGTTATACATTGTTTCTTGTCCTTTTCTGGTTGATTTCATACCTTTTGTTCCACTTTTATAATGAAAGTGCTAAGAATTTTCTCTATTCCTACTTTTAGTACCAAGAACTTTCATTTGCATTAGCATTCATTGCATTCTTCTTGTCATATTCTAGATGCTACACTATACTATTTCTCAGTGGCGAAGCGTCCATATATGCGGTGTACGCGGTGCATACAATTTAAAATTGTAATTACAATCGTATACAGTTTTGTAATTAATTTTAAATTATTTAAGATGTAATAGTCTGTCATCTTAAAAGAAAAATTTTATTTTTCTCTTGAGCGATATAGAGACAGTTAATAAAGCATTACCATTTACAACCAGATGCAAAACCAGTATGCGTTGGATCCAACGAATACATTCTCTCGATAGCCGTCATTAACCCATGCAGCAGATTTGTATGTTTGAACAGGCAGGCATTGTGACTTGCACTCCCACTCCCTACACTGTGAATAGTTGTAACGCTATGCGTTACTGTTTCTGCATATACAGTGCTTAGTGCGTACACAGACCGTGTTATTTAAAGTTTTTTAATAATGAGTTCGTTTGTAGTAGAGCCTGTGACGGGAATATTATCGTCATGTGTAGTTGAGTGCAATTGTGTAACTGAAAGTTTATTTGTAAAGCCATTCAGTAGTAGAAGTTTTACAGATAAACTGAACATTATTTCTAGCAGTAGACCAACACCATTAATTCCCACGATAACATCAAAAACAAAAACATGATACATGATATTTAAAGGAACAACATTATGAAGTAAAAACGTGGCTTTGCAGCTGCAGAAAAACTTCAAAATTATACTGTTGGCCATGCATTCTTTTTCCAACTGAAAAAAATGTCTGGACAAACTCAGGAGTTTCTGATTTGAACAATTTGTTTAATTATAAAAACGCCAAACGCCCTTGGTGAAAATTTTAAAATTAACATGAAACAGGACAATGACATGGTAAAACAAAAACCGGTACATTCTTTTCGTTGCCTAATTGATGTAGTGTGTTTTTTGGCTGAAAATGAACTCCCTTTTCGTGGACATGACGAACCTGTGGCATCGTCAAATCGAGGAAATTATGTAGGGCTGTTAAATTTGTTACGACGGAATGTTAGACAACCACCTTAAAAATCTACAGTCTTTTCTGGTTTATCTAGCAACATTCAAAATGACTTGATTAACTCCATTTCTCAAGCCTTATAAACAAAAATAAAAAATGAAATAAAACAAACTCCCTTTGTAGCAATAATAATGGACGAAACAACAGATATCACAAATACATCCCAGGTGTCAACTGTTTTTCGTTATGTCGATACGTTTTAGCGATTTTAGTGAGGATCGTACAGGTAACACGTTGGCAAACTACGTATTCAATGTCCTGACTGAATACGATTGTGAAGAAAAATTAGTTCCACAAACGTACGATGGTGCTGCTGTTATGTCTGGTGAACATGGAGGGTTACACCCCCTGGTCAAAAGTAAGTGCAACTAAGCAATATTTATCCATTGTTATGCTCACAAAATGAACTTGGTCTTGAAAACTTCAGTAGATCACATTAAAAATGTAAACTTTATAGAATATTGAAACTTTCAACTTGTGAAACTTACTTGTCTTTTCTTCTCGTACGTGTTTCGGCATGGTGTTCGCCTTCGTCAGCTTTGAGACAGACTGCCATTAATTTGTAACGGTTTTTATTTTGAAAGGTATAGTGGGGGTGGTGTGTGGAAGAAGGGGATTGGCACGGATCTGACACAATTATACAAACAACTAACAATAATTTGGATCCCCGCGCCAATCCCCTTCCTCCACACACCACCCCCACTATACCTTTCAAAATAAAAACCGTTACAAATTAATGGCAGTCTGTCTCAAAGCTGATGAAGGCGAACACCATGCCGAAACGCGTACGAGAAGAAAAGACAAGTAAGTTTCACAAGTTGAAAGTTTCAATATTCTATAAAGTTTAGTGCTGTGAAAAAAGATGATGAACAATCAAAACAACTAAAAAAGTAAAATGTTTTTTAGAACGTTATCTGGTTTAACTTAGTTTTTTTCAAAATCATCTAGACGAACTCACGCACTGAGGCTGACATCATAAGTCTCTTCAAGTCTATGATTGAGAACGGAGATAAGTAGGACAACGAAAGTTATATTAAAGCAATAGGTTTTCTTGCTACTCTTCAAGATTTTGACTTTACATTTTTTCTTCATCTGTTTGGTTCAATCCTACCACAGGTGGATTCCATATTCTAAATTTTGCAGAAAAAATCGTCTGAAATCTGTTTTTGTATGAAACGCGTTGAAGACTTTGATAAATATCTTAATAATTTAACGAATAACTACAACAAATTCTGGAGTGCCCAGAATGAAATTCAGAATATTCCAACAGGGAGGTGGGACAAGCTTGCAATCACTCACAGAAGTAAAAGATTACATATTGATAACATGTCGGATTCGGAAAGCTCTTATCGTAGGCTGTATTATGAAATTATTGATTCAGTAAAATGTAAACTTAATCAGAGGTTTGCAGATCAACTTGATTTTATCGCTCTACTAGAATCACGCCGTTTTCCAGAATTTTCTAAAAAGTTTCTAGAAGAGCACTTTGAATCTCTGAAACACTCTTATGGCCAGTATTTTGATTTTCCCTTATTAAGGAGTGAGCTTTCTGTAGTTTATTCAAATGAGCAGTTTTGTAAAAATAGTATTACTGACTTGTCAAAGTACTTAACATCAGAAGATCTGAATGACACCATTACTCAAGTGTGGAAGCTTGTAAACCTTATAATGATAATTCCAGTTACAAGCTCTTCAACAGAAAGATCGTTTTCAGCCTTGAAGAGAATAAAAACGTATTTGCCTAACTCGCAAACTGAACACAGGCTCTCGGCTCTATCAGTGTTATCAATTGAAAAACCTCTTCTTTTGAAACTGAAAACTAATTCTGCTTTTTACGATATGGTTGTTGACTTATTCCCTGAAAAACCAGACGCATAGAACTAACGTTTAAAAAATAACTCCTACAACTAACGTATAATAATTAAGGATAAAGTGAATAATAAATTATTGTGAACTGTTACAATAAATAAATTAGTGTCGTTGTGCACGATTTTAATTACCCTTATGAATCTGTATTGTTTACGTATGACATATTAAACAGCAAATACAAGATATTATGAATTATTTTAAATAAATAATTGTGCATTGTGTTTATTTATGGATTCTGTGGCTTTTTGTGATTAAATCAAGTGGAAATAACAGATGAATCGGTACCACCAGACACCACTCATCATACTGGTAGGCTCCTAATACAGTCTGCTTGATTTACTAAAATAATTTATTACTATTATTATATTGGTCTCTATTAGAAAAAGGAAAAACTGTAATATTTACTCTTTTCTTATTAGTTGTTAATACTCTTGACCGTGTTTGATTATCACACGGAGAGAGAAAAGAAGAAGTTTTTAGCCTATTTGTTGATGGTTGAGGTAGGTATAACCGCATACACATTCTAAAAACTCACGCTTCGCCACTGCTATTTCTACACTTTCATGTAAATGTTGAAAATTGCATATGACTTCAGTTCAGAGAGTCAAGACTATTTTAGTTTAATCATTCCACAAATCCAGTTGTTTATACTTTCTGTAAAAATGAATAATAAACTTCTATAATGAAATTAAACCATCAGAAAATTCCCTGTGGACAGTTTTTAAAAGTAAACAACTTTCATCTTGGTTAAAATGTGTTAACAAATTTATTTGTTTTTTTTTTTATACATAAATATTAACAACTGTATACAATACTACTTACTGTTAACACTATATGGCAGGGCAATATATATTATCTCGTATAATAATAAACAACATTACAAAAACAACATAACACAATATTACTAAGGCACTAAACTGTGTTACACATTAACAGTAAAAACTAACATGCTTAAAAAATTATACAGAGATTGTGAAAACATGAAATTGTTTAAATATACCAAGAGTACAATACTCATTCTGGATATATAGTTATATTTTGGCTTTATGGAATCAATAAATGTCTTTTTTATGGAACAGATTAAAAAAAAAACTATTAAAAATAAAATTTTCTATTTCCATCATGGAATCAACTATTTTAAAAACACTATGTATGATTATTAAATCAGTAAGTCTACAAAATATTTTTTCGTCTGGATATAAACTTTTCACACTATGAATTGTGCGAAGTATTGCAAATGATTGTAGAAAAAATAAACAACAGATCTCTCAAAATAATTTAATTGAGTACACATTTTTCAAAAAATAATTTTCACACTTTTTAACAATCCCCACAGAAAGGGTGAGTATTCTTTTTAACCAAATAAATAAAAAGTTAATTTTTTATACAGTATATGGTGAAAATTTCAACCATTTTTTTTGTTTGTTCTCCTTTACCATGCGGAAATCAAAATGAACATCAAAAGAGTAAGAATTAAATGTCAGTAGTTTCTCTGATTTATAAAAACCCAGTAAAGTTTAATGGTTATATAAACCGCATACAAAAATTAACACATTCTTCACTGAATATGACTTCTTATGAAAGCTCCCTGGCAACATCTCCACCATTTGGCAGAATCTTGGTTGACAAAATCCCAATACTACACTTGAGTACTACACAAAATTCTAAAGTCAAATATTTTTCCAAACATATTTTTAAAAAGCTCATTCATCCCATGACAAAGCCACATGGTAAATCTGTTAGGAACCAATTACGGTTTTCCCACCAATACAAAACATAGAGTACTCCTTGTTCTGACAGATTCTTATAAATTCAAACTGAATCAAGTTAAGACCTATTACTAGTGTGTAAAAATTATATTACCTACAGGAATGATCTCACCTACTAACATATAATTTCCACGACACAACTCTCTGGCCTTCCAATCAATGTTTCTCTATTATAAATGTAAAAAGGCATGTGATATTTATAGTTACGTTTGTACTGAAACCTGTGTAAAGAAATCAACCGTATACTGAAAGTTCCCGTATACACAGCAATCAATGTAAAACTTTGTGGCACACATGCCATGACAGTCAAAGTGCTTATGTTTAGTATGATCCTACCTGATGAGAAACTATGAATACAAAAGTGTACTCAAACTGGGCTTATCATATTTTTTTAAAAAATTGTAAAATATTTCTTAAATCTTAAACTTAATTTTTTTATTATTTTCTTTTTTATTTCTTTCCTCAATTTTAATATATATAAAATATTATGTTATTCAATTTTGTTTCTTCTGCAAGTAGTGTAACTTTGTTTTTGTCTTTTTAACACCTGACACACGTTTCACTGAAAAATATCAGTATCATCAGAAGTTTGTAAGTAAATTAATAACAATCGAAATAATTCTTTATTTAACTCCATTTTGAATCATGTGGAGCCTTCAAAATTAAGAAGGCTCAGGATGGGAACAATAAGTTTCCTAACCATGTATGTTCCAAATATGGGAAAAAACATCTTGAGGTAAAGTTATTATAAATATTAAATATATTATATGCATCAAGAAACCAACCAACACACAAGTACTCCACAAGATTCAAAATTAAGGCTGAGGATGGGAACACTATGTACCCTGAAACATGTTCCAAATAAGGATAAAACATCTTGAGGTTAAGTTATTATAAATATTAAATGTATTATATACATCAAGAAATAGACTGTAGCAAAAATTGTTTGAATATATATATATATATATATATATATATATATCACTTTGGATGCCATTGATGTCATTTGAAGAAACACAAAATATTCTCTAGAATGTAATTCACACTACTGATATCAATTTCCCATTGGAAGACCAACACGAATTTCTGTTAAATAATTCAGTTAAACAACAAAAAGAGTTCATTGTTATTGTTATTGTCCATACGAGTGGGATAAAAAATATTAGATGTTGAAGTCTTCAATTATTACAATGAATATCCTCAGGTCTATGTAATATATTGTTATGACATCACAGGACAATCTACGTGTTTATCGAATGTTCCAGATGAATCCAACGGAATCTGTGTGGCATATGTGATTCTCGACGCATTCGCGAGACTTTTCTGGAAGCTGCCAGCCGCGCGGACTGTGTCAAGGCTGCAATTAATTATGTCGTACACACTGGCACTAACGCACATTTTGGAATATTCTGGTCTGTGAGCATTGTATAAATACAAGGCGTCAGCGGCCTTAGTTTTCAGTTATAGTTGCGATATATTACAGTGCGGTTCAAGTTTATTGTCAGGTGATACTGTGTGCATTCAAGTGGTTATTAGTAAAGTGGTGTGTTTTATAATCGGGTGGTATATTGTAATACAATTGTGTTTTAATATTAGTTGACATTTTATTGTGTGAACAATTTTTATTTGATTTGTTGTAAGAGACTGTGTTGTTAATTACGAACTGTTTAACTGTAAAAATTAAAGCTGGTGATTAGTGACTTAATTGGTGTTTTGTATTTTGTTTTCCACTGTACCTACAATGATCAAGCAGACCGTCGTAACAATATTATATAGACGTGAGGATATTCATTGTAATATTGGTGAAACGTCATATAAGACATTTTTGACATGGTCCATACCATACGTTCAAAAACACAATGGACACTGCCCGCGGGAGCCTAAGTGTGAACATAAAAAATATCAGAATTAATGTTTACTGGCGGTTTTCATTGTCAAGTACAAAGTTAATGTATTGAAAAATTACATCTAATATTGTAGACAGAGCATTTTACTACTTCTGCAATAACATGAATTTAGTAATGTTTAAAACTGTAAAGTGATATTTGTTTGTTTGTTTTTTAGTCATAAATTCCAATTGTGAACCTTTCTGCTTTTACCAAATCCCTACATAAAAAAGGCGTGAGCAACAGTAGAACAAACAGTACATGTAAATACACCATTCCAAAGAACAAATTTCAACATTTAAAAAACATCCAAAGAACAAATTTCAACGTTTAAAAAACAGAATCAATTAATGTCATTTGCTGTCTTTAGTGGCAATTAATTATACAATAGTAAACACTCAATGGAGCTTGAATGCAGGAGTGTACTGAATTGACACAGCCAACACAATTTTAGAGAACTGGCTACTGGGAAAGGAGTACAAAACTATGTAAATAAGAACAGATACAGCGTTTTATTATCAGTGGCTTAAAAGCTGAAAGCACTCTCTGGACTGTACTGTCATATTTGTCTAGTATACATACCACACATTTTATCATGAAAAATGTTTGTGCAATCCTTATCATAAAAAATAACTAAAACACGCATATAAATTAATTAACATAAATCAATGAAGAGCACCAATTAATAGCACTTAATGCCAATAAACAGCATTACAGGAAGAAAGTATACACACTTATATGAATACTCACTTATGCAATCATTTACTCACCAATCATATTTGTAATAAGAATTCACTCTACAACGCTTCAAAACAAAAATGCTTTTAAACATTTATTAAGTACCTAGTTTTTAAATTCTCTACTCACAAAGGCAAAGGCAACACTTTTTTAACTGGCAAGTATAAAGTTACTTAAAACACATGTTACAAAATGAAGTACATACTTTAATTAATCTGTATAAACATAAGCGAATCTAGGGGTGGTCATGGAGGATATACATCTTAAAATTGTTTGATCATCTGAGATTTTAATGAAAATAAAATTTACTAATGTGACAATATTTTAGGAATAACCAGTATTTCTATATCTTATTTCAAGCTCATTTCAATTTTGGGGGGAAGACCACCAGAGTCTCTGCCAAAATTGTGTAATGCATATCTCTTGACCCTCGCCTTTACAAACCTTACCCTCTTGAGCCTCCCAAAACCAGATCATTAGAGTTGATCATGCATATAACATGTAAATGCTTAAATCTATATAAATACACTATTTATTAACAATAAAATATGTTTATGTATTTTACTACACAATCTTAACAATTAATTCAATAAAGCAGAAAAATATTTAGTTGTAATTCATATTTAATGCACCTATACATAACTTATTTTGTAAATCAGGAAGCACTAATTTGCATTGAGATAAATTTTTTATTTGGATGTACTGTTCACTGTTCCTGAACACCTAAAAATGATCTTCATTTCATTTTATTTTCTGAATGTTGACGCTATGGTCCAGGTGTTTCTTTGACCGCATGTTTTGGCTACATCTGCAATAAAGTCTTTTAGTAGCAACCTGACCTTTACAAAGAAAGCATCAAACAACAGACCATATTATCGTCGACAAGCAGCAAATTAAAAGTGTGTGCAGATTAAAACCTAGATATAAAAAACGCAGCTGAAAATGATAAGACATATTGTCTGAAGTTACAAATGCCGTATGTCCCTCTGCACTCTGAGCAAAAGCAATGTGGCAGACCCACCTAATTTTGTGGCTGCAATTATAATTAATAATAATTATGAACTGAATATAAATCATCATATGGCAGTTAACATTCAATTTGATTTTTTTATCTAACACCTGAATCATTATCCATTTTTTTAAAACTTAATAGTATTATTGTTTCTATCATAATTATCAGCAATGAAATTCTGTTAAAAGTACGAATAAGACAAATCAATACTAATTACGTTTTCATAATCAATACTACTCTTTTGCTATGAACACATAGTTCGGTATTAGGCATATATTACAAGGCCACTGTACAAGCGTTGACAGTCTATATCTATATTAACTCATATTTTTATACTTGGTAAACAGGTTGTACAGAACCCGAAGGGTTGATTTCAGATCCAAGTTGACAATATCTGAAACATGACAAGAAATATCTTAAACGTCATGCTATAGTGTACTCATCTCTAATTAGCAGATAATATACTCTATATGTAACATTAATACATATATATATATTTTTTATTTAATTTTTATAATGAATTTACCTCAAGATATTTCTTTCCTTATTAGGAACATGTTTCGGGTACCATTGTGTACCCATCCTCAACCTTCCAGATTTTGTGTCTGGTGAAGTACATGTGTGTTGACTGGTTGTTATTGTGGCTTCCTGTTGGCTTCTGGTACTTTAAATTGGTATTATTGTGTGTGATTGTGGTGTATGTATTAGTATTTTGTGTTTTCGATGTTGAGTGCTTTGAAAATTGAGTCATGTTTTGTATTGATTTGTATTTGTTCAGGTATTAGTTTGTTTTATGTTTGTATATTTGCAAATTTTCCCAAATGTTCATTATGGTGCCTTTGTGTGGTATGTGTTTTATTAGTGTCATGTTGGTTATGTTTGGGAATTCACGTCCAGTGTTTATTGCATGTGTGGCCAAATTAGATTTGTATATTTCTGGTTTTTTGTATGCGTTTAGATGTTCAAAATAACGTTTTTTCAGTTGTTTTTTTGTTTGTCCTATGTAACATTTATTATAATCTTGGCATTCAATTTTGTATATACCATTGGTTGTTGTATTATCTTTGTTGTGTGGGTTATTTAGTTTTTGTAGATTATTTTTATATACGATTGTTCAATGGTATGGAGTATGGAGGCACTTCAAAATATGATGAAAGCCATGGTAGAAGAATTAAAACAAGATAATTTAAAACTAACAGGAAATTTAAATGAATTAAAACAAGATAATGTAAAACTAAAAGAAGATCTAAATGAATTAAACAAGATAATTTAAAACTAACAGAAAATTTAAAAGAAGAATTAAAACAAGATATAATAGATAGTACTACACAGTTAGTGGATACAATTATAGACACTAATACGCGCATAGATGCACTTGAAAATAACGTTAAACAAGCCCTTCATGAACAAGCTGTTAGGATAGAAAACAAGCATAAAGAATTACGCGCAGAATGGAAGAAAGATTTAAAAGACATTCATAAACAAATAACTGAAAATGTAAATGAGAAAATAATTGTAGCAAAACATGAACAGGACAGTAAAATAAGGGATGTCCATGATCAGCTTCAAGTTACCACAAGTAAAACGAGTGAAATACAAACACGTACTACGGTAATAGAGAATAAGCTAGAAGAAACATCCAAGACTCCGAAAGATTATTCTGGAGAGATGTCCAATATGAAAGAGGAGGTTAAGACTGAAACGGATCAACTTCGAGCGGAGCTACATAGACGTCCTGCGCAGATGATGGTTTATCCGGCACCATTAGAAGATAGGGTTAAACTAACATTTGCAGGAAATAAATGGGAGAACAGCATGGAATTTTTGGGCAATTGCGAAAAAGAAATGGAAAAAATTTGTAGTAGTATTGATGAAAACGACAAATAATAAATTGTGTTATTCGCTATTTCAAAGATCCAGCAGCTCAGTGGTATCATACGTGATAATGTCACTACATATCAACAATTCGGTGACTCGTTTGAAAATAGGTATTGGAGTATCCATACGCAACGTCAGGTACGTGATCAGCTATAATATGATAAATTTAATATTCATGGTAGTCAGAGTATTGAACAGTATACAATAGCACAAATTGAAGGAGTGAAACATCTTAAACCTAAATTTTCAGAATATGAAATAATATCTAAACTGTCTTACCATTTTCAGAAAAATATCCAACTCGCTGTTTATACACAAGGTATTAAAACAATTGGAAGTATTAAATTTTTAATACTGGTAACACAATCTGAAAATATCACTCGCGGTGAGAATACATAACACAATTATCAACCGCAAAGTAATCACAATAATAACCATAATCACAACGTTAATAATTATAAACAGCAAACGCAACACACGCAAAATAAAGCACATATTAACTTTGTGCGCGAGCCAACAACTCAGTGTGTAGAAGGCATTCGTCAGGATAAGGGGAGAAGCAGTGAGAGTGAGAGAGAAGTTAGAGGTGAGAAGGGAGGCTATGTCTGGCCTACTTCTAAAAAGGAATTCCCTAAGCCATATGATCGCTTAGCCAACGCAGTAAAAGCAAACAATAGAAACATGAAGAAGGGATGTGAACCAGAAGCGGCAGGTGAACCATCGACTTCTCAACAATGACTGGAGTCGCGTATGCAGCAGTACACAATAAACAATATATATCCTGTCGACATACGAGACGAATTGCTTAGCATGGACGAGGGTGTAAATCATAAGACACCACACACATTGCCCTATTGTTAATGTTCATATAAACAACTGTAGAATTAAAATGTTGGTGGACACAGGTAGTCAACTGTGTTGGCAAGTACCATGCAAGCTCTTTAAGGAAGTTCTACGAGTGAATAACTAGCTCACTGTGACAGTTAAAGGTGAACGCACTTTAAAGTGGATACTGCGAAGCGATGCAGCAACTCAACATGCATGGGAGGGGAATATTTTGTTCACCCCACCTCACATAAGGCTAATGGTAAAAGGGTAAAAGCATTATTCATTATTATGAGCATAATTAAAAAAAATTACTTTACCATTGTATTGGTAAAATGTACTGTACAATTTTGTCTAATGTAGAAGTCAAAAATTTAATAAACAAGTTTATTAATTTTTTTTTTATTAAGCAGGGAAATAATGCAACAGCACAAATGTATAGGGTACTGTGCTTTGCACAATTAGTTAAGATAATTAATATAATTTAAATAAATAATCCATATTGTTAGTAATAATAATTCAGATTGAAAGCTGTAAAGTGAACAACAAAATTGCATGCTTGAACAGGTAGGTCACGCCACACAGCTGCGTCTGTGTGTACACGTGTATATTACATGTGTGAGTGCGGCCAGTTGATTCCTGCAAAGCATCACCCCTAAATAAACGTTAATAAATTCATGAATTATTTAAATGGTGATAAGTGTATGTGAAATATCACAAAACCAAATACGCCACAGTGTGTATAATATAAAGACGCACGTGTGTATGAAAGACGGTGCGAAAATAATAAGAAGTGCGAATACAGTGAAAATAAATATAAATAAAACCCATAATAATTAAGATAATGAGAAATGGTTTAAACACAGTTGTACACATAAAAATTACCGACCAGATGAATATCGGGTAATTTGCAAAAGACTTCGCATGTTGCGAAGACAAGTGAAATAAGTGTGTGAATCGTGTTTGTAAAAGGACGCCACGACAAACCTATTCCTGCAAAGAATTGTCGAAACGTGAATTTTGCGCCCTAGACTATAAATACGCGAGGCACATCAGCTTTGTTCTCTTTCTCATTCAACTACAGAGGCAGCCGGAGGCTATGCCCGGCGACTTCAACTCTTTCTCGTTCAACCACAGTGGCAGCCGGAGGCTCTGGCCAACAACAACAACAACTCTTTCGACTACAGCGGCAGCAGGAGGCGATGCTTGACAACATCATCACTTTCGTGACACCACCGCTGCAGCCAGAGGCTATTATGGAGTACGAGGGAGAAGCACACTACATGGCATAAATTCCAGACGTAGAGGACGGGCCATCGGACTTCCGGAAGGATCCAGAAGACGAGGAAAAGATCCAGGATTTCACGACTACGCAGGATTCACCGACATCAAGGACTCAGGACCAGAAGAGGGTATGCTGAGGAACCGCTACAATTAAGGTGAAAGAAAGCCATGTATTCCTTATAACAAAAGACTTAATCAAAGACAAATAAACATTGTAAAAAGAAAGACAATAATTTCTAAAAGTGTAATTTATAACTAGTAAATGTAAATGTTCTTGTATAGTAATTATAGCATTATTTTTGAATTGATAATTATTGAAAATATATAAATTTAAATTGTTGAATTATGAAAGCATAATTTTTGAATTGATAATTTATTGAAAATATTTAACTGTAATTTTGAAAGAATAGAAAGTTGCCAAAGTAATTAATATAAATGACAAATGCATATGCAACAACAATAAGAAATATTTTAAAAAGAAAGATTTGAGAATATAATTAATTAATCATAATATACTGATCAAGTCGAGAGCGATATTATATAATAATCAAATGTATTTATAATTATAAGAGTATTTTATGTTTGTATGGAATATGCGATATTACGTGTATGTAATCAACAAGTATGGGTACTACGACTACCCATACACATGCAATAATAATGAAGTTTTAATTCACAATTTATTTTGAAATTTTAATTAATAAATGTTTTAAATATTTTCAACAATTTTACGTTGTTATTATTACAATTACACCCAATGAAAATTTATAACATTATAAATAAAATGTGCTACCCAACATGTGTGGCTCATCAACATCAACGATATTAATATATATATATATATTTTTTTTTTTTTACGTCGTTTTAAGACTTCCGCCTTATCACTATATTCTGAATCATATTGAATGTATATGGAGCCAGTTGAAAGCATATGCTGCCCGTCACAACACAACATTAGCTGCTCGATATAAAACAATTTATATTGAGAAGGCGATAAATGAAACAACGGCAGACAAGTGGAGTCATTGTATGCAGTATATAATCAAGGAAGATGATGGCAACTGGCCCACATTACTGATGTCATTGTGGACAATGGACATCTTATCAATAATAACGCTGACTCAAGTGATGATACAAGTTCGGACACAGATATGGAAAGCATTGAATTACTATCTGACATCAACTGATAGTATTCAGTACACTGGTTATCACAGCTTCTATTTTCGTTTTAAATACACTTTACTTTTTTGTTTGTTACGATATTTAAACGGTTAATAAAAAAAAAACATTAACTGGTGTTATAAAATATTCCACTGTTGGTCTGACACTGACACACAAATTTTACTTTGGTCAGGACAAATTATTACAATTTTCGTGTGTTTATACAGTATCAGTATTATTATGTACCCTTTCTGTACTCCTTCTGTCAGAGTGACACGCCTCTAATTCAAGCAGCAAATAGTGTTTCAGATGTGCCACGCCTGTTTGTGTACATCAAGATTAAGCTAAGAATGGAAACAGTATAAATAATTTCACAACTACAACGTACAATAGGGTGTCAATTAACCAGAATAATCTGTCTGTAGTTTACTAAAAAAAAAAATTTTTTTAAATCTTAATTAGACATAATGAAAACAAAAATATGGTAATCAGATGATTTAAATATCTCTCTAATGTATAACAGGCATTGTATACAGTGCAGATTGATATGCAGGACCAATGGAAGTGGTCATTTGCAACTCACTCACAGGTAACCTTGAGTACATCAGGTGGATCAGCATACAAGCAGTTTACTTATGTAGGTTAGTGCCTTCCCCACCAAAAAAAAACATCACACAAAGGTAACCTGCTTTGTATAGACTGTTGTTTTTCTTGTCATCGTTCAACAAGTTTGACAGAATCCTTCTGGTACTTGGGGTTTTCTTATGTGATCGGTCAAACTGTGTGAAGAATGTCTGGTAAATGATGGTTGAAAATCCAACTCTCCCACTTGGTTGAAAAACACATTGAATTTGAGTGTTTGTAGAACGTAAAAAGTGAAATGTATGTGGGCTGCCTTTTAAGTCTTTACAAACGACCACTAGATGGCACTAGTGAGATGTGACATTATCAGTGTTGAAAAATTTGTCATATGTTATTTGTAAAACAATTGCAGCTCAGATATTGGCCGAGTAGTTTGTTTACAGTGAGCGTTTAAAACAAAAGTGTTTGTGAAAAAATGGAAATATCATGTGAAGGTTTTCATTGGATGATTTTTTATGATTTTAATAAAGGCCTAACTCAACAACAATGCCTCGAATCGCTTCGTACAACTTTTGGTAATCAATCACCATCAGAAAAGACTGTTTACAATTGGTTTGCGGAACTTCGCTGTGGTCGTGCTTCAGTCAGCGAAGAATTTCGTGAAGGTCGACCTAAATCGGTTGTTATTCCCAAAAACATCGCTGCTGTACACAACATGATTAAAGAAGATCGGCATGTGACTTACCATGAAATAGAGGGATCCTTAGGCATATCGAAGACTGCAGTACATTCGATTTTACATGAACATTTAGCTGTTAAAAAGATCTGTTCCCGATGGATTCCGCATAATTTGACCGTAACTCAAAAACAGGCTCGTGTCAATTGGTGTAAGGAAATGATCCAAAAATTCGACAGAGGAAATGCAAAATCCGTATACAACATTGTAACATGAGACGAAACTTGGATATATTCGTACGAGTCAGAAACTAAGCAACAATCAACTGTTTGGGTGTTCCAAGATGAACCGAAGCCAACAAAAGTGGTTCGTTCACGAAGCACTTCCAAGAAAACGATCGCTTGTTTCTTTGCTTACACTGGACATGTCGCGACCATTGCTTTAGAGGATCGAAGAACAGTTAATGCTGAATGGTATACAACAATTTGTTTGCCACAAGTCATCGATGAAATCAGGAAACACAACCGAAAATGTCGCATCATTCTTCATCACGACAATGCCAGCTCTCACACAGCACGTCAAACAATTGATTATTTGAAGGAGGAAAACATCGAATTAATGTCTCATTGCCCATATTCACCTGATTTATCGCCAAACGACTCTTCATTTTGTTCCCGAATGTCAAACAAAAAATGCGTGGACAGCGATTTTCATCACCTCAAGAAGCTGTTGAATCCTTCCAAAACCATATTTCTGAGGTACCAACATCAGAGTGGAAAAATGTTTCGAGACTTGGTTCGAACGCATGCAAAAGTGTGTAAATCTCAAAGGCGAATATTTTGAGAAACAATAAAACGATTTGTATCAAAAAATGTTTTTTCGTTCATTGTCTTTGTAAAAACTTAAAAGGTAGCCCTCGTATAACAAAAAATGCCCAAAATAAGTGTATTGAAATAACTCATTAAGCACTGCTGATTTTGGAACTGACGTGGCCAAAAGCAAAAGTAGGAACAAAATTATTTATTATGATTTTCGAACATCAACAGACATTAAAGGCAGAAATCCATCGAACATTTTTGGCAACATCCAAAAGAAGTGTTGAATTCATTTATATCTTCCTCGTTCAATTATTTGATTAACAAAACTGAATGGCTACTTTACTTCTTGCTATCCAATCCTGAATCTACATTTTCCCCTACATTTTTCTCAATTTCTTCTGTCCACTCTCTATCTATGTTATTATTAAGTCGTGAACACAGTTTTTTGATACCAATTTATGTAGTGACCATGAGTCATTTACTTGAAATGATATTATTGCACCCTAATGTATGCCATCGCTACCACAGCTGTAGACACCGACTATTTACTGTTTACATATGTACGTTTACCTGCACCACACCAAGCACCTCACTTACACAAGGTACTTCAGAAAAAGTAACTACAGTAAGTAAAGTATTTAAACTATGTCTTCTCTGCTGTACAATAAAACGGTTTTAGTGAATAGAAATGCTCAAACTATACACACCTTCAGGCCTTGCTTTTGGCTTTGCCAAACCAATGTCTTGCATCAATTCGAACGCAAATGAGACATTATGAACTTTCTGATCAAAATCCTGTGGTGTCAGATGAAAACAATATAGTGGAACAAAGAAGCCCTCTAGCAACCCCATTAGTAATGTCAGATACACTCCATCATGGAACTGTGTGTCCAAATCTGTTACTTCCAGGTTCACCTTGTTCAGATGTTTGTTGACAAATGTCACCAGCGACTGAAACAAACGTAATACATACAATGTTTGCTTATATATATTGTTATGACATTACAGAACAGTCTACGTGTTTGTCAAATGTGCCAGAAGAATCTCGCTCTAATGTGTGTGGCATACGTGACTCTAGACGCATTCGCAAGTGTTTTCTCGAAGCCGCCAGCCGTGCGGACTGTGTCAAGTAGTACACACTGGCGCTAAGACGCAGTTTGGAATGGTCCAGTCAGTGAGCGGATGTATAAATACCTGACGGCAGCGGACTTAAGTTTCAGTATAGCTGCGATATATTTACAGTGCGGTTCGAGTTATTATCGGGCGATATTACTGTGTGCGTTCAAGTGGTTATTAGCTAAGTGTTGTGTTTTATAATCGGACGGTATATTGTAATACAACTGTGTTTTAATATTAGTTGACATTTATTTAAGTGTGAACAATTTTTATGTGATTTGTTATAAGAGACTGTGTTTTTAATTACGAACTGTTAACTGTGAAAATTAAAGCTGTTGATTAGTGACTTAATTGGTGTCTTGAATTGTATTTTGTTTCCACTGTACCTACGATGGTCAAGTAGACCATCGTAACAGTGTTGTCGGAACTGGGATAGAACGGTTAACAGTGGAAACTTTGTGTCGTGTTTTATATTTTTTATAATTAATAAATCACAAACTCCAACTTACCTTTAATTTGTCAACTCTCTGGCCAGATCGTCTAGTGGTGTAACCCTATTTCGTATAGCGAATTTACCAGCACAGAAAATGAAATTAGGTACTTGAAATGATTATTCTAACACACATATATGAAGTGAAATAAAATATTAATTTATTATTTTCTGTTGTGACATTCTTTGTTCTCCTTTCTTTCTAATCAACTACACAATTATGACTTCTCACTCGATTCTCCAACATTTAAATTAAACTGTATTCAATATTGAGGTGAAGCCCTTTTTAACCAACAACAAATTTTAACATATTTTACTCCTTATATCTAGATTATATTATTAACGAATTAATTAAAGACAACCCAGCTTTTTGCTCACACACACACTCATTCCGTTACACCCCATTTATGTTAATGAGCTCATTTTAAAAAAATGTTATAATCAATTAGAATGGATTTACGTGTGGCTACTTCCTTAATGTGGATCCAGACGCCAAATGTTGTGGTTCTGTCGTTTTGATGGTTTACTGTTTCGTCCAAAAAAAGTTTTCGTAATTAAAATTTTGTCACGTTCTCACTTTAAACTTTCACTGCATTCTGTCCAAAAAAAATCTGCGTTTAAAATTATTACTTCATTGAATTAGCACTGCTTCTACCTTTATTTGTATCACTCTCTAGTCCATATTTTGGAAGTTTTAATAAGTTTTAGCCCGCAGGCCTTTTACTGAGAACCATGCAGTTCCCTTGCTGGGATGCAACAGACAGTTTTCTGCGCACACAGTGCGAAAGTATGTACCTGTTCATGCCATTAGCGTGAGAACGTTCGCCGCCTGAGTGCGCGTGTGGAGGCGCGTACGCCCCCTCGTTACTAATTTCACATTCCTGGGCCGAGCCGTACTATTTGTCGACGCAAAAGTCAATTCACCACACATACTTGGCTGCAAATAATATTGAAAAGATTTAACTTACAAAGCCCTATAGGTCTGTACCGTTACAATACCCCCCCAATGAGAGGTTTTCTGCTGAAACAGAAAAACTCTGATTGCTAAACCCTAAGAGGATCAGTGAGGATATGGCGCCAACAACCCCCCTTTAATACTTTCCACATCATGGGTAAACTACCCCCCTAGCTCGGCGACCATGGCAGCACCTGAACAACATCACTGGACTTCTCTGTGCGAGATCCCAACACCGTAAAGTCGGACAGATACTCACCACAGTACCACCTGGCCTTGTATCATTCCACCCAAAAATCAAGAACTGGCCTTATACCATACCAGATCCTCAACCGATATGTCTCCCCTTACATACATACTGGGTTGCCTTTAGCAAAATACTGGGTGCTTACACATACTCATTATTATTTCTTAAACACAACCTCTCCACCTTACTTCTCGATTTAAAATTCACAAAAATTTTTATATTTTATTTTCAATTTCATTTCTCAATTTAATTGGCTGTACGTTACGGTTCAAATCAACTCAATTATGTAAATTTTGTTCGATAATGCAATAAACCCAAATCCCTTATCAAAGATTCCCTTTTGTAAAGGTACTCGCCTTTTACCCTTTTAATTAAATAATACACTCATCATAAAATACTCACCGCTGCCAGAATTTTACTTACCGTCATAGTCCCCGTAAAACTTACCTTTTGAAACTGCCTAGGTCGCCAACATGTTTTTTAGTTATACATGTAAACTTTAAACACTCTTGCCCTTATAAAAATGCCGCTATCTGACTGTAATAAAATTTCAGAAAACCCCCGATTACGTCAGACGAGCTGTCAGCACAGAAAACTAGGAAATGGTTATGGCGTAATAACTAGACTAACACATGTTTATAGAAGAATGAACCTTTTAATTTTTTACCATTTACTCTATCATTGATTATTATGTTTTCTTTATATTTATAATTTTTTACTAATTTTAGTCCAATAATTTTATATCGACTACTACTACATCTTTCTAGTTGAGCCAGTACTTTTGATAACCCATACACACACTCACTCCATTTACATTTATTTTTAAAACTTCCTATTTAATTAATGAGCTCCTTATTAATTATAATGTTTTGGCCAAATGAAACTGTCTTTACACTTGTTACCTATTTGCGTAATATCCAAACGTTGTACACGATATTGTCCGGAACTGTTTTCACTAATCACTCTCCACTCCAAACACAGTTTATTATTACCTTACGTCATTTACTCGTCACTTTACTGTTTGTACATTTTATATTACTTGGTAGGCCTACTTTTGTATTTTTCGGCCTACCAAGAACTCGTCCGAGGCTACCGTATTTGTTCTGGTAACTGTCTGCTGATTGTCTGGCCGCTGAGCCGTGAGTTGCAACGGAACTGGTCTCAGTGCTGCTAAGGCGGTAATGCACAGGTTTTCGTCTGGTCACGTGATCGTGAGACTGCGCTCCCATTGGTGCTGTTAAAAGAGCGCTCTAACATAGGCGTAAGATTTAGCAATATTTTGCCGCCTGCTGCAATATGAAATTACATTACTTTTTTCCGTGATTCACGGCTGATGCAAAGTTAGGTGTTATTTCACAACCTGTCTACGCTGCTTCAGTGCGGAGCCGAAACATAGAATGTTTTGTGATAAACACTGCATACTCGGTTGACTAACTCGGGGTTCCAAAAAGGTGAACCATGCCTACATGGAGAATATAAATCTTTTAAAGATATCACCTTGGCCCTACAAATCTGTACCGTTACACTTTTAAGATAATTCATATTATCTACTTCAATTAACTGATTTTAATCATAATTCTTAAAACTCCAAAAGCAATGAATTTTTTTTATATCTCTTATATTTCTTCACTCTTATCTAGATACTAACAATCAGAATAAACAAAATAAAATGAACAACTGCTTTCTATTATAAATGTTCTTATCACTACATCTGTTTACAAAACATATAAAATTTACACTATGAATCAATTAATACATTATCAATACACACAGTCCAGATATATTGACCACAATCTACATTTCACTCAAACAATTTTTTTTTTCAAACAAATTTAATTTCCAAAACATCTCTTTTAACGATTCCAAAAACAACAAAATTATTTAATTACATAGATTAACAAAAAAAATCTACAAATCAACTGAATTAGAAGGAATATACTACATATCTACCACCAGTCATCAGCTGATGTCTCATGGTCAGGTGAATGACCTTACCCTAGACACACTCCAAAAAATTATACAATGTACAATGCATCACACATGTTTACAATTCTTACACTCTAACATAGTACAACATAATAAAACATATTAAAAACCTTTTCTCCTAGAATTAACCTCTTCAATCAGTAAAGTTATTTATAAAATATCATATGGAGCAAAAATATTTAAATCAATTACTTCTGAACAAATTATCTACTACAATAGTATCTCTTGACTCACAGTAAAATCACATCATTAGCTTATTAGCTCATTCAGTTTACGTTAATTTAAGATTTTAATTCGTTACTCCCCTGAGTAACCTCCTTTCCACACACACTATGACCCCCCTGGACTGTGGCGCCCAGTTGCTTCCACAACAACGGAAGTTTATTAGGGGTAGACGCTGCCTACCCCGTTCTTGCTTCAGCGTTATATAAAATTTCGGCATTACTGATGTCCGAGGACACCAGTAATCCTACTATGATGATTCATACGCCCTTATCACGGCACTATCACCACCTTCGATGATAGCCGCTGTTCCATAGTTATGTAGATTCCCCTGATTTACCCCCCGGTTAATTTCTAAGTTATACCAATTTCACAGGCAACCAACTGTGGTCAGGTTACAATAATTCTGCCCACAGCTGATTGTCATCCAAAACCACGGTCTGGGCTGGTAAGGCCGGAACCGCCCGAAAGTGAGGAATCTACTAAAAAAGACATACAATTACTAAAATTCGTTTACAATTACATTGCTACTACAATTCACAAAAAGTAAAAACCATTATATGTTATAACAAATTTATCATTTAATTCTCCAAAAACACATTCAAATCTCTTATCCATCTTCATGCTGCATCACCTTTCATTTATTATTACATTGCCACTATGAATTTTCTTTTATTTAACATTTTCATCATTAATGGGTTTGGGTGATTCTTAGTTATTCATAATTCGATTTACAAATGGGTATTTAAATATAACCTTACCCCCCTGCTTCCTTCTAACCACCATTTACAGATTTACATAGGGTGACACCAATCTCTCAAAAATATTTACTTCCATTAACTTACTAACTTCACTTTAACCATTCTCCTTTTATAACAACATACCTGCTACCCTCTTTGTACTTAAGATGTGTGTTCCCTCCCTTATGCTTATTCCCTTATTAGTTCCTGGCCCTTTCCCAGGCAAGTCCGCCAAACCTCATTAAAACTATTCATCCCGCCATAACGCTTGTCGTTAAGGACTCCTTATCACACCACCCCCTTTACAAAACTTCACCATCATCTAATTAATCTCCAATTACATCACTCTCCTTACTCTACATATAATCACTCTCTCCACTGTGTCCCTACTACTACCCTGTTTCTGTGTTACTTTTACTCCCAAAATTCTTATTCCATCTAACACCCATTTAAAATTACCTTTGACTGACTTAAATGCCTCATTGAAATAATGATTGTCACCCAAACTCTATCTTTTACAACATTTTACATTAAGTTAACCATTGAAAATTACATTAGAAAATTCATAACTACCTCAAATTTAATTTCATCATTTAATTTGACCTTTAAACTCATTTAAAATTTATTATTCAAACATGAAACATTTTATTTTATTTAAATTGCATTATCAACTTCATACTTACAGTACATCACTCAATTGAATACACATGATTCCTGTCATAGACACAAAATTATAAACATTCATTAAACTCCATGTATCTTCTGAAATATATGACTCCTCAACTAAACACATTTTACATTTCCTCATTTACTATTTATTTTCAAGTTCAAATCTCAGAAACTCCCAACTTACCTTTAATTTGTCAACTCTCTGGCCAGATCGTCTAGTGGTGTAACCTTATTTCGTATAGCGAATTTACCAGCACAGAAAATGAAATTAGGTACTTGAAATGATTATTCTAACACACATATATCAAGTGAAATAAAATATTAATTTATTATTTTCTGTTGTGACATTCTTTGTTCTCCTTTCCTTCTAATCAACTACAATTATGACTTCTCACTCGATTCTCCAACCTTTAAATTAAACTGTATTCAATATTGAGGTGAAGCCCCTTTTAACCAACAACAAATTTTAACATATTTTACTCCTTATATCTAGATTATATTATTAACGAATTAATTAAAGACAACCCAGCTTTTTGCTCACACACATAATCATTCCGTTACACCCCATTTATGTTAATGAGCTCATTAAAAAAAAATGTTATAATCAATTAGAATGGATTTACGTGTGGCTACTTCCTTAATGTGGATCCAGACGCCAAATGTTGTGGTTCTGTCGTTTTGATGGTTTACTGTTTCGTCCAAAAAAAAGTTTTCGTAATTAAAATTTTGTCACGTTCTCACTTTAAACTTTTTTGCGTTTAAAATTATTACTTCATTGAAGTAGCGCTGCTTCTACCTTTATTTGTATCACTCTCTAGTCCATATTTTGGAAGTTTAATAAGTTTTGGCCCGCAGGCCTTTTACTGAGAAACGTGCGGTTCCCTTGCTGGGATGCAACAGACAGTTTTCTGCGCACACTGTGTGAAAGTGTGTACCTGTTCGTGCCGTTAGCGTGAGAACGTTCGCCGCCTGAGTGCGCGTGTGGAGGCGCGTACACCCCCTCGTTACTAATTTCACATTCCTGGGCCGAGCCGTACCACTTGTCGACACAAAAGTCAATGCACCACACATACTTGGCTGCAAATAATATTGAAAAGATTTAACTTACAAAGCCCTATAGGTCTGTACCGTTACATTTGTACAAGACAAGGGTAGTTCGTAATTAATCGGAAAACAATGGCTGCCAGTCAGATGATGGAAAATTTACAGGCGCTGCTGTTACAGACGGAGAAACAACAGGATGAGAAACGCAGGCAGGAGGCAGAAGAAGCAGAAGGACGATAAAAAGAAGAATGAAGACAAGAAAGGGAAGAAACAGAGGAACGACGTAAGCAGGAAGCAGAGGAACGTAAACATGAAGCAGGTGACATCAAAGCGTTAATTCATGAGCAAAAGCAGATGCAAGAACATACTACCACAGAATTGGGTCTCCTACGTGGTGACGTAGGTGAATTACGAGGTGAGCTTAATAATCAGATTACCAGAATATCTGATGTAGAAGAATCCATGTCAAATAAAATAGCTGAAGTAGAAAAATCTGTCTTGACTTTGGAAGAAGCTATGTCAACAAAAATACGAGGGCTGTCCAGAAAGTAACTTACGTTTCAGTGTGGGCGGCAATGGGGAGGGGCTAGCGCCACCATCTTGGTGACACAGGAGGCGTGACTCAGTACGCATCCAGCTCGGGCCGGTATAGGTCTATGTTGTTTTTCTGTGCCTCAATAATAATTTTTAAAATGTGTGCTGCGATTGAAAATCCCGCGAGCTGTGAAGTGCGCGCTCAGTAATACGATTTCTGCAAGCAGAAAACTGCAGACCGGTGGACATTCATCGGCGACTGTGTGAGGTGTATGGGAAGAATGTAATGAGTGAGGGAGGAGTAAGGCAGTGGTGTGTTCTGTTTAAAAATGGCCGCACCAATGTGCATGATGATGAGCAGAGTGGCTGGCCGAGTGTTCTTACTGACAAATTGGTGGAGAAAATCAATTAAAAAATCCATGAAAATCGCCGCTTTACGATTACTGAGTTTCTTCAAATTTCACGTAGTTTGCTTCATGAAGTTGTCACGATAAAGCTTGATTACCATAAGTTTTGTGCACGATGATGGGTCCCGAAAATGCTTACAGAAATGCACAAAAACCAGTGGATGGCATCAGCATTGTCATGTCTTCATGCCTACGACAAGGATAGTGATTCTCTACTGGACCGTATTGTAACGGGGGATGAAACCTGGTTAGGTACATTAATTATGAAACAAAAAATCAATCCATGGAATGGGGCCATACTCGCTCGCCCAAAAAACCGAGGAAGTGTGTGCAGACCTTGTCAGCAAGGAAAATGATGGTGACAGTTTTTTGGGACAGAAAAGGGGTTCTCCTGGTAGAGTTTATGGAACGGGGTACCACAATCAACTCCGAGGTTTACTGTGAACCCTTAAAAAAGCTGCGGAGAACAATCCAAAACAAGCGACGCGGTAAGTTGAGCTCCGGGGTATTGTTCTTCCACGACAACGCATACAGCATTACAAACGCAAGAACTTCTGGGAAAGTTTGGATGGGAGCTTTTCAATCATCCCCCATACAGCCCTGATCTGACACCGAGCGATTATCACCTGTTCATGCGTATGAAAAAGTGGCTGGGAACACAGCGCTTTGAAGACGACGAAGAGCTGAAGGCGGGCGTTAATGAATGGCAGAAATCACAGGTGGCAGATTTTTACGATGAGGGCTTTCAAAAACTCGTAAATCGTTACAATAAGTGGTTTAACTTGAATGGCGACTATGTGGAAAAATAGTCTAAGAATGTAGTTTTCAACTGTGTAAATAAAAAATTTGTCTTTCGTTTTTTTTATCGATTTATTCTAAAACGTAAGTTACTTTCTGGACAGCCCTCGTATCTGCAGTAGAAAACTCGATGGCAAACATAAGAGAACAAATTAAAAGTGAAATTGAGCACTTCATAAAGATACAACCAAAACAAATTTCTGAACAGACTGTACCAATGATAAAGACAGAAAAACATACAGAAAATAAGTCAATAGAGAAAGTAACTTTGCCTGCAGTAGGGACAGTTCATTTCAAAGCTCCAACCTTTGATGGAAGCAGTCACTGGGCAACGTACCTCTGCCAATTTGAAGCTGCTGCACGTGCAAATAATTGGACAGAGAAAGACAACGCTATTTCACTCGTTCTTTCATTAAAAGGACCTGCGGCAGAACTACTACAGAAAGTGCTGCCTGACAGCCAGAACATCTATGCCGAGTTGATAAAAGCTCTGGAATTACGGTATGGTGATAAACATTTGCGAGATGTGTACTACGCTCAGTTGAGAACAAGACAACAACTTTCCGGGGAGAGTCTTCAAGAGTTTGAAGCAAGTATCGACAGACTGATTGGATTGGCCTATTCTGAAGCACCAGAAGATTTTCAAATAAGGTTTACGGTGCAGACATTTATTGATGGCATCAGAGATTGTGAACTTCAGCAAATGTTACGAATGGCAAGACACCGAAATAGCTCAGAAGCTCTTGTTCATGCCCTAGAGTTTGAAGCTGCCAAGTCAGCGTCCCGCTGCATTAATGGGTTTGCACCATCACATTCCAGTCAGAAGATCCCTGTATCACATTGCCGTTACGATGGGTGCAGAAAAACAATGTTGTCGGACAAACAATTCAAAAGTTCCAGAGAGTTGCAACGATTTGAAAAAGACATAAGACCGAATGTTACAACTGTGGAAAACGTGGTCATCTACAGGTAGACTGTTGGGAGAAGAAGATACCGAGAGAAGAGAGTGATCGCACCAATTGGAGAAGTAAAGCCCCAGAACAGCACAGAGTTTCCACGCTACATAAGACCAGTGGAAACTTGATTGTTAATGGATTTACGGAAGGTAAACCAACATCATTTACAGTTGAAACGGGCACAACAGTGTCCATTGTGCGCCCTGACTTAGTCAGCAACCGCCAGCCTCTAATTACCTCTTGTACAATACAGACTGTGACAGGAAGCCCCGTCAAGGTGCTAGGAAAGGTAGACATACGTGTACGCCTGGGTCTTCTCAAGTTTAGCCACCAAATACTCATTGCAGACATTGTTGATGAAGTGATTCTTGGCACGGACGTTATGAATGCCTACGGATTCGTCGTGGACTTAAGAGAGAATGTCCTGAGGGTCGGCCAAGAGAAGATAAAGCTTTGCATGGTAATACGTTTAATAATCACTCTTACGTTTGTTTTAATCTGTACGTATCTTTTATTTTAAAAGCCACATGTTGCTGGCGTCAATTCTATAATACTATCTAATTACTACCGTTTCTTTTGCCACACGTCGTTGGCGTCAATTCTATAATACTCAGCCCTTACGTACCTCTTTTAAAACTTTTACTCGTTACTGAATTTAACACTCGTGTTCATTAAATATATCCTTTAACTATTTTTATTTATTTAATTAATTGTTTAATTCGATGTTGATGTGCTTGTTTATTTATATTTGAGCAATTATTTGGTTGTAGATCCGTTGTTGAATGTAAACAGTTGCGTAGATCTCTTGACGTTCGTTCACCCTCCTGTTGAATGGTGTCGTCTATGTGTGTCAGTGTATAGTTTAGACAAAGTTATTTTATATAATTTAAACCTTCACGTACCTGTGATGCTGTACTAGACGTTCAGTCGGTCTCTGGTGATTAATAAGCTGTCAAGTTTTTTTATCAAACAGTGTAATAGTGCTGTTAGTGTTTCAGTGAGCACTTACAAATTTTACTTGGGCGCCATATGGGATTTCAAGAGAAATTTCCCATAAAAAGAATTCTTTTGAATGATTTACTAATTAATTTAGATATTTTATAAATCAGTAATTGATTAAATAGTTAAATCAAGATCAGGAATTAATTTTCTGGTTATTTGTTTACAAGATTTTAACTATTGGCGGTTCAGTTGTCTGAATTGTAGCCAATTGAACTGTTTGTTTACTTTGAAAATGCAACTCATTCATGAGTAATAAAGATTAATTATTTATTTAAATAATTGTTGACAATAGTGGTTACTTTACAATTCATTTGTTTATTGTTCACTCTATAATAGATTCAATTAAATACATTCATTTGAAAGTAACAAACGGATTACAAATCATCCGGCTCTTAACTTTTATCTAGCTCAGTTCGTTTACAATGAAAACTCTAGTTTTAATCGATAGATTATTTATAATTATGATCTTCCTCAAGGGTGACTTCTTCTAATTTACAAGACAGAATGCCACAGCCTTACTTTATAATGCTATTACCATATATTAGATTGTTAGGTTAGACACCTTTAGTTATTAAAACTAATAGACGAAAAGTTCGTTTATTCTGAACAAGTTTTAGGTTAGTTATGAGAACGTTAACACATGAAATCTTATGTCGGAATATTGTAATTCCTCTAAATAAATTTAAAACAGTGTTGAGTACTTATTGTATTATTGTTTCTTGCGTCAGTATACAGTTGTATTATACTATACTGTTAATAGCTTAAATGTAAACAATGTAAGTATATGCACCATACTCCCTGGTTATTAATCACAATGATTATTTATTAACACTTCTAACGATCTAATTCAATGATCGTGGTTACACTTCACTTTATTTCGCACATGAACGATTTTATTTTCTTCTTGACAGACTACTGCCTTGGTTATGTATGGTACTTAACCTCGTTCTTTTACACGCACATCTAGTAAAAGTATCACTACTATTATCGATGCACTGAGATTGAATTATACTTCTTCCTTCTCGTTGATTATTAAATTTTGGATGATAAATCGGCCTGGATTAGTGGTTGTTAGTTGAGTGGAAATAGACAAAATGCTCTCTGTTTACATTTGCGATCGTTTATATAAATTTTTTAGAAGTTCGCTTGGCGCTGTCGGCGCGCTTCTAAAGTTGTCCGTGATTGGTTGGAAATTATGTCATGATGATGTAATTCTATTTATAGGCATTACATCTTTGTATTTGGAGCGTCACTTTCGCTTCTGTTATTATTTCTTCGTATTTATTCAAGATTCACTAAATTTATGATGCTAACGTTTATTTCTCAGTTATTACAATTCCAATTCGGGTTCTATTACTATCATTGTAAAGCTTGTTTATTTATCTGTATTTTGACATGGCTTGATGTCATAGTTTTCATTAACATTCCTTTATTTTAAACTACCTAATGCATTGTTTACATTCGTCGTCTGCTAAATGTTGCAGATCCGACTAATAACTTTTTCCTAATATTTGTTTAATTATTCTTAATTTCTAATTTGAACATGATTATTTGATTAAAAAGAACATCTTACTATATATAAATGCTGCATCCAGCTGAACAATATTAATTATCTGTTTACATTTGTTGATTTTCTAACATCAACTTCCATATTTTACTATTTTTACTTTAACATGTCCTTCTTATCTCTTATTCTTATAACATCACACAAGTAGTGGTGTTTTACACTCTTTTTGGCATTATCATTATTTTACTCCCCTATGCTTAGTAGGGTTTCTATCTGATTCTTATTTTCATGACTTAAATTGGTCATTCTGGGTTTGTTATCATCATTTTACAATGTTTTGTTCCCGGACTATTATTACCTTTCTGTACACATTTTATATACTTATAATGTTACCTAAACACATTCAGTGTTTACATTTATTGTTATTCATAATTTATTATAATACATAATTGGCTTTCTCATTATCTTTTACAGTTTATGATTATTCCTAGCATCGTTCTTTGTCTTTTTCAAATCATTGCTTTGACATGGGTCAGCTAATGTGCTGTTTTTATTTATAATATATGGTACAAATATTACTCAAGTCATTTCTCATCTTACTTATTCTATTTGATTTTATTCACCAAAGGTTTTTATTGAGCTCACTTAACAGTTTATGTGGGAAACTTGTCTGTCATTTCGTCTTTGTCATTCTGTTTGTTTGTGTTGTAGTGTCATTTTATGCAGATAGTGTGTAACAGTACAGAACTGTGTGCTCCCTGAGTAGTTTCAAGTGGATTTACCACTGTTCACTTGAATTTCTTCTCTCCTTTCATTCTTTATTGGTTTATTATTTTTTCTGTTACATTCTTCCTGGCTACTCATTTATCGTTCTATTAGTATCATTCACCCTTCTGGTGTTCATTATTATTATGGAACATTTTGTGATGTTACAATGGCTAAAATGACAAGGTCTACCAACCATTCGATTAAGCAAGTGGCATTGGCAGAAGAAAAAGTCAACAGGTCTGGTCAAGAGGAACCCTCCCTATTGCAAGCGGGAATGGAGGAAGAACTACCAGAGGACATACAAATAAGTGTAACGACAAAAGAAGTGATTGGAAAGCCAACTATGAGTGTTGAGACAAAACTCTTGTTTGTTCCTGAGCTGATAGAAGCGCCCGAGGGCAAAGTGGCTGAAGATGAGGTTATGCAAGAGGTTGTTGACAAGAACCAAACAAACTTGGATCAGCCAGTGGTGTTTAGGTCATGAGTACATGACGCAACGAGAGTGATTCCAGTAAAACTAGTGGCTGAGCAGAAGACTCGCATTCCTGGGAACGTGATGTTCAAATCACACGAGACTGAATTCGAAGAACCGGAGAATTATCTTTCGCAAGGACATCCACCTAGATCGCCTGGTCGAGTATTACTTCAGAGACGGTTTGCCAGTTCGGGACGAACAGGCTGAAGGAGGAGGCAGTGTTACGACATTACAGAACAGTCTACGTGTTTGTCGAATGTGCCAGAAGAATCTCGCTCTAATGTGTGTGGCATATGTGACTCTAGATGCATTCGCAAGAGTTTTCTCGAAGCCGCCAGCCGCATGGACTGGTCAAGGCCACAATTAATTATGTAGTACACACTGGCGCTAAGACGCAGTTTGGAACGTTCTGGTCTGTGAGCGGAGGTAGAAATACATGATGGCAGCAGCCTTAAGTTTCAGTATAGCTGCAATATATTTACAGTGCAGTTTGAGTTATTATCGGGCGATATTACCGTGCGCGTTCAAGTGGTTATTAGCTAAGTGTTGTGTTTTATAATCGGACAATATATTGTAATACAATTGTGTTTTAATATTAGTTGACATTTATTTGCGTGTGAACAATTTTTATTTGATTTGTTATAAGAGACTGTGTTGTTAATTATGAACTGTTAACTGTGAAAATTAAAGCTGGTGATTAGTGGCTTAATTGGTGTCTTGTACTGTATTTTGTTTCCACAGTACCTACGACGATCAAGTAGACCGTCGTAACAATATATTTATTAAATGATGAAGTTATTACAAATATCAATTTTCAAGTAAATGTAAACTCATTGCCCTCTAACATGTCAACACATAATGTACTTGTATGTATTAAATAATATAATGCTGTATAGAATCTTATATTTTGTTAAAAATAAACTGTCTTAATAAGTAAGATAAAAATATTGTAATAAACACACCGACCACATACTTTCTTCACGACTTGTAATTTGTCCGGAGCATGATCAAATAATGTATCGAATGCATCTCTCTCGCAGCGCATGCCAAGATCATCATATGTTGTTGTGATTTCCTCCATAATGGTCCTGTGGTTAAGTGACCCTTCACGTTTCTGCAACACAATCATCAAGTACATATTGACACACAACTTATTATCTGAGCACACAACACGATACTGAGCAGCAAATTGAAATTATAAGATGAAACGAAAACTGCAATAATATTCTCACTGGTAAGAGAACAACACAGAGCATTAAGTTTTCAAAGCACTGTAGTAGTCACAACTCTGAGAAAGAAAGAAATTGGATGAATAGGGCATGTTCTCTAGAACTGTTAAGCAGTGAGCACTGAAAGTGAACATAAGGAAAACTAAGCTGACTGTTATAAGAGAAAATGGAGAAGAATTTTAAAACAAACATAAGAGTAAACTCATTATATGAGAAAACAAAGAAGAAATCAAGCAAATAATAAACAGATGATAAAAAACTCTAACAGGTAAAACTTTTCTGTTCTGACCAGAGTTGATCTGAACAGTTGACTATGTTGGAAACAAGTGAATCGTTTGAGTAGTGCAGCTTCTGTGAATGAACAAGAAACACTCTTTCTTTTCTCTTATTTCTTGGATAGACATTTTGTGATTGAACTTCTTTTTGGATGTCCACCCTTACATCATAAAGACGTTTGTGGCTTTTGTGGACAGGACGTTCAATTATATACATATATAATTTTTATTATTAAATTCCTTTAAAAATATAAAACCTTTTATAGTGGGTGTGTTATTTATATTAATCATAAATATCTTCTTGAGATGTAAAGTTTTCCTTAGAAAACACAAAATGGCAGCTTGACGGAAAACTAGACGTGTCCGGACCTTTATTTATAGGAACTTTTTTTCTTACATTGATGCACAGATTGTAAATAAATATAGTAAGGAGACTTTTTATATTGCAGCCTATATATACATACTTATGTAGCCTGTACATGTGTGTGTGTGTTTGTGTAACATACTTAGAAATAATTTAACAATTAATTATATTGACCTGAACAACAACGACAGCAACAGCCACATTCTCTGGAAGACGTACAGGAGCACGGAAGTGCCTTGCGAGTGCAACTAATAAGTGCAAAATTGCCACTAAATTCTTTGAATGGACACTTTCGACACTCCACTTCTGTGTTGACCATCTAGGATGACCTAATACCTGGAACATTGCAAACTTACAATCTGAGATAATATACCATGTAAAAATTGACTGACTGGACATACAGTACTGTCTGTTGTATGATATGTACTTATTCAATTTATTTAAATTATCTTTATCAAAAACATCAAACAATATCACAGCCACGATAATTCAAATCTTAAAAAACTTAACATTTTTGTGAGTCAAAGTCATGGTGATGGTGCTGACACCATATTTTATGAAGTTTTCTCATTAACCTACAGTAATTTTATTATACAGCTTCAAACTCAACTGGTTCGTCCAACTTACACTATGTGACAGCATTAGAACAACTTCACTGAAAATACTTAGGTTCACTCTTAACATTTTTTCAACAATCCTTCAGGTATTTTCTAGTAATTCAATTCAACCTGAATTTTTATGTTTAAAACATCATAACTGTAATGAGATCAACATTCTCTATGACTTAAACTCAACATTATGTTAATGAAAAGTTAAAAAAAAAACTACAAATAAACTAAGTGAAGAAATAGAAATAACAACTGCAATCTGTGAGGATAGTTAAGTACGGACACAGCCAGGATTTCCTTCAGTACAAAATTAGAAGAAAAACCATATTTGATATTCCTTTTGTTGTAATCAAGAAGGTAAGTGTAAAATATAAGAGTTACTTGAAATCTAAAAATTTAAAGTCATGAAACAATAAAGGTGACATCTTACATTGTGATACA
Organism: Magicicada septendecula; assembly: GCA_034769895.1. NCBI lineage: Eukaryota > Metazoa > Arthropoda > Insecta > Hemiptera > Cicadidae > Magicicada > Magicicada septendecula. The sequence goes on along the minus strand of CM068367.1, from coordinate 1,424,017,812 downwards.
AAATAAAATAAATGACACCAAATACCTGGTACAAATTTTGTTTCCTCTTCTACAGACAATGATAGTGTTAAACATTTTGTCCTAATTTTTTAAAACTTTGGCTTAGTGAATTACATGTCTGAAAAAGTTTGCAGGAAACTAAATTAAATCAGTCTACTCAGTTTGCCACAGAACTGAATCAGCAAAGATTTATACAAAATGGGAACTACAAGTCCTCGAAAACAATTATTTGAAAATCGCACTATGGGGTGGACAAAGCCGTAAACTTTACTGAAGTTAGCATACAAACCAGATTGCCAGTAGAGACTACACAGCACCTGTAAATGGCATCCCAAACGTTTGGTTTTAGTTTTGCATATGTAATGAATACCAGAAACTGAGTCTTTAATTGTTGGTTTGTTTTTTAAATGGTAATAAACACTAAATTAAAAAACAAAAAAATTATTACATATGGATCAACAAAACATAAAACTACGCCCACATCTGTATAGGGCTATAACAAACTGAGATGGATGTGGGATGAATTCAAAGGTTGCATTTTTCCTACTTGCTCAACGCATATAACCCCAAAAACTAGGATACAGATTTCTACCATCCCTCAACCACCACACAATTAGCAATGTCTACATGAAGTGATTTTGTACCCTCATGATGGATGTAGCATACCAAAATTGAAACCATTTATACTCATATAAGTAACTAGACCAATTTTACTTAATATTGTTATATTTTTACCAGCACATTTTAAAAATATTTTTTACAATTACTTTTTCTTTATAATGGGGGAGAAGAGTAACACGTAAACCTCCCCTCTCTGTGTCACTGATTAAGTATATTCATATTACTAATTTATACAAATGAAATGGCAATAAAAATAATAGTAATCATAGCAAAATCAAACAATCATAAGAAATGCTAATTATTGCTATGTTATATGACATCAGGTGAAGGTACTTTTTGTTTTAGAATTATTGTGACTTGAAGAAAGTTACAATATCCATTATACATTTAGGCATTTATTTAAAAATTATTTCAGAGATGATAGCATTAAAATTAAATTTTTAATACAAATATTCCATCACTGTTAAAGTTTTAAGGATGAAAAAGACATTGACAAGTGGAATTTAAAAAGCACTGAGCTTTTTAAATAACATGTATGTTTAAAACTTACAATCTGAAATGACTAAGAATGCAATCTGTCTGCATAAAATATATAATACGTACTCGGTTTGCAGCGCCAAGAACTATTCCCAACTTTTGTTTCTGGCCTTCTTCTGATTGTGTCACTTCTGGTACATCAAGTTTTTCTGCCGTTAACTTTTCTGCGCATACAAACAAACAGTACTGTCAAATTATATCCACAGAGTATGTCCTCCAGTCTTATTAATCCAGTCTTAAATATTAACATTTCCATATCAAGGTTAGGAAAAGAAAAATATAAATAAGCAACAAAACAAACAGCAATACTACAGAGAAATACTTGCAAATCACAAGCAATACATATAAATATTATATTCTGACAAATGAATATTCTAGCTTTTTTAAATATTTACGACAATAACAAGTACATGTATCTCAGCATACTCATTATTTTAATGGGTACGCCTACTTTCCAATCATCTGTTCCCCACTACATTTTCCATATTTTGACTATACAATAGTATTGCTGATACAATGTAAAAAAGGAAAAGTGCACCGATATTAAATTGCATTGCCTCACTGCATCTGAAAATAGCCAATGTTACATACATACATATTACAACAGACTTGTTTGGATCCCAAATAGGTGATACTTTTCATATACGCACTGAAATTCACACTAAAACTTGTTCATTTGACCAGTCCCCCAATCTAAAGAAATATGAGAGTAAATTATACACAATCTGGCCAAGAAAATCACACGACCATAATATTCTGCATAATTTTACTTAGTCTCTAAAGGCAAATAAATGTTACATAGTATTCGGTTGGTACGAAGTAAGAAGACATACATCATATGTCCAATGGAAAAAGGTACAAAGTATCTATAAAATTTTGATATATATATTCTTAAATAATTGTATTGTAATATGTTAAGGGTGTATTCTGACAACTTCTAGAGGGTTTTAGATCTTTGTAAATAAAAGTACAGTAAAATTGAAAGTTAAGGGCATATGCGCAGAAACCAATTTATGGATGGACGAGTCCACTTTAAAATTGTGAATGGCAGGAGGCAGGAGGGTAATGTAGAGTCAGCTGGTAAGCAAGTGAAGGTGTTACCAACTTTCATGTGATGTTTTAGTTACCCGTACATTGTTGGTTACTGTGTGACGTACTATCTCAGTCTTGTATTTGTTATTATTATTTAAATTTATTATTAATTGTATCATTGTTTTACAGACACTCATTTTTACTAGTTATTTAATTTTTTAATTTCTAGTTGTTAATTTCTATTGGTAGTTTTTATTCTGTTTTATTCTGTAATTACGTATTATCATAATTATTTGTGTTATCATCCAGTAACGAGATTTGTTAAAATGGATACTTCTCCTTCAACTAGCAAAGACAGAAAAGTTATTCATTTTCAAGCACGGGAAGTAATAATAAACAGTTTTTTGTTGTCCAGGATTAAAAAGATTCTTGCAATTAAATTAATACGAAGAACATGTTCCTTTATGTAATGATAAACTGTAGAGATAGTCGAGTGTAATTAAGGAATGGAAGTGTACAGTTTGCAAATTCCATTGCGATAAGAACGGTCAGAAAGGCTGTAGTTTTTTACATCTCAGCAGTACACAATGACAGAACCAAACAACACTCAGATATGTTTATAAAACATTCTGATATGTAACAGCAACAAATTCCATTGTTATTATTATTTGATTTACGTTGGAAACGATAAACGTATAAATCTTTTTTTAAAGCCAGCCGTGTGACTGTAGACACACACACACACACACGTACACACGCAAATGTAGAGATTCGTGGTGATACATTTACAAACAAACCTTAACAGTCGCGAGTTTTGTTGCTATTAGAAATAATGTTTATACGTTGGCTGCACCTTCGCTGATAACAACAATTCTCTTCTCACATCTCATAGTGACTCCCTCCACATCGCCTTTCCCCTCTGACCGTTAAGTGTTTCGCGCATTTCCATGCACTTAACTTTCAATTTTGCTATACAAAAACGCCTGACATTACAAATGTAGTACTGCATTGTGGTATGTTTGTATTGTGGCTTTTGATAGTGAGGAACGGAGTAATACTCATTACATGACAATTGAACTGACTTAAAAGATTTAGTAATTTATTGGTTTTAACACATAAATATTTAAAATAAATATACAAATATTTTATAATCATTGGTGCATGCCACATATTCCCAAGGAATTTGGTGAAATAAATGATTATAACTGAAAACTTGCATTTTAATATTTTAAATAGTGTAGGCTAACTGTAAAATTTTTGGTTTTTACAAAAATGAACAGCGAGCTCTAAAAATAATACATATTAACTTTTACTTTACAAACCACAAACAATATGCAATTCAAAGTAAGTCGACCACGTATGACATTGATCATACACACACACAAAAATAAAACATACTCACTTTTACTGATTAGGTCCCACTAAATTCTTTTATAAACATACCTAAAAGTTTCTGGAGGATTTGCCCGTCATATAAGTCTTCTTCTAAATCCTTAACTATGATGCGCTGATCAGCCAATTCATCATTAATCCATTCAATTAAAACTGCAATCAGCTCGCGTAGCTTTGGTTCATCAAATGATCGTGGTTCAATCATGGATCTTTCTTCATTTTCCTCTAAACATTAAAAAATATATGCACCAATTAAACAGAAATGTTTTTAAAATATTAGACCTATATCAATAATAGATTTATCAAGTAATTTATGTCCTTCAATCTCATTATAATAAAGGTACATTGATATAAACCTTACCCAGTGTATACTCTTCAGGCGGCAAATCTGGTGCAGTAGGGCTGCCTGGAGAATCAATTGCATATTTCCCCTCTTCTTCAACTTCTTGAACTGGCCAAACAAACAGTTGCAGTATTAATTTTAAAATAACTTTACATTCACAAATATCTTCAGAACTTAATAAAAATGGTTTTTTGCATTACACAAATGTCATTTAAAATCATTTTTAAAATTTAAAAAACGTCAGTTAAAGTTTTAAACAACAAACAAAATGTGGTGTTCTTTCAAATAATGTATTATTCTTTAAATGTTTACAAAATATTCAAATCTTTGTGACCGAGTCACTATCACATCTAAGCAAAAATAATTACCAATAAGAATAACTTTTGTCTAAATGTAAAATTTGACTATATTTTGTTTACACTTTGATTTTTTTTAGTTTCAGTTGCTATTACTCGAATACAATATTAATATCTATGGTAAATTTAATAAATTTTGTAAGGTGTGTCCCGCCCATATTATCAGGCCAGAAAACAATCACTACCATATAAGGTTATATCCTTCAAACTGTCAACATCGTACTCCATACAATCCACTAAAGTCTTGAATTAATATTGTAAGAATTACCTTCTTTTATCCTTTTCTTTCTTCCCAGGGTACCAATTTTCTCCCAGAATGATTCCTCCTTCTCATCTTTTCTGGCAGAAACAACAGGCCTGGGAGACTTCGGCCTCGGAGAAGCCATTTTTATTTACCTTTCAACTATTCACAATACTACCAACTCACTAATTGTTAAACTACTGTTTACTTAAGTTAATAAACACAGTACACTATTATTTATTACAGAGTTGCAAGTTTGGGGAGTTTTATAAAGATTTTAAGTCGTTATACTTTGCTGTTTTTTGAGACATTTGATTTAAACATAATAATTTATTATGTTTCGTCTTTGGCAAATATCGAATATTTTCTTAATATCAAACTGTAACGTTTGTAATTCTGTTCGTACGCAACATAATATTTAAAAGTTAAGTATGTATGTGTAGGTTAAAATGGTTTGGTACTAAAAAAATATTATTCATGATTTCTGTGTGTGAAGTGTTGTATGGCATGTTCTTCCAAATATAGCAGTGACAGTGAGGAACACGGAGTAAATACAGCGGTCATACTGTATGATCCCAGCAGTCATCATGTGGTGAAAAGTCTTTTGTTTCATGTAAATAGATTTTTAATAAATTCCTTGTTTTAATACTATAAATTTTATTTGCTTATTCTATTTTACACCGTTAAATCTCTTAACGTCAGTCATGTCAACACATATCTGTCAATTGTTTCATAAAATAACTTATTATTCGTACAGTCGTTAGATTAAAATATTGTCGGCGGTGCATCAGTTCTAAAGTAAACGTATACTTTGTATGGTACGAAATAAAAAATTTTAATGCATATGATAAAAAATAAAATAGTTACAACTTTAAAAGAATGGTACAGTACTCGCCAGGACCATCACAAATCCATGCAACGCTACTGACTAAAATGTCTGCTTTCGGTCTAAACTAGGCTAAAAATTTTGTTGTTTCGAAACAAACCTAACCAAAATCAAAACTGCCTTACCATAAGTTGCACAGATTCGAATAAACTTTTGAGAACCAAAACAACCTGACCTGTGAAGATATGTGGAGCCTAAGAAATAAACTTTTTTCTTGCTATATTGACTAACATTTGTTAGATGTTATGTTTTTTAAAACGTGTGTCCTCTTATTTCTAATCAGGAATTCATAGAATCCAGAGATTGATTGACAACAGTGTTCTTCCATGTCTCTCTGTTCTCTGCCAGCCCCTTCACTCCATATCTTCTGTGACATGCTGCATGATTGTTTCTTGGTTTCCTGCTGCAGATCTTTCCTTCAACTTTGCTTCCAGTATAGTCTTGAGTTTCCCTATAGTTCACGTCTCACATCCATGTAAAGTTCACTCCAGATAAAAGTCTTCATTTTACTGTTGTTATTATTAGTTTAACGACATACCTATATTATTGAAGGACAGTAGTTTACTTTTTATATTAAACACTTATATTTTCCTCACTCATTCTGCTCAAAATTTCTTTCCAACTCCTTTGTCATTCTACTTTCAGTATGTAAGAACTCCAGAACTTATTAACTCTCCCCAGCGGGTCACCTGCTAGTATTCCTGTGCATTTGTTTCCTGCTTCCTCACCACAAAAATCTTTGTCCTTCCCCTTGTTCATTTTTACATATTTCTTTCCCAATGTAATATCCATTTCTTCCAACATTTTTATTAAGTTCATTTCTTTTCCTGTTACAAGTGCAATATTGTCAGGAAAATAATACTTATCCAGCAGTTCTCCATGCACATGATTTTTTTATCCTCGCCAAACCTTTCCTTTCAGTGTTCTCTAACCCTCTCTCTTCTCATATAATCAGTTATATATGTACAAGTTAAAAATGTAGTGGGTGACAGACCATAGCCCTATCTTATTATCTAAGTAAGCCGTACATTATATGAGTGTCCTTTCCTTAAAATAAACACAAAATTTTGTCAGTATGTGGACAGTGTCTCTCGCACAGAATTGTTAAATGCTTTTTTGATGTCAACAGATATTACTTTCTCTTTCACCAGTTGTCTTCGAAAGTGAGCCCCAGTGCCTTTTGAATCGCCTCTTTGAATGATCGCTGTTAATACTTCAAAGCACAAAAGACTAAAGGTATTGTGTAGAAATAGTCACCTCTGATTGGTTTTAAGATTATTACTTTTTTTATAAACTCCAGACTAATGGCGCTCTCCTCCTTAACTGACCAACCACTGGTCGCAATCAGATCATTGTAGGGAGTCTACTGTAAATGCTATTTTAAATGTTTGTATAAATAATCTAGTTGTTATTTATTTAAGTGAAACTGTTTGTATTTTATAAAGTTGCACGTAAAATGTAGCCACATCTTAGTATATATTACCATAATTAAATTCAGGTTATCGTACACGGCAGAGAATATGAGCGTGTGTACACATATGTAGTATTTATAAGAGATTCTGAACTTGTTGTAACATACAGATTTTTGTTTCGCGAGTCTAGCATGGACTAGACTGGGCAGAGAAAGGACTACGCGTTGTGTACATCACTACTGAACCCTTAACTACACTGCCGTTACACATGCATGGAAGCGGAGTGCCTGAAGCTGAAGTTCTCAAACGGATGTGGTTTTTGTGAGTAAAGTATACCACTGAAATGCAAGTTTTAGACTGTTTGGCATCATTTTAAATAATAAATTTGTGTTATGTACGTTTCTTGTCTGGTGATGAGCTGAAAGGCACAAAAGTGCTAATTGGGAATTTTCAATATACAGTATTGGCGTGTAACAGCATAATTTCTTATTTTAATGGTCATGTGCTGGGCTATTAGGCTGTGGTCTTGGGTTATTAAAACCAAATGTTTCAGCCTCACCAATGGAGGCCATCTTCAGTGGCAAAAAACACGGAGCAGATGTTCGCCTAAAAACAGATTGGTTTTTGGTGAGGCTGAAACATTTGGTTTTAATAACCCAAGACCATGGCCTAATAGCCCAGCACATGACCATTCAAATAATATCGATGCAATCTGTGAAAGCTTAAGGACTTTATTAGCATAATTTCTGTTTTGTTTTGTATCAGAAAAGACAGGTCCCTGACTAAACCTAATGAAGTACGGTATCTGACAGAAAAAAATCAATTCACCGTACTTTGTACACAGCCATTTTCCATCAGATTCTCATAATCCTTTATCCAGAATATTTGGTAAACCTTTCAGAGAATTTGGTAATACTGATAGATTTCAGTATCCATTTGTTCTCGCAAGAGTACTTTTTATTGGGGCAAACCATAATGCCTCATATGAGGAATGTGTCATGGCCAATTCTGCAACATCACTGGAGACATCTATTCCAAAGTTTTGTACCACTTGTCCAAAGGCAACCGGAGCATGAGGCAAAGTGGGTTGGGTTACACCACTCGTTGCTTCTTGCCATGCAAGTAGAGTCACACAAGTGCGGCAGTAAGATGTGTGAGGGTTGCACTTGAACCACTTTATCTCATAATTATTGTACCGATATGAGAACACAAGCATCCATGTCAGCAAGTTTTTGAAATAATAAATAAAATTTTACTTTTGTTTATAAATTTCGTGTTGACATTTTCTTGTTCTAGGACCAAAAAATAAAAAAACTCCTTACTATTTTTGTATAGTCCACACCTGTACTTCCCCTCAAAAAATAAACTTAGGAAACTGAGTAAACTTTCTATTATATTGTTATGCAACCCATTGTACACCTTAAAATTGTGTAATCTTTAAATCTGTATATGATATACATAATATACCCTTCTGATGTAATAGAACATGAGGCAAACAAAAAATACAATATTTTCACAGGGTGTCTGTTGGAATATTACACATTTTCTTATTAACTTGTGAATATAGCTACCGCGTGCAATTTGATTTGTACAATTGTACCTTCTGTTTTGTGTTATACAGAAACATCTTTCACTTTTGTTAGTCTGCTTTTATAAACTGTCTTATTTGTAATTTGTGTGATATAAAAGCAAGTGTTCTTCGTTTTACACATGGCACTTTGAGAGTACGTCTGTAGACCCACAATAATTGTAAGGCTTTGATAATTCTAAATCTGCTTGTCAAGTGTCCAGGTTTTTTCAGGCACAGTAGGGGTTATTGGTAAGCATTAGTTTTAGTGTCTGAAATTCTCCTGTCTTTCCATAATTTTGTCAAGTGTATATAAAATATTGGCCTATTGAGCTGTGTCCCATTCATTAAAAGGTTTGTCAAACAGCCATAGAATGTATACATAGATATAGGCCCGACAGTCATCATCAGTCATCTGTGCCAACCCAATGCATGAAAAACTCCCATTAACAAGTATAGCTAAGTTGTCTAGAGAGGGGAGAGGAGATAAAATGCGATAACAGTACACCGTCTCACTCATGTACTACTGTCTTTGTCACACACATGCTTCCATTGTTCTCGCTAGTCTTGTTGCAGCCGATGTTCACACTATGAAACACTGTGCAAGACTGTTGTGCGCATGTGCGATATGACTGTTTTGTTAGCCTCACAAGGTGTTTGTCTACCGCGCATCGAGACCCAAGTGTTCAATTTACATCGTTCTGCCTCTACAAAGAATAGCCAGAGAGAGTATATATAACATGTATGAACTAAATACAAGGTGTTTTGATCGAAGGCTTTCATGGCTGGCATCAACATTAGTTAAACGAGTGTTGGCCAGACTGTTAGGCCATGGTCTAATGGTGTTAAATTCAGTCTCTGATGATGCAGAAATTTATTCTGCAAAACATGCACTCTAATATACTTACAGAAGAAAATAATTGTTTTCGTAATTTGAGGCCATCTTCAGTAGAAAGTTGTGGCAGTTGGACACAAAAAAAATTAGTAGTTTTGGGGTTTTTTTGACTTATGATCTAAATTAGTATAAACATTTGGTTAAATAACCGTACACTTCCATTGCATATTTAAAATGAACACTGTACATTCAGTCTCTGATGATGCAGAAATTTATTCTACAAAACATGCAGTCTACTATACTTACAGAAGAAAATAATTGTTTTCATAATTTGTTATTAAATAATAATTAATGTGTACTAGAATTTTTATTCTAAACAGTTATATTTTCTAGATATGGTAAAATTATTTTAATAAATTTTATAATATTACAGTTAGAGGATTATATAATTTTGTTTCTTGACAGCATTTGTTTTCTGGACAGCAGGAATATCTGGAGACGGGTAAATGAGAAAGGCATTAAGTTTCCATGTTCCTTTCATATATCACACAGGAACTACAGTTCCGCTTGTGTAAATACAACCTAAAACAAAATTTTATGTTCAACTTTTTAGTGCTGTCTCCATATATAACATAGGAGGATTATCTCTGTATAATACAAATATTATCAAATTTCTCCAAACACAACCTGCCGCACCATACAAGATGCACAGCTAGTTTACAACTACAGTTTCAAAGAAAAATATTTTAAACATAAGATTGTGAATTTTTCACAATAGTTTATAGTAAAAATGAAGTTACACACCTTTTTATAGTAATACACATGTAGTAACACATTATTATTGTCAAGTACTAGATACAAAATTGTATGTAATAATATTGGAAACTGATTAGTTGTATATAAGGTAGTTTCCAAAACAAAAGAAACTTCCATCTTACCTTTTTTTCTTGTTCCAGGCCATAAGTTGCTTGATACTAGTCTTTTGTCAAGCCCCGAATCCTAAGATTTTGGAAAATGTTTTCTTAGGTGTCCTTATAGTTTCCTACTCACTAATAATAAGTGATTACCTGTATGCGGTCCGCCGTGTGACTTCTCAAACTTATTACGTTACGCGTTTCAAGGCGTATGCCTCATCATCAGACGTTAAAAACCAAAAACACACATATCACACAAAACTGCGTTTGTCAAAAAATAAAATTGCAGAAACAAGCATATTATGTGCACGTGATGTAGGGTGCGCACCCGTTCAAGTGTTGTCTGCTACTGATTGGAATTTGTTGAGCAGTCTCAAAGCAGTATCATACAGGCGGTTGGATACAAAGTTCAGTTGTTCATTCAGAACACAATCACGACTGCTATCATTATTATATGCATTATAAATTTCCAGCTCCTCCAAGGCATTCATAAAACGGCCCTTGTTGCATATATGCAAAGGCATTAGATTGGACTTAAAATCTGTATAATTGTGATTGTGTTGGGTCAGATGACGAGTGTAATTAGATTTTATATCATTGTAATTATGGGTCTTTTTTGGTAAGTGTTCACGGAAGCGTTTGTAAAAACCTCTTCCGGTCTGACCTATATAGAAGCTTGTGACGTACTGATCGATCACATTTATTATTATTATTAAATTCCAAATTAGTTGTTACTTACCGTTACGATAACTCTTACAGGGTCACAGGATTCGATCACATGTACCTAGATACAAACATGGTCTATAGGTTATGCAAAGTACTGACACAACTCATTTTAGAAGAGAATTTAACTTTTAATTTTATTTTTTAAAATCATTCAAATTTCAACAAATTTTTACCATGTTTTTGTATATAAAATAGCTTCATAATTTTTCTTTGTCTGGTGATTCGTTACATATACTATCTTATTCTACTAGCTTACCTTAGATTCATATACACATACAGACAGAGCCCAGCCTGCATATTTAAACACCCACTCAAACACACACACACAATTTATTTCCCCTTAAACATTTTTTAAATGATATTTCCCCTTGTCAGCCACGCGGTCTTCTCACACGCACTCATTGTTCCGGTAAAACTTCTTATTATTGTCCGAAAATTGCACAGTTACGTTCTTTATTCTTTTTACTGGATCGCGGTCAGACCAAATTTTTCTACTATTGCACTGGATCTCATTTTAGAAAAGTTTTATTTCTGAGCCCGGTTGACGGGCGGCCTGCATAGGCGAGAGTCGACCAAAGACTGACTGCGTCTCTCAGTTCCCCACTCCAGGAGCATTTTTAGTCAAGACGACGGACATCAATGCCTTGTATGTAGTCGTCACAGTTTCGACTCATGCTAGTCATGTAGTTGTTGGAATGACGATAGCAGACGATTTCAACCAGGCACTGGCTAATGTCATAAAAGTGGGTGGGACTTAAAACAGCACTTCCGCAAAGTTTTGGAGAAGGCGATGAATATTATTCTCTCTAGCCATCTTGGTTTTTCAACATCGCTTGGGTAGGCGCTCATGCGCGAGTAGTGACGTGTGTGCACTGCCACACCAGTACAGATTTCTGCGAATTTTGTGGAGGTGCAAATTCCTTTGCCGCATTACACAACTAAAAGTGCGTATCACCTTTGTTCCAAACGCTGTTTCTCAACACTGGTCTATTATACGGACAAATACGTTGCACAATAATACATTTATTTCGTAATATTTTATAAGGCTCCCGACCGAAAATGAAATGAATACAAATATATAAATGCCCCAAATGGTTAAAATAAAACACCCAAAAATGACCCGCTACAATACCCCCTCGATGAGAATTCTGCTGTCCATAACAGAAGAAATCTCATCGACAAACCCCGAAGAGGACCGGTGAGGAACTGGTGCCAACAACCCCCTTGTTCTTAATCTCCTGGGTACACGACCCCCCTGGCTCAGCGACCATGGACTCATCTGAACGAGATCACTGGACTTCTCCGTAAGAGATCCCAACACCGAGAAATCGAACAGACTCGCACCACGGCGCACCTCGCCTTTTAACATGCTACCCCCGAAAATCCTCAATCCCTGGCTAAAATTACTCCAGCTCCTCCGCCGATATGGATCCCCTTTTATGAAAGCTGGGCTGCCTTTAGCAAATACTGGGCTCACACATACTCACATTACATGATACATTGTGAAATTGAAAAATTACAGATTCCTCAAAATTGACAAAAGTTTTAAAAAATTCAAAGTTCAAAAAAATTCTCTTCCTCTTTTTTCTTTTTTTTCTTTCAAAATGACTTAACTTAAGCGTTTCTTCTACTTGAACAAATCCTTAACCTAACATGTTTTAGTCTAACAATACAGTGCAGTACAATAAATCAGTAAACTAAACATGGTAAATACACACATAATAAAAGAATCATTATCTAAAATATTCATTCGCTGGCAGGCGAAAAATCAAAAAAAAATTTTTTTTTTTTTTCAAAGAATTCAAATTCCCAAAAAAAATTTAAATTTATTTAAAGGTTTCATTTATATTTAGAAATTATTCAAAACTGGTTTAAATTAATTAAACAAACAAATTAAAATGGGCTTCCTACTACACAAGCTTAGTAGGTGTATGACCTCATCAGCTGATCAAAACTAGGTCAAGTCCAAAACCCTTGAACTACATATGTTATGTATGATTTCTATCTGAAATACATTTGACGTCTGTAAAATCCTATCTTGAAATACAAAACATAATAACATAAAATATTTAAAATGAACAAAATATTAGTACAAATAATCATCAACTTGACATTTAAATTATTTAAAATAAACAATTCTTAACTTGTATCTTGTTTTCCCAATTTTATCAAAATTCTGTCACTGGTTTAAAATGAAAGCTTTTATATTCTTTATCATAAATTTCTCTCTTTACTGTGGGTGATGTAAATCATTTATTCTCATAGACCGTATTAGATCTGTATACATATATGATCTTTACTCTCTGACTCTAATATTAATCAACTTCAATTATCATGACACCCATCTCTACCAAAATATCTACTAATCAAGACACTCTAAGCCCCACTTATCGTTTAACACAAATCACCACCTTCTCTCCATATATAAAAAAAACTCTCTAACCCTTTGTACATAGGATATATGTTTGCCCTACCCAAAACTCAATTCCCTTATTTGGCGGCCCCTCCTCACTAAAATCTATTCCAATTCCCGTCCCAACCCTTGTTGCGAACTCCTACATGACACTACCCCCTAATACAAAATTGCCATCCCCAAAAATCTCAATCTCATTACCATACTACAAATACCACAAAATAACCTCATTAACTATAAAAACAACAATATGTCACTCAAAATCTACATAAAGTCTCCATTACCACTGTGTCAACATTAATACTTCACAAGATTCTATTACATTATATCAACTCAAAAACAACATTACATCATATTCATCTCTACTATTTCACATTCAACTTTTAATTCAATTTGGACAGGTCTACATGTCCCATAAAACATTTATCACCCATGAATTATCTTTTATTAATTTGCAGAAATTATTGTTATTTTATTCTCATATTCTTTTTTATCTTTACTTCAAAATATCTGTAGTACATTAAACATTAATTACTTGTAACATTTACAAACCAATATACCAGTGACGTTATTGCTGATCAGCTGATCCTCCTAACACAATGAAAATACATCTCACAATTGAATGAATTACATGAAATATATATTTATTTTTATTTATTCTCACTTCTCACCTCACTGTTTCCCATTTCTCTGATTCTGGTTATTTATGTTAGCCTGCCAGACGATTTACTTATTGGCTTAAAAAAAAATACACACATAATAAAATTACATATCCTTATCAATGCTTATCTAACAGACAACAATAAAATAATACACTTAAAATTATAGCATGAACACCTTATTTTTTAAATATCTAAGCAGCTAGTTACCTGAACAGAGCACAAGCAGTTTTATTTGATCAAACTTTGAAAAAAAAAAAACTTTTATGTCATAAACTTTAAATTCGTGACTCCTTTGCGTCACCTCCCAGCCACACACACTATTTCAGATTATGTAAGACTGTGGCGCCTTTTCGCTTCCACAGAGACTGTATATTTTGGAGCAGGGTTTTACCTCTCCGTGTCTCTGCTTCCGCTATTAAGTTTTAAAGTACTGAACATCAACATGTTCTTGTACTATAATCATACACCCTTAAAACGGATCTGCCACCTGTCTATGCCACCCCAAATCGGGCAGAGTGGCAGCCGCTGTTCCATAGTACCGGAGATTTCCTCTAATGTCCCCCCATTGAATTTCAAATATATACCAATTTCAAGTCAGCTATGGTCAAGGGACTTGATATGACCATAGCTGGCCGCAGCCAAAACCACGGTTAGTGCTGGTAAGGCAGCAACCGCCTGAAAAGTCGAGGAAATCTAAACTTTTATTTCACTGCCTGTTTCATCAATACTCTTATGTGCGACACGTTATTTAGTATTGTGTAAAATTTTTTTTTATTATACACGGATAAGGTGTGCCGCACATTTATCGCCAGTTTGGCCTCCGATGGAGGTAACACTCACTGATACCCCCAACCCATTTCGCTATTTGCGAGAGCACAGGCAACCCCCACAATAGCCACTTACTAGCTAACTAATAGAATTTTTATATACAACATTCTAATGTGACATCTTCATCCATCATCAATCATTAATCATCCTTCATAACTTTTTACAATTAGATTACTTAAAATTTTCAAATTCATTATTAATATTTATTTTTCATCATATCTCAGTTATTATTACCCTTTAAATCATTATCTCAAGTTATTTTCATTATTGAAGTTAAAATTCGTTCCATTAAGTTAAACATTTGTGTACATTATGTTATATTTGATTTGTATCATAAAAATTTTATACTTACAGTCCATAATTCATATACTGACATACATAACTATATACACCATACACCACTACTCCAAGTAACCTCTGAAACATTTAACAAAAAGTTATTTCAAATCAACAACTTATCAATTAATTACCAACTTCATTTCTCGTTAAACCATTTAAATTCATCAGAAAATTCAATTATATAATCTTTGAATTAATCAAAACATTTAAAACCTTTCAAATTATTTTAATTAAATTAATTAAACATTTACAGTTAGCCAATTAGTTTTCAAAATTAATTCGGTTATTTGTTTAAATTGCAAATATTAATATTAGTATTACAACAATCATCTACACACATATTGTTTACTTAACATTCTACAATACACACAAATAAACTTATTAAACATTTATTTACAAATCTGCATCCTTATTTATTTAGTCATATCACACTTCAATGTTCAAAGGTTGCGAGGTCACAAAACCATAAAACAATATATATAAAATTGTCCATTGATTGTTTATAGTTTAGCCTCCATCGTCAAAGATTAATCTTGGTTTTACATAACACTTTTCGATTTCGTTAACACACATACTGATACTTTGTGTGTCATAAACCCAAAAATCAAAGTCATCCGTCTTACCAAAATAATCTTGCAACCAGTCAACACTAAGTACATCTGTTAAGTCTCCGTTAGTAAATTTCTTCAATAACGGGTCAGTTACTTTCGTATTAAAAATCAAATCATTCTTATTTAAATACTCTTCTAATATTTCTTTCAACTCACCATAATCTCTCTTTAATTCATATAATTCTATCTCTCTCTCAACACACAATTCTCTATTTAAATCTCTCTCATCATAACACCATCTCATACTTATAAAATCATTCCACACAGAGGGTATAATATCATACAAATAAAATAAACAACTCCAATCTTCTACTAATACGGGACCCTTGCCCTTCAAAAACACTTGTGACCACATTAAATCATCATAAATAATAAAGGGAAAATTTGCCCTCTGTCCCCACTCTACTACAACATTATTTCTCCTCTCTCTCTCCAACTCACTGACACACATTAACATCTCATAATCACTACATTCTGCAATTTCATTAGTACTCTCATTATTTATTTTTACCGTATCAGTCTCTGATACTAACTCTTCAGACACATTAATATTCTCAGTATTCCGTACATTATTTGTTAACTCTTTATCTGGCATTACATTTTTGTATTTGTCATTACAAGTTTCATTTGTATTATTCTTATCTGGATTCATCACATGTACTCCCATTCGCTCCACACACTGTTCTAATTTATTCAAACTAGTCATTATTGTCTCATTAGTATTTTCTAAACATTTATTTAATTCTTTAATTTCGTTTTTTAATTCCTTATTCTCGTTTTTTAATATATTAAATTTTGCGTCAGAATCATTTTTTAATACATTGAATTTAGCATCAGAATCATTTTTTAATACATTGAATTTAGCGTCAGAATCATTCTTCTGTTCACTGAATTTTAACTCTAACATCGCTTGCATGTTACATAAATATTTCATCATATTATTGTTATCAGAGTTTTTATTTTGAACTGGGGTTGAATGAATTCCTTCATCCATAATTCTTGCTTCTGTTTCACTTATTTCTATTTCATTCTGACTCGCACTTGGAGTCGCATGTGTTTCATAGTTGCTAACGTTCGAGTCGTCGAAATTTTCGACGCTATTTTCATTTATTTTATTCTCGTCATCTGACATTTTGTATTATTGATATAAATTAAATTATATAAATTGCTAAATAGAATAATTAATTAAATAAATACAGTAATTATTTAAATTTTGTAATATACTGTTAGGTTACTAAGCTAACCTAGAACATGTTTGTATCCCGTCGATGCGGAATCCAATTAATTAATTATAATTAATTCAATTCGTCCCTGTTCGGGCGCCAAATTGTGACGTACTGATCGATCACATTTATTATTATTATTAAATTCCAAATTAGTTGTTACTTACCGTTACGATAACTCTTACAGGGTCACAGGATTCGATCACATGTACCTAGATACAAACATGGTCTATAGGTTATGCAAAGTACTGACACAACTCATTTTAGAAGAGAATTTAACTTTTAATTTTATTTTTTAAAATCATTCAAATTTCAACAAATTTTTACCATGTTTTTGTATATAAAATAGCTTCATAATTTTTCTTTGTCTGGTGATTCGTTACATATACTATCTTATTCTACTAGCTTACCTTAGATTCATATACACATACAGACAGAGCCCAGCCTGCATATTTAAACACCCACTCAAACACACACACACAATTTATTTCCCCTTAAACATTTTTTAAATGATATTTCCCCTTGTCAGCCACGCGGTCTTCTCACACGCACTCATTGTTCCGGTAAAACTTCTTATTATTGTCCGAAAATTGCACAGTTACGTTCTTTATTCTTTTTACTGGATCGCGGTCAGACCAAATTTTTCTACTATTGCACTGGATCTCATTTTAGAAAAGTTTTATTTCTGAGCCCGGTTGACGGGCGGCCTGCATAGGCGAGAGTCGACCAAAGACTGACTGCGTCTCTCAGTTCCCCACTCCAGGAGCATTTTTAGTCAAGACGACGGACATCAATGCCTTGTATGTAGTCGTCACAGTTTCGACTCATGCTAGTCATGTAGTTGTTGGAATGACGATAGCAGACGATTTCAACCAGGCACTGGCTAATGTCATAAAAGTGGGTGGGACTTAAAACAGCACTTCCGCAAAGTTTTGGAGAAGGCGATGAATATTATTCTCTCTAGCCATCTTGGTTTTTCAACATCGCTTGGGTAGGCGCTCTTGACGAGTAGTGACGTGTGTGCACTGCCACACCAGTACAGATTTCTGCGAATTTTGTGGAGGTGCAAATTCCTTTGCCGCATTACACAACTAAAAGTGCATATCACCTTTGTTCCAAACGCTGTTTCTCAACACTGGTCTATTATACGGACAAATACGTTGCACAATAATACATTTATTTCGCAATATTTTATAAGGCTCCCGACCGAAAATGAAATGAATACAAATATATAAATGCCCCAAATGGTTAAAATAAAACACCCAAAAATGACCCGCTACAAGCTGTTACAATCATTGCAAACCAGTTTATAAATGCCTGTTTTTTCTTCAATAGGTAAGGGCAGTTTAGGTCTAAGTATATTAATTAGTTTATTATTGGTTCTAAAGGACATAGTATAACCAATATTGTTCATCACTGAGGATAAAATTTTTGGCATGATGTATGTGTATTTCGCAGATATAAATTTTTTCGGTGTTTTATTAAGTGGACGGGGCTTAAGTTGAATGTTATTATGCTTCTTTAGCAATTTGTCAATGATGTGACTACTGTAACCATTGGAAACTGCAATAAATTTTATTGTATTTAGCTCAGTCTGGAAATCATTATTGTCAAGGGGGACTGTCAACAATCTATGGATTAAACTAGTATATGCTGCCATTTTTTGAGAGTATGGATGGTGGGAATCTGCATGTATTGTATGGTTAGTGGCAGTAGGCTTCCTAAAAATATTGAATTTCAATGTGTCCATTCGTCTAGTGAGGGTCAGGTCTAGAAAGTTAATTGAGTTATCATGCTCAGTCTCTAAAGTAAATTGAATATTATTGTTGATTTCATTTAAAAGATTTTTAAAGGAGTCAACTTGTCTCAAAGTTCCGTCAAAAATAATGAACGTGTCATCTACGTAATGTGAATAAAATTTTATCTTATTAGCGTATATGTTATTATTTAATAAATAAGTATTTTCGTAGAAATTTAAGTATATGTCAGCCATCAGGCCTGAGAGGGGTGAGCCCATAGCTAGACCATCATCTTGGCAATAGAATAAACCATTGAATGTGAAATAATTTTGATTTAAAATGACTTTAAGCAAGTCAATCAACTCATCTATCGCCTGTGCACTCATGGAAGCGTTAATTCGTAAATTGTCCTTCAATATTTTTAAAGTTACATCAGTTGGAATATTTGTGTATAAATCCACTATGTCAAATGAAACCAATTTGTAATTGGGTTTTAATTTAACGGTATTTATCTTATTAATGAAGTCAGTATTATTTGTTAAGCTGTGATTATTCTTTAACTGTAAATTGTCTTTAATTAGTTTTACAAGAATTTTTGATGTTTTGAAACCGGGGGCTGTAGTGAAGTTAACCAGCGGTCTTATGGGTATGTGTGGTTTGTGGATTTTGGGGAGTCCCGTAAATATCGGAGCCTTCGCATTAATTGACTTCAAATAACGGCGTGTATTATCACTGAGCAAACTCGTACATTTGTTAATACATTGGTTGAGGTTTTTGGTGTATTTATCAGTAGGATCAGTACTGATGCTGATATAAAATTAGATATAAAATCTAATTACACTCGTCATCTGACCCAACACAATCACAATTATACAGATTTTAAGTCAAATCTAATGCCTTTGCATATATGCAACAAGGGCCGTTTTATGAATGCCTTGGAGGAGCTGGAAATTTATAATGCATATAATAATGATAGCAGTCGTGATTGTGTTCTGAATGAACAATTGAACTTTGTATCCAACCGCCTGTATGATACTGCTTTGAGACTGCTCAACGAATTCCAATCAGTAGCAGACAACACTTGAACGGGTGCGCACCCTACATCACGTGCACATAATATGCTTGTTTCTGCAATTTTATTTTTTGACAAACGCAGTTTTGTGTGATATGTGTGTTTTTGGTTTTTAACGTCTGATGATGAGGCATACGCCCTGAAACGCGTAATGTAATAAGTTTGAGAAGTCACACGGCGGACCGCATACAGGTAATCACTTATTATTACATAAAAGTGACTTGGATACCATACGAAACATGAATGTTCCTACTCACTGCCAGTTTCTTCAGCTCCTGGTAACTGTCAGCTCCTTCCGTCTGTCACACCATACATGAACAGCCTCCTTGGCTGCCTCTTTCAGTTCTTCCTTCCAAGTAAACACAAAAGTGTTAGAATATAAGTGACTTATCACCAGGATATTAGGCTGTGGTCCACCCATGCCGCTATTAACAGACATTTCAGCCTCTTCTCTGGAGGCCATCTTCAGTGTGAGAACGATTCAGTAACTGACACAGTCTTCGCCAGTCAACCACAGTGCTGCGGCAAAAGAATCCCACCGTGTTGTGAGAGGAATCTTCTTAATGGTTTTAGGCTTTCGTAGCCTATTCCTATTCCACAGTCCACTTTTCTTAGGTCTACCAACTTTTCTTCTGCCTCTAGGCTTGTAATCTTTCGCTATCTTCGGTATTCTTCTACTTCCATTGTATTGATGTGTTGAATGCTGTAATGGTACAATTATGGTACAAATTTTAATTAACATAAATATGGTATAAATGACCATAAATATTGTATTCATTCATTTATTTTACGATTTGGTCAAAATTAAATAACCCGTGAATAATCTTTGTAAATATACAGTGAGTGAACTATATAAATATTTGCCAAGATTCTGACTGTTTCATAGCAAAAAACATGAAACACCGCAAAAAACCGTATGTCGTTTATTGAGATAAAGTGCCAATCCTTGATGACGCCAGCGACGAGGAATGTGTTGTGGAAACTGTAAACAGACAAACAATAGCCGGGTGACGTAGTTTCACCCCACCTAAGAAATATGTGACAAAGGATCTTGGTCATTTCATCAGGAAACGTGATCGTAGCCGGCCGGCAACCCGTTCACGAAGGGTGAATTTCAACTTTTACACCACTAAAAGTGGTTAATCACAACAGTGTTTATTAACAGTGACACCTTACCATTAGGTAAGGTGTAATAGTACTCCAAGATGTGACCGGGAACGAAATCGATAAACTCGCGGTGTGCGTAGTTTTATCGCACGGAAACCGCAGATGAAATCGGCCAATTTGGTGAGAACATTCCACATTCAATTCAGTAAATTCATGACCAATTTATATTTCAATACTTTAGTAAAAATGAGCTCAATAAAATACAATTTGTACCAGAGTGAGAGAGAGAGAGTGAGAGGGAGAGTGTCTTATAATATATAAGTGTTGGGTTGTGCGAGAGATATGTATATCTATATTTATCAACTTATTATCTAATATTACATAATTACACATTTTATATTACATGTATCAAGATTTTGGAGGGTTTAAAAAGTTCGCTGAATGCAGCATTATGTAAGATGTAAGTCTATAAAAAATAAACAGGGTATATCATTGGTAACAATTTTAACCAGGTATTTTATTATTTCAAATAATTTCCGCTTCTCAAAAGTTCGCGTAACGAATTCCTGGCCTATAGTGATTAGCAATGGTAAGTAAAATGACAAAGTTATTGAATACATATGTAATCAAGATGGCGCCCGACTTTTGAAAACAGTGTCTATACGTATATCGTATATTTATTGTCAGCAATAAACGTAGAGTTACATTTTGCGCCCGAAAGAACAGGGACAAGTTCGTAGAGTTACATTTGGCGCCCGAACAGGGACTCTATATATAATCTAATTTTATGTGGAGTACGCCTACAAAGAAAGCGGAAAAAATTATTTGAGGTAATAAACGCCAAAATTTTAATACGTAAACATAACCCAATTTTACGAGGTTATGTTATAAGATTGGGTGCATGTCTGCATTATAAATAAGCAAAATGAATACTGATGAAGATAGTAATACCAAAGTCAGCCTAACTGACGAAACAGTTACGAGTGAGATGGACGTTGAATTAACCCCAATTAGTCAGATCAGTGAAACCAGAGTCACTGAGTTAAACACAGTTCCTTCAACATCCATTTCAACTAGTTCAGAAATTAAACCAGATGGTACAGCTGCTTTGATGCAGCTGTTATTAAATAAATTTGATGAAAAATTTACAAATTTGAATGACAAATTTGATAAACAAAGTGAAAAATTTGATAGTTTTGATATTAAGTTCAATGAATTAAAGAATGAAATTAAAAACGGTAACAATAATCTCATTAAGCAGTGTGACAAGGTCATTAAAAAATTGGACGAGAATTTAATTCAACTAGAAAAACAGAAGGCGAGTGGTAGTGAAAACAGTACGAAAAACGAAGTACTGATTAATAACGTAAGTAACAGTAATAATCTGAATAATGAATTTACAAGTAGTAAGAATAAAATATTAGAAAATGATAATGAAAGTATTATGAGTGATAATGAGGTGTTTGAGTGTATTGAGTCAGAAAGAGAGTTTGGAGAAAGTATTTTTGTACAAGGGGTGCAGGGGTAGAATTTTCTTTTGATGTTGTGTTAGGGGGTGAAGAAAAGTCTTCACGTATTTTTTATAAGGACAAGAGTTCCTTAAATTTATATTTGGGAGACGATAGGTCTACAAATAAAGTTTCTTGGTGTTTTTGTGTACCTAATAAGTGGTGCAGAAATTTTGAGTTAGGGACCCCTGCATATTTGGAGAGAGAGTGTGTAACTTGGTGTTATGGTGAGAAATATATTAAGAGAGAAAGTGTAGAGAAGTATTGTGAGAAAAAGAAAGTAATAAAATTTTTTAAAGTAAATAGAAAGTACAGAGAATTGGTAGAGAGGTTAGGCATAGATACGGTGGATGAAAATAATGAATACTTACCTTATAGTAACAATGAAATTGAAATAAGAATAAATGATGAGAATAATGGTATTAAGTACTTACCTGTGGTAGAAAATTATGATGATAATTACAAGATGAATAACAAAATTATAACATATGATATTACTGAGATAGACAGAACCCTACTCGATCGTGACTTGATATATTTGTTTGATAATTGTTTGATATATGAATATGAATATAATGTTTCTAATCATAAAATTTATTCATTAGACAGTAAGATAAATAGAACTAAGATTCGGTTGTTATTCAACGATGGAGGATAGAGTGTTTCAATTAAGTAATGAACATTAAATATATGTGAAAAGTGGTATTGAATTGGACTGCTATGGACTGAGTTTGATAAATAACAAAATAATGTGTTTGGAGTGTATATTTTCATTGTTTTATATGTATTTATATATCAATGTATTTATGTATTTTGATGTTGTATTATAGGTATATTTTGTGTACACCAGTTATTATGTATTAACATGTTTTGTTTAATTAAACAAGTTTAAACAAATGAATAATATTTAAAGGTCAATTACTGAATTAAAATAGTACAAAAGAAAGTTGTACTATCTTTGTAACAGAAGTAAATTATTAATTGTAATTTAAATTGTAATTAAAGTATTATTTAATTGTAATGAAGGTAATTCCTAATGAATAATTAAATAAATGATTAAGTAAAAATATATATATTTGAAGATTGAGAGGTACTATTATGAGTAGGTGAGAGATGAATTTTATAAGATAATTGTCAATGATTACAGTAAGGTAGAATATTTAAACAGGGATAGAGCCTGGGTATAGATAAAATATATGTGAGTTATTCAATTGAAGTAAATGGAGTTAGATAGTTAAGAATTTTTAAGAAAATAATACAAAGAAAGTATTAGATATTTAGGGACACAGTAGTTAGTGATTATTTGTAGAGGGGAGTAAAGTCAAGGTTAAACACATATTTGTTGTTGATGATATTTTGTAGTGGGGGTGAGGTGATAAGGAGTAGCCAACGTATAGCGTTGTGGCAGGTAATAGCGTAGTTTTAGGGAGTGTTTGCCGAATTTTTTGGAAGGGCAAAATATTATGAATGTAAATAGCCAGTTAGAGAACACCCATCTCTGTACAAAGACGAGCGGTGCCATAGGATTTAAATGAAATTAGTAATGGTGTTTATAATTGAGATATTGGTGTCATGATAGGTAAATTTGGTTGTTAGTCAGAAGAAGGTGAGTAAGATTACAATAAGTAAAAGTATAGTGAATACAGGAGTCATTCAGACTAAACAATGATTAGAAAGTGAAAGGTTAGGTAGTTAGTGAGGTAGAAAATATTCAGAGAGGTAGTAAGAAATGAATAATGAAGCAATAATAATAATAATAATAATATGAATATTGTAATAATTAAAAAAAATAAGTATTGATGTGTGTTGATTTTATAATATAGATTGTGAAGTATGAGACTCCGATGTAATCAAGCCCCACTCTTTGGGCTAGCCAATTTGTAATAAAATAAATAATTGATATGTGATACTGTAAGTTGTAATGTTTAATTGGTGTGATTGGTGTGGCTCTCGACGTCTTACTGGCCTGAAACACTTCCTTAAGTTTCCCAGCTGGTCGAGTCCCAATGGTAGCAAGACCGGTCGAGTAGCGTAAAGTTGATGAAGGAATATATATGTTCAGCTTCGCCGAAAGTTTCAAAACAAAATTTATTGTTTTGAAGGAAATTTAAAAAAAAAATTGTTTATAAAAAAAAAATAATTAAAAAAAAATGTAAATTTTATTAATTAATTAATTAGGATCAATTAATTAATATAGGGCTGTGAAGTTTTAAACAGTGTAATGCTCTTCTGAAAATTTTTATTAAAATTTTAGTATATTTTAAATAAGCTATCACCACTCATAAGACTGTCTTCAAACCAATCGATACTTGTTTACCTTTTTATTTTTTAGGTTATCTTCACTTATAGGTGGTAAAGTCCTTGTAGATTATCAATTAGAATTATATTATTGGTAATTAGTATTATTGAAGAAATAAAGAGCTATTAAGTATTGAAAAGTATTAATGTTTTATTAAGTAACAGCAATATTGACTCTTATCGATTAGTATCGATTCTCAGGATATCGAAAAAAGTTACAAGTATATGTTATAAAAATTATATAGGGTTCTTTAAACAGCCAGTTATTACCAAAGTCAGAGAAATCGGGCTAATATTTAAAAAGTATAACGTTACAATCAAATTAATAGTTATTAATAAACACAGACATTGAATAATAAATTGTAAATATAATAATTGTTTTCACCAAACAGCTGAGTTGAACTAAGAAGAAGGCACTGGGATCGTCAAAGCAAATGGCCGCCGTCAAGTTGATCAAAATGTTGCTCGTTCCTGCAGTGTTCCAAATAATGTATTTTCTGGCAATATTCCTGTTCTTGTGTCCGTAAATCTCTTGTTAAATGTTGTTTAGTGATTGGTGTACTGTTTCTGAGTTGTATTTAGTGTATCCGTATAATTATTAGTTCAAACACTTTCCCCGATTCCGTCACTAATTTGGGTTAATGTATTATACAGTTTTCTAGTGTTTTGTGGTGTTTTTCGGAGTAGATTTATATTGTTCTGTGTTATGGAGTGTTACTTGATTGTTTCTGTTATAATATGAGAGTTCCAGAAGTATTTTACAAGTCACTCGCGATTTCACAATAACGCACTATACACTCGCTTTGTATGACTATTATAGGTTAGGTTATCCACGTTATCAAACGTATGTCATGTTAACCGTTCAAAAACCAATAATTAACTAACTGTTTCCTTCAGTTTCAATTAAACTCTTGGCCCATATAATATTATCCTTAACATTGTTCAAAAATATTTTCACATCCTGTGTACACTTTACTATTTCACTATATGAATGCCTAAACTTTGGTTATTTGTCAATTTTATTCACTAGATGTGATTTAAATTAATCTTTCAGTTCATTCTGGTTATTTTCAGATTAAATAATGCCATTTTATAGTGTTTTCTGTCCAAAAAATAGTAATTTCACTTTCAGTTTGGTATACTCTGAAAAGTCAAAACATCAAAATTTACTTCCTGTCATTATATAAATTCAGCCATTTTATCAGTTATATTTAATATTAATAATCCTATATTGTATTAAAAGGTTCCTATTCCCTTATTTTCTGGTAATTAATTGAATTAGTTGTATTCTGAAACTTTATTCTGGAATATATGACTCCCATGTCCAAATTTCTGAGTTTAGTCATTTTCATTTTTATTTATAATTCTGAATATATTTATTAAAATCTTCCTAAATGGTATGTGCAATTATATGGCATGATCTCAAGTTTATTTTGTCTAAACCCCTTTTGTTTATTTGCTTTTAAATGAGTAATTTCTCTGTTTTGATGAAGTTTGGTTTCCATTCTTTTGGCCTATGATTTTTTAACAATTTTTCTTACAAAATAATTTACAAACAATATATGATGTGTGATACCCTCTCTGACTTTTACAAATAGTATTATAAATTAAACATGTTTTCAAATTACACAAAAACAATTAGTATTGGTTACAATACAAATAATAGTTAAACAAAATAAAGAATATTTTTTTAAATAAATGGTTGTCTTCAAGTCAGACATTTTGCAACAAAATCCCCATTTCCAACATGGAAACATGGTTTATAAAAAAGGTTTTGTACTAACTAACATCTTAATTACTCTCTACTATTTACAAGTGGTAACTATTTTTATAGTTCTGATGTTAGTTGTTTCAGACCCAAACAAATGGCCTTATATCTAAAACATTTTTAAACATTCTTATACTATATACATAAAAACCTTATATTTATATTCTTATTTCTAACTATTATTATAAGTAGGATTCTACAGTTTTTATACCGTCTTTTATACATTGTCTTTGGGGAATTGTACTCTGTCATTAACAAATAAATAGTATGAATTGTTCAAAAGTATAATGAAATCTGTTTTTCTTTTTTCATGTAAAACAAAATGTTATTTTAAACAGATTCATGTCTTATGAACAACATATTGTCACAGTACACATTTTAAGTCATTGAAAAATGCATATTTCATTGCATCCAATGTTTGTGATTGCCAAGAATGAAACACAAGGTTCATTTTTTATAATACCCAAAACTATCACTGGTTCACTTTGCACTTATATATTATGTTAATGCTAAATGGTCGTATAGTCTTATCAACATAATAAATTGGTTAGCGTTTTTTCAATGGAGATTTGTTCCATGGGTACTATATTATTGTTTCATCTTAGTTCACAGGTAACTTTTACTTTATACACTTCTCTCTCTTAAATTTGTATACATGTGGTTTTCAATTCGTTATACTTTTATTTTTAAATATTTATTTTGGGGATATAGGGATTTGGGTGTCTTTTATAAGAGCATGACATCTTCTTCAGGATGCTGCCTTCTTCTTCTTTCATCAGTCTTCTTTTCTCCTGCCTTCTGGGACTGGTATCTTCTCCATCTTCTTCTTGTTGCCATCAGGTTTCTTGGGATCTTCTCCATCTTCTTCTGTATTTCAGACATACACCACCTGTGTTGTTTGATCTTGGCTTATTTTAGGGTTTCTCTTCTATTTATTCTTCCTCGTTGTGGGTTTGGTCATATTCAGTACTGCTTTATTATTTACTTTTTTACCTTCCTGGGTTATACCTTGAAAACCTTTGGTTATGAGACTGGTCTTGGATGACTCATCACTAGTAACTCCTTTTACTTGAACTTGGATTTTCTTTATAATAATGATTTCTTTCCACAGTTGCTATGAATTAATCTATTTATATTAAACTTAATGCTTTCTTCCAAATTTAAACATTATAACTTCATTATTCTAATGATCAATTGCCATTCAATATTATGCTTATATTGTGATGGTACAATCATGGTACATTTCATAATATACTAAAATATGGTAAAGAGATCATAAATATTGTATTTTCCTATTTTTTGACATACCCAATCCAACCTCAAACACCCGATATAGAATTTACGGTGAGTGGACTATATTACAGTATTTGCCAGGATTTGAACTAATTCATGACAAAAAACGGTGTCACATCACAAAAACAGTGTGCAGTTATTGAGATAAGCAGAGCCAAGCCTTCGTTACGTCAGAGGCGGAGAATGTGTTGACAACTACAAACGGCGATGTCAACAACTTAGACAAAGGAATGTGACGTCAATACACCCCACTTCCGCAGATTTCAACCAGAAATTGCCGTCATTTCATCTGCAGCTCTGATTTGAGCCGGCCGGCCGCCCATTCACTTACGAGTGAATTTTAACTTTTTAGACCACTGTAGGTGGTTAATAAACAATATAAATATAATAAGTACAGTGCGCCAACTTCAAGATGTGACCGGGAAAAACTCGCCGAACTCGCGGTGCGCGAAGTTCGTGCAAACCGAAAACAACCAGCAACACGGAAATTGGTGAGAGCGTTCCTTATATATTTTGAATCCTTTATTTCCCAATATATGTTATTGTAGAAATCAATCATTTAACAAATTATTCAAAATTTCAATCTAAATTTAAGGAGCTCCAAAATTTAAATAAGTTGTACCATGATAATGAAAGGGTGAGTGGTTGTGTGCGTGCGTAATTATTCTAAGTGCTGGGTTGAGCACCACTATATAAATATATACATGTTATTATTGTATAATCATTTAAACATATAATCATTAAACTTAATCAAAGTTATTATTACACATTATGTTTTTGGAAGGGTTACAGTTGGTTTTAAAAAATGTTATGTAACAAAGTAAAGAATAAAAAGGGGTATTTCATTGGTAACAATTAGAACAGCTGTTTTGTTATTTCAAGCAATTTCCGTTTCCTATGACTTCGCGTAACGAACTTTTGGCCCATGACTTAGATAGTAAAAGATGGCGTCTTAGTTTTTGTATACATAACCACATTTGTGAGATATAATATATCGTATCTATAAAATCAAAATAAACGTAAGTATACAGGTGTCGCCTATACGAACAGGGACCTTATGTAATATTATGTATGTATATTATTACATGGGATACGCCTAGAAAGAACATGGGAAAAAATTGCTTGAGGTAACAGACAAAATTTTATAACTAGTAAACATAACCCCACAATTAGGTAATACAATTGTATGCATGCGTGCATTACACAATTGCCAAAATGAGTACTAATGACAATATTACGTTAGAAATAGGTACAACTAATGTAAATTTGACTGGCGAGATGGATGTACAAACACCTCAAACTAGTCAGATTGACGAGGTGCATACGCCTGTATCTGTAGAAATAACGAAAGTCAATACATCCATTTCAACTAATTTAGACAGTAAATCAGATGAAAGTAATGCAATGATACAATTGTTATTAAAACTAGATAAAAAACTAGACGAACAGAAAAGCGATACGGATATTAAATTCACACATTTGAATGACAAATTCGATAATTTTGATATTAAATTCAGAGAGTTAAAAGGTCACAATTTTCACTTAGAAGAACGAATTAATATAGTAGAAACACGTTGTGATAACATTCAGAAAAAGACACTAGCCATTGTTGATGACAAGTTCAATAGTACCATTAGTGATTTAGACACTAAAATTGATCTAGTACAAGACACAGTAAATAACACGATTAAAAGTAA
This sequence comes from Magicicada septendecula, assembly GCA_034769895.1. Taxonomy (NCBI): domain Eukaryota; kingdom Metazoa; phylum Arthropoda; class Insecta; order Hemiptera; family Cicadidae; genus Magicicada; species Magicicada septendecula. The sequence goes on along the minus strand of CM068367.1, from coordinate 1,423,988,392 downwards.
ATTACAGTCAACAAGTACAGAAATACAACAGAAATGTTTACATTTTGTAGAAAGTCAAGTAGAAGTTAAAACCAATGTGTTGCAAAATCATTTAGAAAACATTGAAATAAACGTGATAGATATTACTAAAAATTTAGAAGCTATAGATAGTACTATGACTGAACATGAGAAAAATACCAAGAGTAGATTTAATTTGTTACAAAGTAAGATTAAAGAAATTGATGACTTAACTGTACAAAATAGTATGGATGTGCATGATAAATATGATATGATTGCAAATAATTTGACCAGTGTAAAAAACGAATTACGGGGAGAAATAAATAAAAATGTTTCAAGCATAACTGATAGAGTAGTAGTAACTAGAGATTTCTATAATGAAATAGAACTAGAGAATTTTAGCCATGAAAACAGAGTAATACATCCCATGCGATTCCTTAATCAGACTAGGGATTATAATCATTTTAGTAGTAGTAGCTGGGAAGTGAAATTAAATAAAATTATTAAATGTTTCAAGGGTAACTCAGTCATATGGGCTGAAGCTCATAGGTTAGAATGGGATTGTTATAATACTTTTGAGAAAGCTTTTAAGGGTAAATATTGGACAGAAGAAGAGCAGGAGACTTTAAGAAGCCGTATTATGGGAACGGGTAATTTCATGGGACGTAACGTTAGTAATAATAACATTACTATTTATGTAACAAGATTGTACAACGAAGCTAAATATTTAGGAGCCTCCAATACCATTTAAGTCATTTGTTAGGTATGTTAGTAAGCACTTACCTAGAGAAGTGCAAGTCACTTTGATGACTAAAGAGATAGAAAATCTTGATGAACTGGAAAGGGTATTAGATATACTACAAAGTATAAATGATCGTGAAATGGGTAGACGCCCTATACAACCAAATATGTATAACCATAACAATAATAACAATGAGTTTAATCGACCAAGGACTTATTTTAATCATACTGGCAATAAATATAATGTTAGAAATGATTTACAGACACCAGGCGGTTGGAGTTGTTCTAGTTGCAGGAAGGAGAATCGGGGTCACATGCAGCATTGTTATTTCTGTAAAGCACCAAGAAATAACCAAGTAAAGCAATTCATACCTGCGAACAGAGGAGCCCCGAGTAACAGAGGAGCACCGTACCACCATCAGGGACCAACACGCGGACACCCTGTGCCATCAACAAGTCATAATAGGACACAGCCGGAAAACTGAAGTCAACAGTGGTAAGTAGGACCCGACCACTGTTCAGGGAAACTCATGAGGTCCGACCCATCGAGAACTTAAAATCCAACGTTATAAAAGCAGACATCGTTGCAGATTTATTGGAGGAGGAGTGTAACACGACATTGGAGGTGAGAGCTGGACTCACGGAAATACAGGTAACAATAGATAATAGAAACTTTAAAACACTTGTCGATACAGGGAGCGAAATTTCAGTAATAGCCGAGAACATTTTAAGTGAATTGAAAGAATTGAATAAGAATATTCCAGTTTTACCCGTAGCAGGGGTTACAGTAATAGGAGTCACGGGGGTACGTAGTAAAAGGGTGACAAAACAGATACATTTAAGCTTCTCAATTGGAGATATGAATTTTGATAATACATTTTTGGTAGTCAAGGGGTTAAGTTTAGACATCATTTTGGGAAATGATTTTTTACAAAGAAATAAAGCTGTAATAAATTTTAAAGAAAAAATTTTGGAGTTAGATGGGGGTGAGCGGTCTGTGAAAATTAATTTTGAAAACGTGATAAATAAAGTTAGAACAACTGGTGTGAAATTGTTACAGAAACAAGTAGTTGAGAATCACTTAGATACTAAAGTAAATTTTTGTATAGAGGGTGAGTATTTAGAAGATGTTGATAATGAAATGAGTAATATTAATAATGAAGTATGGGAGATAAGGGCGGATGAATTCTGTAGTGGGGGTGAGGTGATAAGGAGTGGCCAACGTATAGCGTTATGGCAGGTAATAGAGCAGTTTAAGGGAGTGTTTGCCGATATTCCAGGAAGGGCAAAAAATTATGAATGTATGTTACAGATAAAGGAACACACACCATTCATGCAGCGGAGTTATCCAGTGCCTTACTCTAAAAGACGAGCGGTGCAAGAAGAGTTGGACAAGATGTTAGATAATGGTATCATAGAGAGGTCAGTGTCTCACTACTCAAATCCGTTAGTGGTGGTAATCAAGAAGGAAGGAGGAGTAAGATTATGCCTAGACGCAAGGAAAATTAACCAAATTATTATACCAGACCGAGAATCACCAGAATCTATAAATGAGATCTTTCAAAAGTTTAGTGGCGTAAGATTTATGACGTCCTTAGATCTGACTGCTGGATATTGGCAGGTACCTTTAGCAGAGGTAAGTAGGCAATACACAGCATTTTTGTTTAACGGAAAAAATTATCAGTTTAAGCGACTACCATTTGGGCTAAATACCAGCGTAGCTAGTTTCATTAAATGTTTGGATAGAATTTTGAGACCAAAAGATTTAGATTTTCTCACAGTTTATGTAGATGATATTTTAATAGCTTCACGTACATTTGAAGACCATTTAGAACATTTAAAATATGTTTTAGGAAAATTAGAAGCGGGAGGATTAACCGTAAATTGGGATAAGTCCAAATTTCTACAAACGAAGATTAATTTTTTAGGATTCATTATTACATCGGAAGGAATTTCCGCAAACCCGGACAAGGTCGAATCTATTATGCGTTTCTCTGAACCGCGAAACATCAAACAACTTCAGAGTTTTCTTGGGCTGTGCAACTTTTATAGGAAATTTCAGAGGAACTACGCCTACCTAACCGCTAAGTTAAGTGCGATATTACAGAAAAACCGACAATGGAAATGGAGAGATAGTTATTATTTAATCTTATTATTGAACGGGGAGGGGGACCCCTAATTCATTGGTAAAAAAAAAAAAAAAAAAAAAAAAAAAAAAAAAAAAAAAAAAAAAAAAAAAAAAAAAATCTATATTTTGGCATTGATCCCTTGAATCTTGTTTTATTCTAAAATTTTATAGAATAGAAAAGTTGAAATTTGTGTAACTTAAGAGGTTAACTCATTAAGGAGTTGTATATTTTTTTTTATGTAACTAAGTATATCAGAAGATCCATTGTTTTCCTGGAGTGTTAGAAAAGTGATGTTTTGGACTTGGAAAGTGTCTACAAATTTATTAATGTAACTAATGAAAAAATTAACATTTTTTTTAAATGATATTTCAATTTTGATATATCTTAATTATTTATTAAGATATGATTAAATATGATTGAGTATTTAAAATGTATTAACTGTATTATTAATATATCAGTGTTAATTATTAATGTATTATGTATTTATTTGAAAACTTTTTAACATGATTTTATAATATGTGTAGGAAGAGAAAAAATTTTAAATGGCGCTGTTAATAATATTTATCAGCCAGATGATTAACTGTTAATAATAATAATAATAATAATACTAATAATCATAATAAAAGTTTATTTTAAGAGTTATAAATAAATAAATCGATTAATTAATTTTCTTGATTTGTTTTCTCCAAGTTTGGGAGATATATAATTATATTTTATATTATATATATTTTATATTTTCAATTATATTTCATCCAATTTTAATCCTTTTTCATATTCTTTTTAATCCTTGAGATTTATTATTTTTATAATTTTTATACTTTCTCATTTTATTTAATATAATTTATAATTTTATAAATAGTAAGCCAACCCAGTGCTTATTGGCACAAACCAGCACTTAGCTAAGGGGAACCAGATCAGTTGAGGATGGAGTGATTCAATAAGCCACTATATTAATATTTTTTATAAATTGTTTCAGTGTTTGGGATGTGACCGCGGTCCTGAGCTGGCCAACGCGTCAGAGCAGGGGCGTTAAGAGCCTAAGTGGCCTTATGGTGTTGGGATCTCGCAGGAGAAGTCCAGTAAGGTCATGAAGGTACAGTCATTATCACCAGACCAAGGGTGAGTTATTGTTATTTTTTATATAAAATTGTAAGGGGGTTGTGGCGACTTGTCCTGACTGATCCCTTTAGGAAGTATGAAAGGGTCAATGAAAGTTTGTGTGCTTCGTCACACCATCTTTCATTGAGGGGGTTTTGTGATGGTACAATCATGGTACATTTCATAATATACTAAAATATGGTAAAGAGATCATAAATATTGTATTTTCCTATTTTTTGACATACCCAATCCAACCTCAAACACCCGATATAGAATTTACGGTGAGTGGACTATATTACAGTATTTGCCAGGATTTGAACTAATTCATGACAAAAAACGGTGTCACATCACAAAAACAGTGTGCAGTTATTGAGATAAGCAGAGCCAAGCCTTCGTTACGTCAGAGGCGGAGAATGTGTTGACAACTACAAACGGCGATGTCAACAACTTAGACAAAGGAATGTGACGTCAATACACCCCACTTCCGCAGATTTCAACCAGAAATTGCCGTCATTTCATCTGCAGCTCTGATTTGAGCCGGCCGGCCGCCCATTCACTTACGAGTGAATTTTAACTTTTTAGACCACTGTAGGTGGTTAATAAACAATATAAATATAATAATTACAGTGCGCCAACTTCAAGATGTGACCGGGAAAAACTCGCCGAACTCGCGGTGCGCGAAGTTCGTGCAAACCGAAAACAACCAGCAACACGGAAATTGGTGAGAGCGTTCCTTATATATTTTGAATCCTTTATTTCCCAATATATGTTATTGTAGAAATCAATCATTTAACAAATTATTCAAAATTTCAATCTAAATTTAAGGAGCTCCAAAATTTAAATAAGTTGTACCATGATAATGAAAGGGTGAGTGGTTGTGTGCGTGCGTAATTATTCTAAGTGCTGGGTTGAGCACCACTATATAAATATATACATGTTATTATTGTATAATCATTTAAACATATAATCATTAAACTTAATCAAAGTTATTATTACACATTATGTTTTTGGAAGGGTTACAGTTGGTTTTAAAAAATGTTATGTAACAAAGTAAAGAATAAAAAGGGGTATTTCATTGGTAACAATTAGAACAGCTGTTTTGTTATTTCAAGCAATTTCCGTTTCCTATGACTTCGCGTAACGAACTTTTGGCCCATGACTTAGATAGTAAAAGATGGCGTCTTAGTTTTTGTATACATAACCACATTTGTGAGATATAATATATCGTATCTATAAAATCAAAATAAACGTAAGTATACAATATCTGTCATGTTACAATATTAATAATAAATGTGAAATAAATATTTATAATTATAATAAATAATTGATGACTAATTAATGCAAGTTTAGAATTAATGAATTAATTAATTGAAATTAATTGCAATTGTAAATTAGATAATTTAAATGCAAACTTTAAATAGAATATGCAAATTTTAATGCAAATCGTAATCAAGATTAAATATGTAATGTAATTACAAAATTATTTCAATGTATTACTGTATTAATATAATGATAATGTGTATTATGACGTATCAATGTATTATCATGTATTATGTATTGTGTTATGAAATTTTAACATGATTTATGGAAATAGCGTGTGTGGAGGAGAAAGAGGGGTAAATATAATTGGCGCTGTCAATAACAATTATTACCTGTTAATAACGATAGTAATGATTGTAATAATAAGTTTAATTTCAATAAGATGTCATTAATTATTTTTGTTTCACTATAATTTGTTTTTCTCCATGTTCGGGAGATTTATATGGGAATTTTCATATTTTCAGTTATAATTCAATTCTTTTTATATCAATATGTTTCTTTTGTAATTATAATAATTATAAAATAGAAAGAGTTAAATATTATCGATGGGAATCGAAACGATTTAATAATTCAGGGTAGTCCAGAATGAGAAAGGAAGTTCTATATAATTCTTGTGAGTTACATTTGTTGTAATTATATTCTAGTATTTCAAGCAAACCCAGTGCTTATTAGCACAAACCAGCACCTAGCTAAGGGGAACCAGATCAGTTAAGGATAGAGTGATTTATCAAGCCACTATTTTGATTTTTCATTTATTGTTTCAGTGTTTGGTGATATGACAGCGGTCCTGAGCTGGCCAGCGCACCAGAGCAGGGGCGTTACGCGCCTAAGTGGCCTTATGGTGTTGGGATCTCGAAAGAGAAGTCCAGTAAGGTCATGCAGGTACTGTCTTCATCATCAGACCACGGGTGAGTTATTGTTCTCTTTTATATAAATTGTAAGGGGGTTGTGGCAACCTGTCCTGGCTGATCCCTTTAGGAAGAATGAAAGGGTCAATGAAAGTTTTTATGCTTCGGCACAAAATCTTTCATTAAGGGGGTTTTGTAATGGTACAATTATGGTACAAATTTTAATTAACATAAATATGGTATAAATGACCATAAATATTGTATTCATTCATTTATTTTATGATTTGGTCAAAATTAAATAACCCGTGAATAATCTTTGTAAATCTACAGTGAGTGAACTATATAAATATTTGCCAAGATTCTGACTGTTTCATAGCAAAAAACATGAAACACCGCAAAAAACCGTATAATGAAGAAATTTGTGTTAGTGGTTGAAATCACAATCAGAATGATCAATATTGCACACCACTATATAAAAATTATTCCGATTAGCACTTTCAAGCTTCACAGCTCATCGTCAGATCAGGAATAGACAGAAAATATGTAATACCCAACCCTTCACCCCTTCGTGAGGGTGGGGGAGAGGGGTGAAGGATTGGGTATTACATATTTTCTGTCTATTCCTTATCTGACGATGAGCTGTGAAGCTTGAAAGCGCTAATCGGAATAATTTTTATATAGCCGTGTGCAATATTGATCATACTGATTGAAAAAACCGTATGTCGTTTATTGAGATAAAGTGCCAATCCTTGATGACGCCAGCGACGAGGAATGTGTTGTGGAAACTGTAAACAGACAAACAATAGCCGGGTGACGTAGTTTCACCCCACCTAAGAAATATGTGACAAAGGATCTTGGTCATTTCATCAGGAAACGTGATCGTAGCCTGCCGGCAACCCATTCACGAAGGGTGAATTTCAACTTTTACACCACTAAAAGTGGTTAATCACAACAGTGTTTATTAACAGTGACACCTTACCATTAGGTAAGGTGTAATAGTACTCCAAGATGTGACCGGGAACGAAATCGATAAACTCGCGGTGTGCGTAGTTTTATCGCACGGAAACCGCAGATGAAATCGGCCAATTTGGTGAGAACGTTCCACATTCAATTCAGTAAATTCATGACCAATTTATATTTCAATACTTTAGTAAAAATGAGCTCAATAAAATACAATTTGTACCAGAGTGAGAGAGAGAGTGAGAGGGAGAGTGTCTTATAATATATAAGTGTTGGGTTGTGCGAGAGATATGTATATCTATATTTATCAACTTATTATCTAATATTACATAATTACACATTTTATATTACATGTATCATGATTTTGGAGGGTTTAAAAAGTTCGCTGAATGCAGCATTATGTAAGATGTAAGTCTATAAAAAATAAACAGGGTATATCATTGGTAACAATTTTAACCAGGTATTTTATTATTTCAAATAATTTCCGCTTCTCAAAAGTTCGCGTAACGAATTCCTGGCCTATAGTGATTAGCAATGGTAAGTAAAATGACAAAGTTATTGAATACATATGTAATCAAGATGGCGCCCGACTTTTGAAAACAGTGTCTATACGTATATCGTATATTTATTGTCAGCAATAAACGTAGAGTTACATTTTGCGCCCGAAAGAACAGGGACAAGTTCGTAGAGTTACAATGCATTTTCTTCTGTATTCTTTAATCCTTTCATTAACTCCAAAAATATCTAAATCACTTCTTATCTCTTCATTTCTTATATGATCTCGTCTATTACACCTTTTAACTGATCTCAGAAATTTCATTTCTGCTGTGTGTATATCTTCTGTTCATCTTTTTTTCTTTATGACCCAAGTTTCATAAAAGTACAGGAAATGAGTGTTAAAATAGCTATATAATTAGTAAATCTGTAAATAGTAGCTGTTAATATTGTCAGTTGATGCCAGACATATCAAGTCTTCTTAGCTAGTGAATAATATAATGATGGCAGTAAAATTAAAAATTGGTGTAAATTATTGTATAAATACCATCAGTGATGGCAATCAGAATTCAGTGTTCCAAATTTCAATAAAGTAATCCGTCAGATGTTTGATGTTTCCACTGTTTGAGCCATCACTTAACTCAATCACATAACTACAGGAAACGTCAGAACTATTTTCTACAGTAATTATTTTACAGAACTCGTCATTGTCATCCTTTACGGCTTAGGCTAGTAGCCTGTCCAGTCACAATGGAAGTTATTCAACCATCGCTTACGAGGTCTTCCCACACGTCTCTTCCTCCTTGGATGATAGTCTAGGACTCTCCTTGAAAATCTGGTTGGATCCATTCTCTCTACATGTAACTGCCAATCCCTTTTGTACCGGGAGATTTTCTCATTTAAGCTTTCAGCTATGCCTAGCTCCATTCTAATATGATCACTTCTGATAAGATCTCTCCTGGTACAACCCATTACAGCCCTCAAGCACCTCATTTCCGCTCCTTGTATTCTAGATATACCTTTGGCCTTTCTAGTCCAAATCTCACTACAATACAGTAGTTGAGGTATGGCCATTTTTCATTATAAAATTTCAGTTGTGTCTCTTTCCTTGTTTTCTTCTTTAAATGGTTAACGATGCAGCCACAAAGCGACTGGAAGAGACTAATTTTGCTTTCAACCTCCTTATCATCTTGGTATGTGATGTTACACCCTAGATACTTGAAATCTGGCACCTGTTGTATTGGTGAGTCCTGTATGACCATCTTTGTTGTAATATGATTTGCCCTAGAAAAAGCCATAACTTTTGTTTTGGATAAGGAAATGGTTTGATTGTAATCTGGCAAAATTTACAGAACTAAATTAGTAATTTTTAAGTTTAATATCCTGGGTCACTTTTTAACTTTGAATTTCCTACTGATAAATCCATCTATATTGGTGATTCCCTACTTTTTGGCATATGGCTCCCTTTTCAAAAGTAATGTTTTTAGTGCCGTCCTGGTAAAATTCTGTTCATGAGTTTATCTGGGACAACTGTAACTCTTGGTAATCAGTTTAAATATATATTTGATCGTATATGCATAAAAGAGATGGATGTGATAGAACTTGAAGTTTTATTGTTGTTAGTTTATTGTTTGTTTAGGAATCCAGACAACTAACTGCTGTATTAAAGTGATATTGACCTCACATCTCATATTGGATAAACCTTTTTTTTTCGTATGCAGTATAGGACAACACATTACGGGCCATATTCCACCATAACATTAAACAAAATGAAAAACATGACAGAATATGCAAAATGATGTGTTGATTATAATTTGCAATAAATTCGATTGTTAAAAATTTGTAGGCAATTCCAGGTACTCCTCAAACCCCCTACTGCCCACAAAGCACTGTCCACCCTACTACCCGTACCATCTACCATTCATCCCTAATGCCCTATTACCCTCTAGTACCCACAGCAGGGGTGCAGAATATGTCCAAACGCGTGAACATGGTTCGGGGGAAATTTGGGCTGCCTGGGAAATTTTTATCAGTGATGAAAAATAGAAATCACGACAAAAATATCAACTGATGTATTCACATCATTTTTACAATTATTAAGTAGAATCTTTACAATAAGTTTTGAACAGAAACATTCATCCTAATGATAACAAAGATAGCAACATCATTCTTCGCAAGCAATGACTCATAGAATCAAGTTATGACAGGCAAGGGACAGGGTGATAAGGCACATTGTTATCACCAGTGCATGCTCGTATCGTCTCATAAGATAATTTTTTGAGTAAATTAAGTGTCTGCAACGTGTATCCTTTTTACTTCTCATTTTATTATTCATCACATTCAATAAATTGGCTGGTAAAACCCTCACGTTAGTTTTGGGGAAATTTCAGGGGTCTAAACATTTTCTGCACCCCTGCCCACAAGTACAGTACCATCATGTTACATCCACTTTGAAAGTATGATCTACGTCATTAAGTATTTTTTAATAGTGAAAAAAGTATGTTTCGTATTTGGGGAAAAGACATTACTATGCTGGTAAATTAATATACTGTATCATATAATAAACAAATGTGATATATGTTTGCTTTGACATTCCCAAACTGATAGTTTGTTAACGCTTTATTGCAGGTACCTGAGTGATAAGAAGGAACTGCTTACATACTTGTACAGTTTGCATCTGAAGAATGTTACACCACACGTGATTATCATAGACAACTTAGGCAATTATTACGGTGAAGATAATTTTGAACAAGCACTTATAAGCGCATCTGTTTTGGAGTCAATACGTTACTGCGGTGACAAACACAAAGGCGGCCCAGTGTACCTGTCAACAGGTGTTTGTACAATGAAGAAGGAATCAATTTCACTTCTGCAAATGTTTTTCAGCAACATATGGCGATGCAACAATGAAGGCACACTTCTTACACAACAGTCGAACTTTATGGACAATAGCAGTCATGAGTTTGAATTTGCAAAAATCGGTGATAACGGTGATCTAAAGTTAGAGAGGATTTTAAAGATTCATCATCCTCCATAGTAGGTCTTTTTTGTAATATAATTTAACAATAAAAATTAAAATGATGCTCAGTGTAAGTATTTCTGGTAATTATAAAGACATAATCTTTCTGTTCTTAGCTTGATCCTAATGTAAACAAACAGGCATGACACATCTGAAACGCTATTTGCTGCTTGAATTAGAGGCGTGTCACTCTGACAGAAGGAGTACATGTATAATATTGATACTGTATAAACAAAAGTAAATTGTAATAATTTGTCCTGACCAAAGTAAAATTTGTGTGAGAGTGTCAGACCGACAGTGAAATATTTTATAACACCAGTTAATGGCTTTTTTTATTAACCGTTTAAATATCGCAACAAACAAAAAGTCAAGTTTTTTTAAAAAGAAAATAGAACCTGTGATAATTACCAGTGTACTGAATACTATCAGTTGTCAGAGAGTAATTCAAGGCCTTCCATATCTGTGTCTGAACTTGTATCATCACTTGAGTCTGTGTTATTGATAAGATTGTCCGTTGTTCACGACGCCGGTAATGTGGGCCGGTTGCCATAGCTTACCATCTTCCTTGATTATATGTTACATACAATGATTCCACTTGTCCTCCCTTGTTTCATTTACCGCCTTATCAATAAATTGTTTATACCAAGCATCTAATGTTGTGTTGTGACGGGCAACATATTCTTTCAACTGGCTCCGTATTAATTCAGTACAATTCAGAATACAGTGACAAGGATGAAGTCTTAAAACGACGTGCCCCAATTAAGTGGCAAGATAACTCTCACATGATTATACAGACATTATGCAAATGCGCGTAATACATTACTGTGTGAACAGTGTCAACGCCCTTGACCAATAGCGTTTCAGATTTGCCACGTGTGTTTGTTTATATCAGGATTGAATTAAGAACAGAAAGATTATATAGTAAACTTTTTATTTAAGAGGCTGTAATGGGAATGATGTCAATATAGAAAGTCTATTAAATCAGGTGTAATTAAAGGTAAATTCAGTACATATTGAAACATATGCCACTATAACATGAACTATACCAGTATGTATTTATAACACTGAAGTAAAAATTTAATTATATACTGCAAATGTGACAATGTAGCTTGGTGGTTAAAACGCGACCAAGTTGTAGGTTTAACTCAAGGTAGTGTCACTCTAGTCCCACCCAACAGTTTTCATGAAATTGTATGGAAATGTGGGTCATACACAGTACGCAGACGCCAATCTGACATTTTTTTACTACAAACATATTAACGAAAGGGTTATGAAAATATAAAATTTTTTTTGCGTTTCTTTTCTGCATGTATTTCCCAACGTTCTCCAAATCGTTCCACACATTCTTGTGAAATTCATCACTTTATTTTCTATATCTCTATCTTGATCATAAGTAATGTCACATCCAAGACAGTTGAAATGTGTTACTTGTTCTGTGCAATGTGTTGTCTATGCATATTTTGGTCCAAACCGGCTCATCTCCTATAAAGACCATTACTTTTGTCTTTGATTCAGATATGTTATAGTTATATTCTTTCCCTATTTTATGTAAGATGTATTTTGCTCACTGGAGATCGTCTTCTGAAGTGGCAAATATAGCTTGGTCATCATGAAGATAATGGTTTTCAAGCTTTTATTTCAGTGGATTTTAGTCAGGGGATTGTTGTTTCCATTTTTGAGGAGATCATCTAGATAAAGGTTAAAAAGTAGTGGTGACAGACAACAACCTTGTCTTACGCCTTGGTTTGTTTCACTCGGGATAGATGAAACACTTGGGTTATAAAAGAAAAAGATGAACAGAAGATACAAACAGCAGAAATGAAATTTCTGAGATCAGTTAAAAGGTGTAATAGATGAGATCATATAAGAAATGAGGAAATAAGAAGCGATTTAGATATTTTTGCAGTTAATGAAAGGATTAAAGAATACAAAAGAAAATGGACTCAACACATAAATATAATGAAAGAAAGTAGAATACCAAAGATAGCGAAAGATAACAACCCTAGAGGCAGGCTTAAGGAACAGGCTGCTAAAGCCTAAAACCATTATGAAGATGATGTTATGAAAATATGGGATTTGCCTGGAAACAAAGAAAATTCAACCTGAATTCTACAAAAAAAGCATGTTCTTGTGTATAAGTGTTTCTGTTGAAACAGTCTTCTAATGGAATTACTTTGCTGACTGCATAGTGTCGTGTTGCAACAAGTGCGCTTCCCTCTTGAAACTCTGCATGTATGTTGGAAGATTTGTGCATTGTGTCTGTTCAGTTTATATCTGGATACCTATATAATGACTCGTCAAATCTGGAACTTGACCTTGTGATGCATAGAGTTGTAGAAAGGAAGGTTTTTACCACATCAAGATCAAAAACTGTGTAAGTTTGCAGACCCTGACAAACTTAGTTGTTATTTGTAAGTCTTTGTGGATTCTTGAAGTAGTTGAAATAAATACAAAACAGCATGTAGAACTATTTTTGCCAAATTTATATAGTGTGGCACACAAAGCACACAGATCCTTTGAATGAAATATTTGCTTCTTACAATTAAGATGTGACTTCAATTTAAAAAAAATCATTATGTACAAAAATTTGTTATTAAAGAGGCACCAGTGTATTTACGCATATGACACAAAAATATGTCTTTTATACTCAAAATTATTAAATACCGGGCTGTTAGGCCACGGTCGGTTGCTATATAATCTTGACATCATAGGGAACATTTTGTATCCCACCCTCGGGGATTTTCTTCAGGCCACAAAAAGTGACAAAGTGTTATGAAACAGTTATGGCAGATCTAGGCCAAACGATAACCGACAACTTTTTTTGGGTATGAGCAACCAATATATATATACATAGATATATATATATATATATATATATATATATATATATCATATATACATTACATATATAGAAATTTATGCATATTCTATTCCGAGAAAATTTTTGTGAGGAAATCTATTCAGATCACTATATTAAAAGTAACTAGTTTCGGTATATACTGAAAATTTCAGCAGTAAATGATTGCCAGCATTATTGAGGATGGTGTAAAGGATATTAAAAGATGGTGGTTTACTATATAAAAGAAACCTGACTCCTTTTTATTTTATTTTCAGGATTCTACATAAATAATATTAAAATATATATATATCTTTATATATACAGTACACATAAAATAACATAAATATTACTGTTATAAAGATGTAAACTTAAGACACTAGTATGAAATTGTTTACTTCTAAATTTAAATGCATTCCTGATATGCTACAGCATAATATTATTATGCTGTAATGTGAATTATGCTTGCAAAGCAGTGTTCTGCCTGAGCTGAGACAGCAGAACTTCATTGTTCCTGCACTCAATACTCAACTGTTTCAATGCAGACACATACTGTCTCTGCTGTTCAACCAACGCTAACAGCTGAGAACTTAAATTGTCACGTACTGTTCTTTCTTCGTTTCTCCTTTGCTCAACCTGAAACATAAGTAGAGTACGATGTTGATTGCGCATACTGATTGGAAATTTAAGTACCTGGTTAACTGGTATGTTGGTTAACTGATTTGCGAACCTTGTACATTTTGTAAGAAATTCTTAGTATAGATTCTAAGTATACATTCTGTATAGTACCTTATTTACATTAACTTACGTTCTAAATCAAAATACAAACTCAGGAAACAATGATAGAACAAATGAGAGCTTCCAATGCCTGAGAGATGGTACAAAATGCAAAAGAATAACAGGAAGTGTAAGTGAAAGAAAGGATTGAAAAAACTAAAACTGCACTACACTACAAATAAAATTCTATAAATAAGCGGGTAATTGCAAGAGAAACAAATATGATGACACTTAAATCAATTTTTATATCTATTTTTACATATGATATGGACATTGAAGACTGAAAGGCATAAAAGCAAAATACTTGCTATTGGGATAAAGTATCTGAGAATACTACAAAATGTCTCATGAGAATAATCTGAGATCGTGTTCGATGTTACGGTTAGTTTCGACAGTACGTCAGTTCACTTGATTACAGCTGACTGTATGGTTGTCATGACAACATGGTTGTTTGAAGTGTTTTCCTTTACAAAGCGAACAAAAAATTGTGTGCAATATTTGTGTAGGACTCATTCATGCCACTGTAATGTGAAACAATTATTCTTTTACTGTATTAATTGATGACTCTTTGGGCACTTGGTGAAACATATTAATACAAAAATATTAAAAACATTTTTTTTTTAAATATATAAACACTTTGTACGTTTCTACAGTTTTTGTGAAACGTAAAACTGTGAAACATACCAAGTGTTTATATATTTTTTTAAAAAATATAAATGTTTTTAATATTTTTGTATTCTTTTACTGTTTTTCAAGAAATTTTCACCTCAAATAGTAATAAAAAAGTTTTATTTTTAAATTACACAGTTGTGTCTGTAATCACGGTTTGTGTCTTTGTGCAAGTAATTATGAATTGTACACTCTGTCTAAAATGTAATATTCTATGGAGTAAAGAAATGATAATAAATGAAAATGAAAAGCAAATTTATGACACTGTAATTAAAAAGTATAAAACCTAACATTTGAGATATGGATCATGGAAAGATAATATAGAACAATACAAACAATAAAATGAATTTCAGAGATAAGAAAGTCGTCAAAGGAAAGAATACCACACGATCAGAGAGATTAAGAGAAATTATGGCATTTACACATTCAATGATGATAACACTTAGATGATGTATGAAATAAGCAAATAAGTTTGTACAGACATGTCAAAAAAATTACCAAACGTAGAACCCAGAAGAAGTTTTATATTTGCAGTCTAAAGATAGAAGGAAGTTGCACAGACCAATGAAAAGCTGGCCACAAGGTTACAAGGGGATTGACTGACAAAGATGACTACTGGAAATCTGTAGACTTGCCTGTGTGTGTGTGTGTGTGTGTGTGTGTGTGTGTGTGTGTGTGTGTGTGTGTGTGTGTGTGTGTGTGTGTGTGTGTGTGTGTGTGTGTGTGTGTGTGTGTGTGTGTGTGTGTGTGTGTGTGTGTGTGTGTGTTCAAATACACAGAATAAGTTTTAACTATAAGTCAATCTAATGGACTTCTTCTCACTCCTTCCTATACAATATATTGTTGTCTAAAATTCTCTTCTAGTGACCTACACAAAAGTAAAAATATATTATTAAACTGGCTGATATCTTTGGGAAAAACATACCTTTGCTTTGTTCTGTTTTATGCCTTCAACAATCGTCTCAAACTGTTTCATAAATTGTTCTTTGCTCACAGGTGATGACATAGCTCTGAAAATTTAAAGACCACATTAAATTTTAACTAATAATTTATTGGTCAATTTTTAAACTGTTATACTTTAATAAAATAGTTGTATCGTGCCCATACTACTAACAATTTTTTTTTAAGTAAAAGTCACTGAAATTTGTTTAAGCAGTATATTGGGCATCATTATTTAAATCTGTGCATCAAGAAATTTTTGAATACAAACACAAACTTGCACCCAACAAGCAAAATCTTCAAAAATAACCCATACTTTTCCACAAAACTATTAAGTAGTACAACAATTTTTCAGACTTGGATCTCTTTCATTAGTGTTTAAACGGAACCTAAACATTTTTTTTATTTTAGAAATGTTTTTTTTTTAACAGAATGGAACTCCTGTAGCAATTTTTAATCCTTCCTTTTTTGAAATGTGACTTTGACTTTAGCTTCAGAAGTAAATTCCAATATTTGTTTTAGGTGTGGATTCTTGGACGGGTACTGATCTGGAGAATGACTGTCAATACAAAAGTAGTGAGTGATGCGTGTTTGTTGATGTGTCAGTTCTTACATTACCTCAGAAATTGTATTCCTTCTGAAAGCTCTTTGCTGGCTTATGTGTGCATTCACTATGAATTGCTACTAGAATAAAAACAGACAATACCATTTACATATATGAGCTACTGTTCCAATTCCAGATTTTTTTAATCTGTCTGTACTTCTACTGATATTTTACCACAGTAAGCAAGGTAGAATGAAGTTAGTGTAACACGAATATTTTATGATCTCTACATCTTCCCAGTCAACCGTTTTCAAGCACAAGAGACTGAGAAAATTCACGAAAAATGTAATAATATGATTACGTGCAGTTTGGAAACTCAGTGGTATATTAATCATTTGATACTGTTACGATGGTCTACTTGATCGTCGTGCGGTATAGTGGAAAGCAAAATACAAGACACCAATTAAGTCACTAATCACCAGCTTTAATTATCACAGTTAAACAGTTCGTAATCAACAAGACAGTCTCTTACAACAAATGAAATAAAAATTATTCACATGCAATAAAATATCAACTAATATATCGCCACAATAACCACTTGAATGCACAGAGTAATCACTTGTAATCACCCGACAATAAACTCGAACCGCACTGAGATATATTGCAACTATAACTGAAACTAAACGTCACTGAGTACTGGTATTTATACCCCTGCCTGAAATACTAGATTATTCCATACTGCACGTTAGCTCTGCACTATGACGTAATTAATTGCGGCCTTGACATAGTCCGCGCGGCTGGCGGCTTCCAGAAAGGTCTCGCGAGCGCATGTTGAAATCACGTACGCCACAACATTTAGCCGTATTCCACTGGATCATTCGAGAAACGCGTAGATTGTTCTGTGATGTCGTAACACTGCCCCCTCCTTAAGCCTGTTCGTCCTGAACTGGCAAACCGTCTCTGAAGTAATACTAGACCAGGCGATCTAGGTGGACGTCCTTGCGAACGATAATTCTCCGGTTCTTTGAATTCAGTCTCGTGTGATCCGAATATCAAGTTCCCAGGAATGCGAGTCTTCCACTCAACCACCAGTTTTGCTGGAATCACTCCCCTTGTGTCATGTACTGATGACCTAAACACCACTGGCTGATCCAAGTCTGTTTGGTTCTCGTCAACAACCTCTTGCGTAATTTCATCTTCAGCAACCAACCTCTTGCGTAACTTCATCTTCAGCAACTTTTCCCCCGGGCGCTTCTAACAGCTCAGGAACAAGCAAGAGTCTTGTCTTGACACCCATAGTTGACTTTCCAATCACTTCTTTTGTCGTTACACTTATTTGTACTTCCTCTGCTAGTTCTTCCTCCATTTCTGCTTGCAATAGGGAGGGTTCCTCTTGACCAGACCTGTTGACTTTTTCTTCGACTAATGCCACTTGCTTAATCGAATGGTTGGTAGACCCTGTCATTTTAGCCATGCAAAGCTTTATCTTCTCTTGGCCAACCTTCAGGACATTCTCTCTTAAGTCCACAATGAATCCGTCGGCATTCAAAATATCCATGCCAAGAATCACTTCATCTACAATGTCTGCAACGAGTATTTGGTGGCTAAAATCGAGAAGACAGGCGTACACGTACGTCTACCTTTCCTAGCACCTTGACGGGGCTTCCAGTCACAGTCTGTATTGTACAATAGCTAATTAGAGGCTGGCGGTTCCTGACCAAGTCAGGGCGTACAATGGACACTGTTGTGCCCGTGTCAACTGTAAATGATGTTGGTGTACCTTCCGCAAATTAACAATCAAGTTTCCACTGGTCTTATGTAGCGTGGAAACTCTGTGCTGTTCTAGGGCTTTACTTCTCCAATTGGTGCGATCACTCTCTTCTCTTGGTATCTTCTTCTCCCAACAGTCTACCTGTAGATGACCATGTTTTCCACAGTTGTAACACTTCGGTCTTCTGTCTTTTTCCCATCGTTCAAATCATTGCGGCGCTGTTGAATTTCTGAATTGTTTGTCTAACAACATTTTTTTTCTGCACCCATCGTAACAGTAATGTGATACAGGAATCTTCTGACTTTAATGTGATGGCGCAAACCCATTAATGTAGTGGCACGCTGACTTGGCAGCTTCAGACTCTAGGGCGTGAACAAGAGCTTCTGAGCTATTTCGATGTCTTGCCATTCGTAACACTTGCTGAAGTTCACAATCTCCTATGCCATCAATAAATGTCTGCACCACAAACCTTATTCGAAAATCTTCTGGTGCTTCAGGATAGGCCAATCTAATCAGTCTGTTGATACTTACTTCAAACTCTTGAAGACTCTCCCCGGAGCGTTGTCGTCTTGTTCTCAACTGAGCGTAGTACACATCTCGCAAATGTTTATCACCGTACTGTAATTCTAGAGCTTTTATCAACTCGGCATAGGTGTTCTGGCTGTCAGGTGGAGCTTTCTGTAGTAATTCTGCCGCAGGCCCTTTTAATGCAATAACGAGTGAAACTGTCGTGTCTTTCTCTGTCCAATTATTTGTGCATGCGGCAGCTTCGAATTGGCGTAAATACGTCGCCCAGTGCGTGCTTCCATCAAAGGTTGGGGCCTTGACATGAACTGTCCCAACCGCAGGCGAGGTGTCTTTCTCTATTGACTTATTTTCTGTGTCTTTCTCTGTCTTTATCATTGGTACACTCTGTTCAGAAATTTGTTTTAGTTGTATTTTCATGAACTACTCAACTTCACTTTTAATTTGTTCTCTTATGTTTGCCATTGAGTTTTCTCCTGCAGATCTTTTTGTTGACATAGCTTCTTCCACAGTCAAAACAAATTTTTCTACTTCAGCTATTTTATTTGCAATGGATTCTTCTACGTCAGATATTCTGATAATCTGATTATTAAGCTCACCTCATAATTCACCTACGTCACCATGTAGGAGACCCAATTCTGCAGTAGTACGTTCTTGCATCTGCTTTTGCTCAGGAATTAATGCTTTGATGTCATCTGCTTCACATTTATGTTCCTCTGCTTCCTGCTTATGTCGTTCCTGTTTCTTCCCTTTCTTGTCTGCGTTTCTCATCCTGTCGTTTTTCTGCTTACAACAGCAGCACCTGGAAATATTCCATCATCTGAGTGGGATCCATTGTTTACTGATTAATTACGAATTAAACTCATCTTGTACAAAGTGTCCACTGTTTCCGGTTCTACTCCACTTCTGACACCACTGTTACGATGGTCTACTGAACGTCGTATAGTACAGTGGAAAGCAAAGTACAAGACACCAATTAAGTCACTAATCACCAGCTTTAATTATCACAGTTAAACAGTTCGTAATTAACAAGACAGTCTCTTACAACAAATGAAATAAAAATTATTCACATGCAATAAAATGTCAACTAATATAAAACCCAATTGTATTACAATTATACCGCCCGATTATAAAACACAACACTTCGCCACAATAACCACTTAAACACACAGAGTAATCACTTGTAATCTCCCGACAATAAACTTGAATCACACTGAGATATATCGCAACTATAACTGAAACTGAATGCCGTTGAGTACTGGTATTTATAGTAACCCCCCCCAAAATACTAGATTATTGCATACTGAGTGTTAGCTCTGCACTACGACGTAATTAATTGCGGCCTTGACACAGTCAGCGTGGCTGGCAGCTTCCAGAAAGGTCTCACGAGCACATGTTGAAATCACATACTCCGCAACATTTATCCGTATTCCACTGGATCGTTCAAGGAACATGTAGATTGTTCTGTGATTCGTAACAATACTATGCATAATGCAACAGTACAAATATATAAGGTACTGTGCATTGCACAAAGTCATTTAAATAAGTAATTAGACTAAATAAATTATGCATTTTGTTAATAATAATAGTTCAGCTTGCAATTTGAATTGTAAAAGAAACGCCTAACTTTCATGTTGGAACAGGTGAATAACACCAGCTGCTCTCCGTATGTGTGTACACACATAAAATGTGTGTGTGTGCGACCTGTCCATTCCTGAAAGCGCGACCCTTTCAGGAACGCTATAAATTATTTGCATTTATTTAATTTATAATACTTGTGTGCATAATACCTTAAAACTAAATACACCAAAATGTGTATTTAAATAACAGGAATAAGTGTATAAAAAATAGTGTAAAACGAATAAAAAGTGTAATTATAGGAAGTTAAAAATCAATAGTAATTATGTTATTTAAGATAAAGAAAAACAGTTTGTGCATGATGAACACCTATAAATTACCGACCGAGTAAATATTGGGTAATGTGCAAAAGATTTCGCAATTTGCGAAGACTAGCAAATTAAGAGTGACAAGAAAGCGTGGGTTAGAAGTGACGCTCTCGACAATATCAAACCTGCAGAATATTGTTGAGACATGATTTTGGTGCCCTGGGTATAAATACAGGGGACGCGCTAACATCATTCTCTTCCTTGTTCGACCACTGATGCAGCCGGAGGCTCTACTTCACGAATAGAACTCTTACTCAATCAACCATTGTAGCAGCCGGAGGCTATGCTTGAGGACGACTCTGTCTCGTTCTATCACCTTGGCAGCCAGAGGTTCTACTCGACAACTAGAACTTCGTTATCTTGATCGACTACTATGGCAGCCAGAGACTCTGCATAGCAACAACAACAGTACATCAACCACAAGCAGCAGTCAGGATCTTCAAGACTACTCATCAGTTCATCTGAGCAGCAGCAATCTGAGGCCATGACGAATGACGAGGGAGTAATCCAGAGTACGAGAATCCAGCAATCCAGAGTACGAGAATCCGACGGACGAAGGACTACAAGACTCCAGGACGACAAAGGAGCATCCCGTATCAAGGACCGAAGAGGACACGCTGCAGATGTACCACAAATAATAAGGTGACAAATAATCATGCACTTTAAAAACCGAGACATAATCAAAAGACAATAAGTAACAAAGAAAAAAAATAGACAATTCAATTCAAATATGAATCAAGAAATTGTATAACTTTAAATATGTTTTTGTACAATAATTATGTATGTAAAATAAATATGTAAGACTGTTTAACGATAATAACTGTTATCAGTAACTATAATTTGAAATCTATAATTTTTAGTATTTAAATTGACAAAATCATTAGAGAATTTTATTAGAAAGCAATGCATATGCAGTAATTAAAAACGAGAACTTAAATAATCAATATAATATAAATGAGCTAGCTGAGAGCAATATAAAAATTTATAACAATGTATTAGAATATAAGATTATATAATATGTTTGTGTGTAATATAAGACTACTAATTATGCGTAATAATTACGTGAAAATAATAATGATTTTGAATCACAAAATAAATAAGAAATGCTATCAATAAATATTGAAATGATTTAAATAGCGTTATTATTATTATTATTACACCCATATTCATCAACCACACAAATTTAATGTGTTGTAGTGTTACATAATGTAACGGTACAGACTGTTGAGGGGCTATAATATAAAGTTTTTCAGTTTTGATTTAACAAGAGTATATTTTTGGTCACGGACTGTAGCTCCATGTAAGGCACAACATGGTACGGAATGCAGATTATCAGCAAAGGTGCGTATTCACGCTTATGCGCGCATGTGTCGGCCAACTTTCACACGGAAATGTCACGTCTGAAAAATTCCTTCTCACCACGTGCTAGATGACGTAAACTCCTCGAGATGCGTTCCGCCAATCCCGACGCAAGTTGTCGCACACGGAGGATCCTTGGTCATTTTGAAAATCTTCAGTCGACTAAAGCCCTCAGACCGCGTGGTCAGGAAATTCGTGCTCGCGAGCAAACTATTAAGTCGGCAGATTAATAATGAGTGAATTAATAAAACAACAACCAAAGTGTGAAGGAAGTTAGTACTTCACAAGTTTGAGTAGAAACAGTTTTTCATAAATATTTCGGACAGAAAAGTGTATATAGCAGTGACAATTTGTAAAACAGTTCGAAAGTTAGACGGAGAAAAAAGTGAATATAAAACAGTGACGCAACGACGAGGAGAAGCAGGAAAAGAGATGAGTAACTCATAAACATTTTATGTATTTATTAAAGATGCACCAAACTCTTAATCTGTTATCTGCTGAATTCTGAGAAAGGAAAATTGGGATTTAAAGAAATAGTATATATATATATATGTATGGGTGTGTGAAAATTACGTAATGAACAAAAACACTGGGTTGCGTTAATTATTTAAGGTATACCGATTATAATGTGTATTTTCAATATTTGGTTTTCTTTTAATATGTTTAGTTGATATCCTATAATGGGCTATCACAGTATGTCGTAACATAATTATATAGAAATACGTAGAAAAAGAAATGAATGTCATGTTAAAGAAATAAAATAATGTTTATGTGAACTTATAAATACGTATTTGTATTTGCATTGGCCTATTATTCTCTGCCGAGTACACTAGACGACATCTTGGTTAATTTTCATATGAACGTCAAGATTTAAAACTATTTTAACGCTTCAGTTGACGTCCAAATAAGGTAAAGTAACACAAATTTAAATATATTTACCTTATATTTTTTAATCCGCTAAGCGATCTCTGTTATTTATATGTACAACATGTTTCGGGGATAAATCCCCATCCTCAGGTAAAATGTTTATTCACCCTAATGTATAGGGGTCGTCGAAAATGTTAACGCACATCACATATAACAAGTCATGAATAAATTAATGGATGAACAGAAAACATATAAGCGCGTGATATGTGAACCAGTGCACTGGTCGGCCTCCGATCGTCAACTAGCTTTTACGCGCGTTTCACTTCCTATCTTCAATGCGGTATCATAGAGCGCGTTAGACTTAAATATCAGCTGGTCGTTAAGTAATTGTTCTTTATGTATTTTTGAGGCCCTGTAAATTTCAAATTCTTCTAGGGCATTCAAAAGATGACCTTTATTACAGATGTGTATAGGTTCCATGTTTTCTTTAAACCTGGTGTAATTATGGTTTTTATTTATGAGGTGAAGTGTGTAATGTGATGTGGTTGTGTTAGGGTTCTTCTTTGGTAGACGTTCTCTAAATCTATCGATGAATCTTCTGACCGTCTGTCCGATGTAGAAATTATCACATTCACTACATCTAATTTTGTACACACCTGAACAATCTTCTGTTAATGTTGGAACTCGTGGTTTAAGTATATTTTTTAATTTAATAGTGGTCCTGAATGAAATATTGATATTTAACTTTTTTAACTAATTTTTTATTATAGTGGGGAGTATATTCGTGTATACTGCTGAAACATATTGAGTTTTACTTTTTGCAACAATTTTACTATTTAATTTTTTCAGGTGTTTATATATTATTTTATCGACCATTTCACTTTTATAGCCATTTTTTATGGCTATGTGTTTCATTGTGTTGACTTCGTCATTATAATCCTCAGTGTTCATAGGTATATTCACTAATCTATGTGCAAGTGCATTAAACCTGAGGATGGGGATTTATCCCCGAAACATGTTGTACATATAAATAACAGAGATCGCTTAGCAGATTAAAAAATATAAGGTAAATATATTTAAATTTGATTCTAACAGCGGTCTGGAGACTACATAAAATGAACACAAATTTAAATACTTTTATCAAACACAGAGTACTATTGCAATAAAGATTTGTCGCACATTAAATAAATTAAACTCGTTGTAGTGTTGTAATACCTTAGTAATATTTAATGCAAAGCCAGAAGGTAAAAGGAAAGTTGGAAGGCAAAAACTGAGATTGAGGGATGGGTTGAGTCAGGACAACAGTACTCTTGGAATTATAAACTGGAGGAGTGTGGCTATGAATAGAGAAGAGTGGTGAAATCTCAAGAAGGCCAGGTACTCACAAGGGCCTGTTGATGATGACGATGATGATACCTTAGTACTAGGTTAAAACTTTAGAAGACCAGACTGGTTTCAGAAAGGAAGATCTTGTGTGATGGAAAATTTCCCTTAAAACAAATAGTAGAAAGGAATTATATTTGAAACACAAAAATTTGGGGACAAAACTATAGTTGATTTCTATACTGTCTAATGGCACACTGCCCAATATTTGCTCACTTAAATATCTGTTATTACAATAACAATAATTACTGCCCAGAAAATGCAGACATAGCTGAAGATTAAGAATCAGGAGACACCACAGACAGTTTTAACACAGACACACACACACTCATATATACAGTAGAACCTCGCTAGTCCGTCACCTGTGGGATTGGGGGTATGGTCGGAACGCAAAAAAGGTCGGATTATCAGAAGAATACAAATCGTTTATTATTTCATTAAATGAGACGGTCTAAAATAAAATAAAACTTATACAGTAGGCTACCAGGCTATATGATTGGTTATGTACAATAAATGATAATATGTACACACAGTATTAAAAGTGTAAAAAAATATTTGTAAACACTAAAACTGTCACCAATTACTACGTACACCAATTCACACAGGACGAGTAATTAGCA
Organism: Magicicada septendecula; assembly: GCA_034769895.1. NCBI lineage: Eukaryota > Metazoa > Arthropoda > Insecta > Hemiptera > Cicadidae > Magicicada > Magicicada septendecula. The sequence continues at coordinate 1,423,963,549 of CM068367.1, read as the reverse complement.
CGCACTAGTAAGCATGCTTACACTGAAAAAAGTGTAAATGAATTGGCTCTATCTATTGTGAGAGCGCCCGCAATTCTAGATATGGAGTTCCACGAATTTGATGTTTTGAACAGTGTTGGCTTGATGTTTTCGATTTGCCAGAGCTCGAACTTCAGGACCGCAGAGATGTACATATAACAACAGCTCAACACTCTTCATACCCAACACAGTTTAGCCACCAAGTGTAGTACCCTACTTTTATTTTAATGTTTATCACGGCAACTTGACATTATTACGACCTAGTATAGGCTAGACATTACAGTATCTGTTTATTCAGGTGCCGTCATGTAATGCGATTCTGTCAGCTTGAGACTAAACTATAACGATTAGTCACTCTTATTTGAATAGCAGTAGGTATGGTACAATAAGTGGATATTGCAAAATGCTTATTACATCATTGTGTATGGGTGGTCATAATTATTGTTTGTGACAGGAGGAAAGAACTATAATTTTTGACAAGACCTCTTATAAACTTTTATTGAAAGCAATTATAATTGTGGTTGCAATGAAACACCAGATTTGACGTCATATCGTACGCAAAAACAAAACTAGAAATCCGACATAGGACTGAAACGAGAGTAGGAAAAAATTCGGAAGATTTACACCAAATTTCGTATTTTCTGGAACATTAAAAAAAATCGGAAGGTCTTCCAAATTTTCGGAAGACCTGGCAACACTGCACACTAGACACTAGATGCCAGCTCACTGAGGCAGCAAAACAACTGACAAGTATGTAAACAAGCTGGTGAGTCATCAACAAGTCGGTGCCTGAGCCGCGGTCGGACTAGAGAGGTTTTACTGTAAATATACACCAACACTTTTTAATGTAAATTAATTAAATATAAAAGTAGTCGGTACATATAAATATACTGATCACTACTGGTTACTGATTTATCAGTATATAAATTCTGACGAATATTTACGACATGGCAATCAAAACTGGACTCAGGATTTCACCTACGACACAATATATTTGAAAAAACTTTTATAGGCATGAAGACAAATGAAAATTATAGTCCAGACAAGTGAAAATAAGATACAAAAAAAACAGTATTTTCATTTAATAATAGCCTAAAACAATACGTGTTAAAACACGTCGCTTGATCGGGTTCAGTTAGAACAGGTTAGTGATTTTACTTATTTGTCAGGTGATATCTCACATAATTATGATAATCACATAAAGAAGAAACTTAACAAAATTCAGTAAAATTTGTGGAATAGCACACAAAATGTTCTACAGCAAGAAACAATGACCAAATGCATACAAAATTCTAGATAGCATTAGCTATTTTTGTCAATGTGAGCCTGGGATGTTGAAACAAAATGGGAAGAAGATAACAGTCATCAGAGATTCTTAAATAGACTTGGAATATAAGTCAGAAAAATAAGAATTCCATATCTCTGAATCAAATGATAATGGCGAGGAACTGGCTTAGGTGAAAACCTACTGCTTATAAACGTAGAAGAAGAAGCTTAGCGTCTACTGCACAAACCTACAATGCAGCAGATGACAAAAATCTACCTTTCAAATTGTCTTCTACTATAAAAATTCAACCACTAACACACAATTATATTCTTGGATTTTGTTGTCCATGATGTGTCCATTGATTAACTAATTATAAGTATAACACTACCGACTCGGAACACTAAGTTTTTTATTGGTAATTACAAACTAAACTGCTCAGATTGCAACAAATTCTACATAGGCCACGCAGGACATTGCTTCAAACAGAGATACACTGAACACACAAAGGCACTACACTCCACCACTGAATCCACCTTTGCAAACCACCTCATTGAAGCAAACCACACATACACAAACATCAAGAGCAACATGGAAATTCTACACATACACACAAAAGGCCGAAAACTAGACACTCTTGAACAACTAGAAATATACAAACACATAAAAATGGCATCCTAAATGAACAGACACAATTCGAACACACCGCACACACACACAACATTGACCTTTCAAATGACAGCGCCGTCATGAAGAACAAGACGGACAGCACTCCCGGTGGCAGCCTCTGACGAAGCTTATAATAAGCGAAAACTGGTTTATGCTACAAGGTAAAAAATTTACATTTTTACCAATAAAAAACTTTGTGTTCTGAGCCAGTAGTATTATACTTATAATTATGCAATTATAGTTTCCATAAGCGCTTTCAAGCCTCTAGGCTTATGAAAAGTATAATTCCGTGTTCCTGGTTGCAATACAAGTTTAGTAAAAAATTAGAGAGTTAACCACTAAATTGTGTTTATATTTTAATTGTATAAATATTCACTTTATTCCTAGATACTTGTTTCTTGTACTACTGATTCACAATCAATAAGTGGTTTTATTGTTATTACCTCAAAAAGTCATACATATAAGCTCAAGATTTAATTTAAAATATGACAAAGTTGGTATATACATTCCTACTTTATAAGTATAAAGTACTTTATTAAGCTTTAAAGTGAGCATACTTAATCCCATAACACATACTCTGTGTAGTTGTCAAGTATAGAGTTAAGAAGTGTCAGCTCTTTATTAAGATACTGGTGAGTATCGTTTAATGTGTTGTACAGTGTATAAAACTGTTTGGTCTCCCTGTGCTTTGCTGCGACTTGGTTGTAAAGTTCCATAAACCGTCTCTGATACTGTGCCAGCTCTGCACGTGTCGGTATCTGATCCAGCTGTCGTTGAAGCGCAGCAACTGCTCGCGTCTTGCGACCAAGCGTTAACCTGGCATTTGCTACACGCTCGGTTAGGTCTTCTAAGATCTTGCTGCTTTCTTCTGTGTCTCCGTCAGGACTCTCACATTCCTCTGCCTCCCTGTTACAAGCAAAATTCTATACTTCAACAATACTGATAATTAAAATTACAGGAAATTGTGACTTAACTGGAAGTTCTTATAAATTGTAAGAATGATTTGTATTTCCTTTTCTTTAGCTATTATTTATTTATAATGTTCTTTTTTGCTTAATTTTTACAGGTTTACATAAACATAGGGAGACAAGAATAAAATTCTTGTTTAATCAAATATTAAGAAGAGGAGATCACTACTTTAACTTCAGGTCTGATATCGAGGTTGTACAATTCAAATTGTGCCAAGATGTTAACACATTTGAAATAAAAACGATAAGTTTTTTATATAATGGAATATATTGAGCTCAGAATTTTACTGATATGACTGTTACACAGGGATATTGTTACAACACAAAAATCCACGCCAATACCAAGGAAAAAACTATAATGAATCAACTATATTAAACTAATGAAAATAAAAGGACTATGACGAGACAAATGACTATGACCCAACCCAAGTGATTGACCCAATAAAAGAAAATAAAATGAGAAGGTATATGGAAAAGACACAAACAAATAATAAAGAAAATAAAATGAGAAATATTAAACTCAAATGATGATGAAAAAGGCACAAACAAATAATGAATGTAAATGATAAATATTAAAATCAAATAAAGTAATATCAATTAAAGTACACTAACCAGAGAAATAGATATTAAATGTTATGAATAACTCTATAATGATAAGTGAATTAGAACATGAAATTTGTTAAAATACTAACTGATAATTGTGAATAAAACAATAAAAAAACCCAGAAGTGAGAGATAGGTAGGGAGTGAAGGTGATTAAGTGAGTAAAGAGAAATCAATATTAGGAAATAACCACTAGTAACACTCAAGTACAATAAAAAAGTGCAAAGTGCCAGTGTAAACCCCAAATAAATAGAAAACCCAACATATAGGTATAGACACCTAAAACCAGTGATTAACACTATAGTTGAATGGTGAAAAATACCAAAAAATAAGAATGTTATTGTTATTATAATTACAAGTGATAGTAGATTAGGAATACAGTGGTATTCAGGGTAAAAATCCCATAATGGTTAAAAATGTTATTGTTACAATGGTTAGGTAGAAAAAAATATATAGTAAATGTTAAAAGAAAAATATACTAAATAATATAAGTGCAAAATAAGTAAAACATCCTTGGATCTTAAAATGTTCAAAGGAAAAATTAGCAAGATAAAATCAATGGTGTTATAATGTTCTTCACCCAGATAGTTATTTGTACAATTAAGTTTATAAGAAGGAATATGGCTGAAAAAGGTAAACAGACCATAAACCTAAATTTTGTGTTATGTTTTATAAGTAATATTAAATGATAGACAAGTTATAAAAAATGGCAATATAAATAAGTAAGGAGATAAATTCTTACAAACATAATAATACAGGAAACGAAATTAGAGGATAATGGACAGGCCATGATTTTGTAAAGTAATAAGAACATACAATTATTATAAAACAGCCCAAATTAATTCAAAACGTAAACAAGTCAAAAGTGACCCCAAGCAAAACAGATGTAAATGTAAAATAATCTTTAATTTGTGTAAAATAAGAAGATATAGCCAATTACTACTTAGGCCTATAAAATGCCTAACTGTATAAAGCCAAAATAAACAAAATGTAAGAAATTAACTATTGTATTAGAAAATCCAGGGCAAGTAACTAGTTAAGTACAATTAGTGAATCATATTAAGATGTCAAAGTTAAATTAAAAACATAAAATAAGAAAGAAATGTAATTACATAATATTAACATTATTGTCAAAACTTTAATACATAAACAAACCCAGCTTTGTGGGATGTCAAAATGATCTTTGAAAGAAAATATAAACAGTTGTGATAATATCTCATACATAGATAAGAAGACAGAAGAATAATAGTAATCAGAAGATATTTGATCATTTTGAATTAAAATTTCAAATATTATAACAATAGACATAAAATATGATCGGCCAATGAGAGTATAGACAGTTGCCATAACAACGGAACGTTATTTATTATATTTCCGTTAAAAAGGAATTAGTTCATTATTGACGCTCAAGACAGAAGCCAAACCATAGTCGACTCAATTTTAATTTAAAACAGTCAAAAATCAATCAAAATTTAATAAAATGAAGACGCAAGAAGTCTGATGAAGAACTAGTCATTTCAACACAGACCAGAGACCAGATTTTCAAATTCTAAATTAATTTTATATTCATGTTTATCGGTGTCCAAGCCACTTACTGTATTTATATATTGATAGAATAAAGTATTTACCTTATTTTGTTTGTCCGTCTGGTGGCTTTTGTGGCTTTATTTCTTCTTGTAACGGGGCTATTTTGAAGGGTATATTTTATTAATTATTTGGGACTGATTTGTTTGGACATCTTTTATGGCCCCTCAGACAGGCCTGTTGGACACCCTGTATTCAAATCCGTGCCAGTCAGAGCAAGGCACGAGAACGATAACGTAGGAATGTGACTGTAAATGTGCGCCCGTGCGCCGTTGGCGATAATCTCGACGCCAAACTCGGCAACAGAACTGAACAACACGTGACTAATTAACCAGACACGTGAGCGCCTCAGCAAATTGCAGCTCGAGCTGACGAAAGTGAATTCAACCGACACTTAGAGTAGCGTCAGACGGTCGGCTGCATACATTCAACCTAGTCAGACGTGATAATCGTAGCCTCGGAATTTCGGTAGGCCGAAGCGAGTAAAGTAGCCGAAGCCTACCGAAACTTATTGATGTGTACGGAAGAAGATTAAAACGAAGGAAGAGATAGATACGGCGGGCGAATGAGTTAATCTATACCAAGAAGGAAAGTTCGTGGGGAGACGGAAAAAGTGAAAGTGAACTACGAGTAATGGCGGAACCCGGGGAATAGCACGTGCAGTTAAGTACAGTGACAAATTTAGTCGTGGGCCAAACATTTCAAATAAACTTGAATTGATTCTAAAGAGATCTCTAAAAATGGGGTTGTAAATTGTATGCAAGAGAGTATGAATGCGCAAATACTGGGTTGTAGCTAGTAAATATGTGATTAAACTAATTAACATATAGTTAGAAGTGTAAGGGTTTCTATTAAATTTTTAAACATTAATTTGTTCATAAAAAAGAAAGTAGAGAAAGACGTAGGTAATGATTAACAAATGAAAAAGATTTAATAAATAAGGCTTGTGTTACGTAATATAACCATGTGTTAGTTTAGTCATTTCGTCATTACCACTTCCTAGTATTCTGTGCTGACAACCTCGTCTAACGTTCTAGGGGGTTTTCTGAGTTTTAAGGGTGGTCAGATAGCGGGATTTTTTATAAGGGCAAGAGTGTAGAGGTTTCGATATTAAACCATAAAAATATCGTGGTGACCTGGGCAGTTTAATAAGGTAAGTTTAACGGGGACAATGACGGTAAGTAAAATTCTGGCAGCGGTGAGTATTATATGAGTGTATTATTAAAAACAAAATGGTAAAAGAGAAGTATCTTTACAGTGGCGACCCTGCCAGGATGTTCGTATAAATATTATATGGACTAGACCTGTTTTGAGGCACAGAAAATAGGAATTGGTAACAGCGTATTTGTAAAAAAAAATTATCGTACATAATTACGTTAAATTAGGTTATGTTTGGGTAGCGTAATTGCTTGTGAAATTATTGTATTTACTTTTCCAGTTGGATAACGAGTTTATGGGTGGAATATTTGGATTGTGTATGTATAATTATTGTTGTTGTATATAAAGGGTGTTATATAAATAATTTTTGAACATGGGCGAAGTACAAGATAAGGTTTTTGAGTGGGAAAGCGAATTTAGAGGGGTTGTAGATAAAATGACGGACGAGGAGTGGGGTAATTTAGATGATAATTTAACACGGATGGAAGAACAAGAAGAGGGAATATTTGCTGAAATTAAAAAGCACAGTGATGATATTGGGAGTAAGATGACAAATAATAACGGTAAGATAGTTGAAGCGATAGTGGTAGAAAATAAGGCAGTGAACAGGCCTAATGATACTGACAACAGTGTAGGGGTGGTCGAAAAAAAGTATTCACGGGATGATGTGATGAATTTTCTGCAAACAATGTTTGATAATATAAATAAACGGTTTGACGAGATGGACAAAAATTGGTATCAATTATTGCGGAAAACCGTGACAGATAAATTAAAGGAGAGTACAGAAGTTGAATCAAAACAGGTAAGTGGTTGTGGTGGTAGTAATATAACGAAAAATAATGAAGGACTAGTAGACCAGGTAAGTGGTGGTGTTAATATAAGTAATTATAATGATGAGATAATGTTAAATAAGAATAATGGTTATATAGTTGAAAATAAAGTATTGAGTAGTGAGGATAATGATGTTAATTGCAATTCTGAGAATATAGTGGAAGTAGTATGTGATAATGAAGTAGTAGAAACAAATGTTTGTCAGTTAGTGAGAGAGTGTAATGAGAATTTAGATGGGCAAAGGGCAAATGTTCCCCAAGTTTATGTTGAAACAGAGGTTTCACAGGTTGTTAATGAGGACAGAGTTTCCTCCTGTAGTTGTATGGAAGACAAGGTGTCTTCAGATGGTCCCTGTATTTTTTGTGGTTTACCTGGTAGTAGAGGTAATAAGTATTTAGTGGTGCCCTTTGCATGGAGTGAGAGAGAAAATGTGATATGGTGTTGTGATGAGAGAAAGAGAGAGATAGAGATTTTTGAAATAAATAGAGGTTATGAAAGGTTGGTGCAGGTGTTAGATATTGAGAGAGATGAAAAAAGTGGCTTACCTGGTAAAATAGAGATGGATAATTATTTTGATGATGATGATAAAATAACTGACTTGATGTTGAATAAAAATACTAACGGAAACAGAATTGACTAAGGTAGACGGGTCTGATGAATTAATGGGTAATAATGGTGTCAAATATTCTGTTAATGATGGTTATTATAATAATAATAATAAATTGAGTGTGAGTAAGAATGAGAAGTGTTATAAAAAAATAAGACTATTACACGATGATGGAGGTTGAATTAAAAAATCAGTGTATGGACATTCTAAATATTTTAATTTGTGGTTATGACCCTGCTGAATTAGGAAATGAAGTGTGGTAAATTGAAAAATTAATGATGAAGATTTGTAAATAAATTTTAGTGAAATTAATTGTGTCTGTATTGTAACAAGTATGTAATGTAAACAAGATGTGTATGTAGTAGAAATTGTTTTAATTTTAATAATAATAATATTTTATCAGACAAAATAAATAATGAGTTTGTAATAAAGGAAATGTAATTGTTTTGAAGTAATGGAATTGAAATATGTTGTGTTCTTAAATAATTGATGGAATTAAAATAATATGAGATGTTTAAATATTTTTTGATTGATTAAAATGTTATACAAAGGAATTTTTCTAATGAATTTAAATTATTTTATGAGATTTAAATTTGATAATAATTAATAAACAAATAAATGTTAAATTTGGTTCGTGGAATAACATGATTGTTAAAATGTTTCAGAAGGTACATGGAGTTATTGGTGTTTATATTTGTGTATTTATGACAGTGTATGAGTGATATATTGTAAGTATGCATTTTATAATGCAATTTATGTAAAGTAAAACTTGATATAATTTTGAAATGTATCAATAGAAAGGTCATTCGCCTTGCCAAGAAAATCAGTTGATTGCTGGAGTTATAACTGTAGTATGTCACTTACAAATAATTTACAAATTTTTCAGTGCCATTAACTGTTTGAATATAATTAATGATTGAATAACAGATTTTCAATGTGTTAAAAAATTGTAATTTAAATGATGGAAATAATTTGAGGGAGTTAAGAATGTTCAATGGTTTGTAAAAGATAGAATTTGGGTGATAGTAATTGTTTAAGTAGGACATTTAAATCAATCCAAGTTAAGTTTAAAAGGGGAGTTGAAAAAGATTGTTGTTTAAGTAAGATTGTTGTGAATAAATGTAATGTAGAATTTGAGAGGTAATAGTGACACAGTAGCTATGGGGAGAATATGTAGAGTAATGAGTGATATATTGAGTTAATAAATAAATGGAGATATTTTGTAAGGGGGGTGGTGTGATAAGGAGTCCTCAACGAAAAGCGTTGTGGCGGGAGGGGAACCGATTAGCGCCGGAAATGGTTACCTAGGGGGAGTCCAGGAACCAACATAAGGGAGTGAGCAGTGGGAAGGAAACACACATCCTGAGTACAAAGGGGTAGAGAGTATTTTTTGTTATAAGGGTAGAATGATGCGAAATGAGTTTGAGTAGTAAGTTAGGAGTAGAGAATGGTTGGTAGATATTTTGATAGAGGGGTGTCATATTAGTTAAAGTTGTTAAGTGAGTATTAGAGTCAGAAGGTGGGTAAGATTATATATACCAATGCCAAATTGATAAAACGAGTTATTGTGAATAATTAAGCCACCCAAACTAACTGAGAGTGAAACTATTAAAGAAAGAAAGTAATAGTAAAAATATAAAAATAATTGAAACAAGTGACAGATTTTAATAGAAGTCGAAAATAAGTAAAGCTATAAAATGTGTAATTTTGGTCAATTTAAATATAAATTCTATTGTTTATTCTAATAATAACCATGTTAATTTTGAATGTTCTATTTTATCATGTGGTATAATGTTTGAAGATAAGAAATTTTAAAGATGTTTCATGTATTTTATAATGTAGCTCTATGCAACATATGTATGTCAAGGTCGTTGACTTGACCCAGAAAGATCAGCTGATGGTTGATGTTATAGACAAGACCAGTTTCTAGCAATTGATTGATGCAATTTTGTCGTTTAATGGACTTAAATAATTTTAAATGTTTCTGAATATCGAGAAAAGTATATTTTGATAAATTTCAATTTTTTGAAAAAAAAATTTATTTTTTACGCCTGCCATATAGGTGATGTTTGAATTTCAAGTATATTATTGTTTATGTGTATTACTAGTGTTTTATTGAATTACATTGTTTTAGTATGTCTGTATAATCAAATGTTAGGATAAGTGAATTCATGTTTTAATAAGGTTTTCAATTTGTTTTTCTTTAGGATTGTTATTAGTATTGAAGAGAATTAATAGAGTTGATGGATTCATGCAAAAGATTTTTAGTTTTGATTTTTTTGAGAAAGTAATGGAGATATAACAATTTGATTTTAATTTAAATGAAATTTTTGAATTTAAAAATAAATTTTTTGTTAGGATGTATTAATAAGTATATGTATGCGCCCAGTATTGCTGAAGGCAACCCAGTATGCATGACAAGGGGAAACATATCGGTTGAGGATCTGGCATGGTATAAGACCAAGGGTTTGGATTTTGGGGGGTGGCATGTTAGAAGGTTAGGTGCACTGTGGTGCGTGTCTGTTCGATTTTATGGTGTTGGGATCTCGTATAGAGAAGTCCAGTAATCTCGTTCAGGTGCAGTCATAGTCGCCGAACTAGGGGGGTAGTTTACCCATGATGTGTTAAGAATTAATGGGGGGTTGTTAGTACCATATCCTCACCGATCCTCTTAGGGGTTTAGCAATGAGCGTTCTTCTGTTTCAGCAGAAGATCTCTCATTGGGGGGTATTGTAACGTGGGTAATTTTGAAGGGTATATTTTATTAATTATTTGGGACTGATTTGTTTGGACATCCTTTACGGCCCCTCAGACAGGCTTGTTGGACACCCTGTATTCAAATCCGTGCCAGTCAGAGCAAGGCACGAGAACGATAACGTAGGAATGTGACTGTAAATGTGCGCCCGCTCGCCATTGGCGATAATCTTGACGCCAAACTCGGCAACAGAACTGAACAACACGTGACTAATTAACCAGACACGTGAGCGCCTCAGCAAATTGCAGCTCGAGCTGACGAAAGTGAATTCAACCGACACTTAGAGTAGCGTCAGACGGTCGGCTGCATACATTCAACCTAGTCAGACGTGATAATCGTAGCCTCAGAATTTCGGTAGGCCGAAGCGAGTAAAGTAGCCGAAGCCTACCGAAACTTATTGATGTGTACGGAAGAAGATTAAAACGAAGGAAGAGATAGATACGGCGGGCGAATGAGTTAATCTATACCAAGAAGGAAAGTTCGTGGGGAGACAGAAAAAGTGAAAGTGAACTACGAGTAATGGCGGAACCCGGGGAATAGCACGTGCAGTTAAGTACAGTGACAAATTTAGTCGTGGGCCAAACATTTCAAATAAACTTGAATTGATTCTAAAGAGATCTCTAAAAATGGGGTTGTAAATTGTATGCAAGAGAGTATGAATGCGCAAATACTGGGTTGTAGCTAGTAAATATGTGATTAAACTAATTAACATATAGTTAGAAATGTAGGGGTTTCTATTAAATTTTTAAACATTAATTTGTTCATAAAAAAGAAAGTAGAGAAAGACGTAGGTAATGATTAACAAATGAAAAAGATTTAATAAATAAGGCTTGTGTTACGTAATATAACCATGTGTTAGTTTAGTCATTTCGTCATTACCACTTCCTAGTATTCTGTGCTGACAACCTCGTCTAACGTTCTAGGGGGTTTTCTGAGTTTTAAGGGTGGTCAGATAGCGGGATTTTTTATAAGGGCAAGAGTGTAGAGGTTTCAATATTAAACCATAAAAATATCGTGGTGACCTGGGCAGTTTAATAAGGTAAGTTTAACGGGGACAATGACGGTAAGTAAAATTCTGGCAGCGGTGAGTATTATATGAGTGTATTATTAAAAACAAAATGGTAAAAGAGAAGTATCTTTACAGTGGCGACCCTGCCAGGATGTTCGTATAAATATTATATGGACTAGACCTGTTTTGAGGCACAGAAAATAGGAATTGGTAACAGCGTATTTGTAAAAAAAAATTATCGTAAATAATTACGTTAAATTAGGTTATGTTTGGGTAGCGTAATTGCTTGTGAAATTATTGTATTTACTTTTCCAGTTGGATAACGAGTTTATGGGTGGAATATTTGGATTGTGTATGTATAATTATTGTTGTTGTATATAAAGTGTGTTATATAAATAATTTTTGAACATGGGCGAAGTACAAGATAAGGTTTTTGAGTGGGAAAGCGAATTTAGAGGGGTTGTAGATAAAATGACGGACGAGGAGTGGGGTAATTTAGATGATAATTTAACACGGATGGAAGAACAAGAAGAGGGAATATTTGCTGAAATTAAAAAGCACAGTGATGATATTGGGAGTAAGATGACAAATGACAAATAATAACGGTAAGATAGTTGAAGCGATAGTGGTAGAAAATAAGGCAGTGAACAGGCCTAATGATACTGACGACAGTGTAGGGGTGGTCGAAAAGGAGTATTCACGGGATGATGTGATGAATTTTCTGCAAACAATGTTTGATAATATAAATAAACGGTTTGACGAGATGGACAAAAATTTGTATCAATTATTGTGGAAAACCGTGACAGATAAATTAAAGGAGAGTACAGAAGTTGAATCAAAACAGGTAAGTGGTTGTGGTGGTAGTAATATAACGAAAAATAATGAAGGACTAGTAGACCAGGTAAGTGGTGGTGTTAATATAAGTAATTATAATGATGAGATAATGTTAAATAAGAATAATGGTTATATAGTTGAAAATAAAGTATTGAGTAGTGAGGATAATGATGTTAATTGCAATTCTGAGAATATAGTGGAAGTAGTATGTGATAATGAAGTAGTAGAAACAAATGTTTGTCAGTTAGTGAGAGAGTGTAATGAGAATTTAGATGGGCAAAGGGCAAATGTTCCCCAAGTTTATGTTGAAACAGAGGTTTCACAGGTTGTTAATGAGGACAGAGTTTCCTCCTGTAGTTGTATGGAAGACAAGGTGTCTTCAGATGGTCCCTGTATTTTTTGTGGTTTACCTGGTAGTAGAGGTAATAAGTATTTAGTGGTGCCCTTTGCATGGAGTGAGAGAGAAAATGTGATATGGTGTTGTGATGAGAGAAAGAGAGAGATAGAGATTTTTGAAATAAATAGAGGTTATGAAAGGTTGGTGCAGGTGTTAGATATTGAGAGAGATGAAAAAAGTGGCTTACCTGGTAAAATAGAGATGGATAATTATTTTGATGATGATGATAAAATAACTGACTTGATGTTGAATAAAAATACTAACGGAAACAGAATTGACTAAGGTAGACGGGTCTGATGAATTAATGGGTAATAATGGTGTCAAATATTCTGTTAATGATGGTTATTATAATAATAATAATAAATTGAGTGTGAGTAAGAATGAGAAGTGTTATAAAAAAATAAGACTATTACACGATGATGGAGGTTGAATTAAAAAATCAGTGTATGGACATTCTAAATATTTTAATTTGTGGTTATGACCCTGCTGAATTAGGAAATGAAGTGTGGTAAATTGAAAAATTAATGATGAAGATTTGTAAATAAATTTTAGTGAAATTAATTGTGTCTGTATTGTAACAAGTATGTAATGTAAACAAGATGTGTATGTAGTAGAAATTGTTTTAATTTTAATAATAATAATATTTTATCAGACAAAATAAATAATGAGTTTGTAATAAAGGAAATGTAATTGTTTTGAAGTAATGGAATTGAAATATGTTGTGTTCTTAAATAATTGATGGAATTAAAATAATTTGAGATGTTTAAATATTTTTTGATTGATTTAAAATGTTATACAAAGGAATTTTTCTAATGAATTTAAATTATTTTATGAGATTTAAATTTGATAATAATTAATAAACAAATAAATGTTAAATTTGGTTCGTGGAATAACATGATTGTTAAAATGTTTCAGAAGGTACATGGAGTTATTGGTGTTTATATTTGTGTATTTATGACAGTGTATGAGTGATATATTGTAAGTATGCATTTTATAATGCAATTTATGTAAAGTAAAACTTGATATAATTTTGAAATGTATCAATAGAAAGGTCATTCGCCTTGCCAAGAAAATCAGTTGATTGCTGGAGTTATAACTGTAGTATGTCACTTACAAATAATTTACAAATTTTTCAGTGCCATTAACTGTTTGAATATAATTAATGATTGAATAACAGATTTTCAATGTGTTAAAAAATTGTAATTTAAATGATGGAAATAATTTGAGGGAGTTAAGAATGTTCAATGGTTTGTAAAAGATAGAATTTGGGTGATAGTAATTGTTTAAGTAGGACATTTAAATCAGTCCAAGTTAAGTTTAAAAGGGGAGTTGAAAAAGATTGTTGTTTAAGTAAGATTGTTGTGAATAAATGTAATGTAGAATTTGAGAGGTAATAGTGACACAGTAGCTATGGGGAGAATATGTAGAGTAATGAGTGATATATTGAGTTAATAAATAAATGGAGATATTTTGTAAGGGGGGTGGTGTGATAAGGAGTCCTCAACGAAAAGCGTTGTGGCGGGAGGGGAACCGATTAGCGCCGGAAATGGTTACCTAGGGGGAGTCCAGGAACCAACATAAGGGAGTGAGCAGTGGGAAGGAAACACACATCCTGAGTACAAAGGGGTAGAGAGTATTTTTTTGTTATAAGGGTAGAATGATGCGAAATGAGTTTGAGTAGTAAGTTAGGAGTAGAGAATGGTTGGTAGATATTTTGATAGAGGGGTGTCATATTAGTTAAAGTTGTTAAGTGAGTATTAGAGTCAGAAGGTGGGTAAGATTATATATACCAATGCCAAATTGATAAAATGAGTTATTGTGAATAATTAAGCCACCCAAACTAACTGAGAGTGAAACTATTAAAGAAAGAAAGTAATAGTAAAAATATAAAAATAATTGAAACAAGTGACAGATTTTAATAGAAGTCGAAAATAAGTAAAGCTATAAAATGTGTAATTTTGGTCAATTTAAATATAAATTCTATTGTTTATTCTAATAATAACCATGTTAATTTTGAATGTTCTATTTTATCATGTGGTATAATGTTTGAAGATAAGAAATTTTAAAGATGTTTCATGTATTTTATAATGTAGCTCTATGCAACATATGTATGTCAAGGTCGTTGACTTGACCCAGAAAGATCAGCTGATGGTTGATGTTATAGACAAGACCAGTTTCTAGCAATTGATTGATGCAATTTTGTCGTTTAATGGACTTAAATAATTTTAAATGTTTCTGAATATCGAGAAAAGTATATTTTGATAAATTTCAATTTTTTTGAAAAAAAATTTATTTTTTACGCCTGCCATATAGGTGATGTTTGAATTTCAAGTATATTATTGTTTATGTGTATTACTAGTGTTTTATTGAATTACATTGTTTTAGTATGTCTGTATAATCAAATGTTAGGATAAGTGAATTCATGTTTTAATAAGGTGTTCAATTTGTTTTTCTTTAGGATTGTTATTAGTATTGAAGAGAATTAATAGAGTTGATGGATTCATGCAAAAGATTTTTAGTTTTGATTTTTTTTGAGAAAGTAATGGAGATATAACAATTTGATTTTAATTTAAATGAAATTTTTGAATTTAAAAATAAATTTTTTGTTAGGATGTATTAATAAGTATATGTATGCGCCCAGTATTGCTGAAGGCAACCCAGTATGCATGACAAGGGGAAACATATCGGTTGAGGATCTGGCATGGTATAAGACCAAGGGTTTGGATTTTGGGGGGTGGCATGTTAGAAGGTTAGGTGCACTGTGGTGCGTGTCTGTTCGATTGTATGGTGTTGGGATCTCGTATAGAGAAGTCCAGTAATCTCGTTCAGGTGCAGTCACAGTCGCCGAACTAGGGGGGTAGTTTACCCATGATGTGTTAAGAATTAATGGGGGGGTTGTTGGCACCATATCTTCACCGATCCTCTTAGGGGTTTAGCAATGAGCGTTCTTCTGTTTCAGCAGAAGATCTCTCATTGGGGGGGGTATTGTAACGGGGCTATTTTGAAGGGTATATTTTATTAATTATTTGGGACTGATTTGTTTGGACATCCTTTACGGCCCCTCAGACAGGCTTGTTGGACACCCTGTATTCAAATCCGTGCCAGTCAGAGCAAGGCACGAGAACGATAACGTAGGAATGTGACTGTAAATGTGCGCCCGCTCGCCATTGGCGATAATCTCGACGCCAAACTCGGCAACAGAACTGAACAACACGTGACTAATTAACCAGACACGTGAGCGCCTCAGCAAATCGCAGCTCGAACTGACGAAAGTGAATTCAACCGACACTTAGAGTAGCGTCAGACGGTCGGCTGCATACATTCAACCTAGTCAGACGTGATAATCGTAGCCTCGGAATTTCGGTAGGCCGAAGCGAGTAAAGTAGCCAAAGCCTACCGAAACTTATTGATGTGTACGGAAGAAGATTAAAATGAAGGAAGAGATAGATACGGCGGGCGAATGAGTTAATCTATACCAAGAAGGAAAGTTCGTGGAGAGACGGAAAAAGTGAAAGTGAACTACGAGTAATGGCGGAACCCGGGGAATAGCATGTGCAGTTAAGTACAGTGACAAATTTAGTCGTGGGCCAAACGTTTCAAATAAACTTGAATTGATTCTAAAGAGATCTCTAAAAATGGGGTTGTAAATTGTATGCAAGAGAGTATGAATGTGCAAATACTGGGTTGTAGCTAGTAAATATGTGATTAAACTAATTAACATATAGTTAGAAGTGTAGGGGTTTCTATTAAATTTTTAAACATTAATTTGTTCATAAAAAAGAATGTAGAGAAAGACGTAGGTAACGATTAACAAATGAAAAAGATTTAATAAATAAGGCTTGTGTTACGTAATATAACCATGTGTTAGTTTAGTCATTTTGTCATTACCACTTCCTAGTATTCTGTGCTGACAACCTCGTCTAACGTTCTAGGGGGTTTTCTGAGTTTTAAGGGTGGTCAGATAGCGGGATTTTTTATAAGGGCAAGAGTGTAGAGGTTTCGATATTAAACCATAAAAATATCGTGGTGACCTGGGCAGTTTAAGAAGATAAGTTTAACGGTAAGGTAAGGTTTTTCAAATTCCTCGACAGCACTCATGTATCTCCCTTTCCTGTATATGTGTAGGGGTTGAAATGTGTGTTCATGAAAGTCTTCCTTTTCCATTGGTATGGACAGTAGTCTATGCACGAAACAAATTATGCACGTCATCTAGTTGACAATAATCATAGATATACAGACTTTGCAAGTAATTTTCAACCCCTACACATATGCAGGAAAGGGAGATACAAGAGTGCTGTTGAGGAATTTGAAATATATAAGGTATTTAAGGACACAAACACAAAAGAAATCCTCCTAAATGAACAGTTCCAGTCAAATTCGCTATACGATACGGCTATACAAATACAGACAAAGTCCACAGTGCGCGGCAAGCAGTAACATAGACTCGGCAGTGGACCGTTGTAGCCCGGGATGCGCATCTCTACTTCTACGTGCTCCAAAGTTTAAACGTTTTTATTGTTGATTATGTGTAAGTTATGTTATATGTTTTATGTGTTGATATTTTTACTTAAATGACGACCTCTGCTGAGTGACAATACCTAAGGATGGGGCATATGTCCTGAAACGCGTCGTAATAACGAAGAAGAAATAAAGCCACCAGACGGACAAACAAAATAAGGTAAATACTTTATTCTATCAATATCTAAATTAATTATTTAATCCACCTTATCCGAAAAAGAAGCCAGACGTAATCCAAATCATAAATGATGGAAGATTGATGATCAAAAGGACCCAACCTAACTAGAACTTAGTAACTCTTCACCCAAATTCAACAGATTTGATAAGTATATCTGAAATACCCGAATTTATGGAATAAATTCTTATTAACGTTTTCTCACAACACAAGTAACTCTCATTACGAACTGATAATCAAATTTCTTTCAAGGATTAATTGAAAATAAAAAACTAACTTGTATGAAACCAGAAAATAACCTGTGTATAAATTACGAACTCTTAACACACACTTTTTAACACTTCAGGAACGAATTGTAATTAAATCTAATAGTATATAAGTACCATCAATGTAGGGTAGTGTACTTTATTATCATCTTATTAATATTTTTTCGTAACCAAAAGAACTCAGATTTAACGAACGATAGAAAATAAACATTGCTGACCACCATGTCGAAGTAGTATCGTTTTAAATCAGCTTTAGCCAACCTGAGAACAATTGTCTATTTATTGCCGGAGCAACTTTGTTTAATCACAGTATATAATTTTGTATTGAATTAAATAACTGATAATTTCACGTTAATAAACTAGTACTGAGTTGTAATAACCGTCCTTTATTTCATTGTAAATTGCATTAGAAAGTTTGTGTACTTTAGCGACGAGCGAAATTTATCGCCAGCGTTAGACATCGGCAGCACGGCGAACTACTAGCGAGATTCATATGCCCGCCTATTGCGAGGGTAATTTGAATTAGCCAATACCGTCAAGAACGACCGCTCGATTTCATATTTTTTAATTTTTTCATAAACAATTTGGTGCCACCCGGGAGCGAAATATACTCATTAAAGGACAGGTAAGGTTTACACTCACGAGATATTGTACTGGTAATTCGTGAGATCGCGACGGACATCGTCAGCGTAACTAGAAGAAATAGTAAGTAAATAAACATAAAGTAACGACTACAACGTGTGAGGCTAACACACGATAAAAACCCTCATTTTTACAGAATACGACAGAGGCTAATCGTTACAATATTAATTTAATTTTTTACTACTTCACATCAAACAAATATCTGCATTTAATTAAAATATTACACACTGACTCTAGACACATATTAACGAATACCAGCAGGAAAAATAAATCACGAATGGCAAGGTTATTTTTATATACAGTCCTTACAACTGGAGAACAAGACTTTAACAAAACATCCCTTTCCATTCATGGTTACTAAAACCAATACAGCAGTAAACAACTGTGATACATGATCGTACAATTGCTCAATCAGAATACTGACAGCTAAACATAATCTCTTTTTGTACACTACTTAAAATTGTCATTAGACTATCCTCCCAAGCCTTATATGTGATAAGCTGAATTATTATTTAATTACCAGTAAATAAATAAGAAATTAAAATGTTCTTTTATATGTAAACCATTATGTTTGTATAATTATCGAAACAATTATTGTTTTAATAACATTTTATGAAAATAAAAAATTGTATTTCATTTTCTTTATATTGTTTATGTATGGTCTTATAACAGTTGAACTGCTAAATAACGCAGATGATGTTTTTCTCCATTAACCTGAATATCAGTTGTGTATCTACCAACTTACTATGTATAGACTATATACAGACAGTGTGGCCTTTTAATGGAAAACTCACCGTCATTTCTATTCTTCATAATACTATACCATATTTTTGGGCTGTCATAAACATCCCTATCAATGAAAAATGAAAATAAAATCTGACTAGAGTGCATAGTGTTTAAGAATAACAATGTCTGAAATAAGACAGATACTATCTTTATATATATAAAAATTCAGTGTACGTCTGCACATGTTCTTAAAACTTTTGAACCACTTATCCTATAGAGCTCATATTCGCACCATATGTTCGTTAGGTTCAGAGTAAGGTTTACATGTGCGGAGTGTGAAGTTGGCCCAAAGGGGGGGGGGGTAAAAATTGGAAAAAATGAAAATACCGCATATGGGGTATAAAATTAAAGGGAATTTCCATGCAAGTAACAATTTTACATGCATGTATGCACTATTGAAAATTTTTGGGCGGTTGGGAGTGTCAGTCTGGCCAAGGGGGGTTAAAAATTGGAAAAATGAAAATACTGCATATGGGGTATAAAATTAAAGGGAATTTCCATGCAAGTAACAATTTTACATGCATGTATGCACTATTGAAAATTTTTGGGCGGTTGGGGGTGTCAGTTTGGGCAAGGGGTGGGGGTAAAAATTGGAAAAATGAAAATACAGCATATGGGGTATCGAATTAAAGGGAATTTCGATGGAAGTAACAATTTTACATGCATGTATGCACTACTGAAAATTTTTGGGCCCTTGGGCTTAATAAATGGGTGGTTTGAGGGGGGGTTGTCAAAAATGGAAAATATGAAAAACGGCAGGACCGGTTTCAACCAACTTGCCAGAAATATTTTATGCAACGGCAGAAGCAACAATAGGATAGGTGTTTTGGTCCACGTTTGGAGGTGGGGTGAAAAACACAGTGGTAAATATAATACTGTATTTACATTTTGTTTAGGAATGTGCTGCAAACAACAAATCAATTACCGGCAATTCAATATAAACTTAATGGTAGGTTCTATTTATATTTTGTTTAGGAATGTGCTGCAAACAACAAATCAATTAAAGGAAATTCAATATAACCGCAATGCTACGTGATGTATTTATAAAATTGTTACAATTAAAACGTTTTATTTTCATATATACATTTGACAAATTTGTGATAGAAAAATGCCAAGAAGAGGGCGAGCAAACGTCGGTCGAAAATCACAACATGCTCAAAACAAGCAGGCGCAACGACAAAGAAGAACGGAGGAACAACACTCGCAGGAGAATGAAAATATTAGGAATTTAAATGTATGTTCACGCGCGCAAGAAAGTGGAGAGCAGCGCAGTCAACGTTTAGAAGCAGACGGATTACGACACAGACAGGCACGTCAACGTTTAACTAATGAAAACAGAGGCCTTCATCTATTAGCAGAACGACAACGAATTCAAGTATGATGGGCATTAATAGCAGCATCATTTAACCGCCTTGCATTTGAATACGATCCAGAAATTGAGTACTCATCACATTCAAAAATAATTATTGGAGATATTGTAACATGACCAGGTGTTACATAACCTAGACATATGCCCATAGATTTAATAAATACATGACGGTAATGTAAGTAGATAATATAATGATAAGAGTAGCAAAGAAGAGAGGAACCATTGAAGAAGAAAGAAGAAGAAGTGCCACAAGAAGCAGTAAACCTAAACACTGCTTGACACTACAACCAATACTATAACTGACACAAACTAATGGACAAATTAAATTCACTTTAAGCTGTCAAGCGAGTCAGTGAATAACTTGAATGGAATTTGATATGTTAATAAAAATAATTAAATAACGATCCGAATAATGTGATATCAGCATCAGTATTTGGCTGAGAATAAGTCAACTATGACTAATAACTATTAATGCCTAGGACTAAGATTAGCTATGGCCACAATATAAGATTGAAGCTGTATTACAGTCTCAAATGTGCTTATGATAAGAAAGAATATTTGTAAGAGGGAACCTTATATAAGTAAGCTACCTCATCAAGGTACCGAAATGTAAACTAATAAACATTATTAAGGCATAAATCCGATGCAAACGGTATGCCTCGGCAACGCCTAAAACGAACAATCGTCAGTAAGGTGATTAGTAGAAAGTACTATGAGTGTAAATCACATACACTGAACAATCTTTATACCAAATGTAGCGATAAGCATTGTTAATATGTTATACAAGTAATAGTTCAATTATTAATTAATAGCATGGAGCAAAATAATGTGAAACAAAATGTCATAGGGAGTAAGGATAGTTCATAGCAATGTATAAGTTAAGATTTAATCATTATATTCACTAAATAAGTACAAAGACGGATATATTAGTGTTCCAACACAGACGTTTAAGTGAAAATGCGATGTGGAACACAAATAATGTATTGATAAGAGAGAATCATCGCCGGCTTTGTTAGCAGACGACAGGGCGAAGCCATATACCTGAACATTGTTTATTAAGAAATGTCAGTGAAAGTATAAATAAACCAGTGTCAAACTATATCAAATTGAAGAGAAAAAAATATCCTTTAATTTGATAGCGATACAACCCCGATCGCAACTATAATAAGTGCGTGACATGCGTTAGCATCATTTGTAAATAGAAAGTAAAAAATCTGTTTATCAACACTAACAACAACGACGGCTGTCAATCATTCTGGCGAAAAGTCGGTTAAAAACCGTTAGTGACAGTTGGAAAAACAATACGTCACTTTCGTAACGCCTGGCTAAGCCAATCAGAAAATAGCTTACTAGATAAAACAATTACCTAAGCCCTATCAAATCAGAGGGTATATAAAGGAACACGGCTAATTACCGTTAGACACTTTTGACAATCATCCAGAGCTTAAGGTACGCTCGTCTCATCAAAATTTTTATTAACTGATAGCTTCATTGTAATAGTGCGTCCGTTGAATTATTTCGGCAACAACAAAAAGTAACTACAATATACTCTACATAGAATCAGTGCATCGAAGTGAAGCATTATTTTATTTAGTGCGGGAATATATCGAACAGGAGAAAATAATTAAATAGTATTATATAAGGTCCTTTTTAGTCAGAAGCGGACCAATATTCTCTGTTCAAGTGTGTGTGTAGTGAATAACAATGGTCATTACAATCCGACCATTGAAGTGTTTAATTGAATTTTAATCGAAAGATTAAAATACAGAGGTAACAGCGTGACAATTTATTCCATTACTCTGGTTGCACTAACCTATATGTTTTGTAAACAAAATCTGTACTGACGCATAACACCAAAACATTTTCTGTATTACACCATGTCTGAATTTATTTAATGGATTTGTCAATCCTGTTTAAGAATGATGTTAGTCTTAAGTGGTCTCACTATATAACTTTGTGAATAATTAAGCAAGCGTGACGATTTTTTATTAGTAAACTACAAGGCATTACTAGTCGATATTGTATGATAAAATAATTAGCTATTGTGTAGGCATGAGCATTCTTTCTTGTGTTTCAAAGAATTTATGCCCGAGATATAAATAATATTAATGTTTAAAGTAAAGTTTATCTGGACTTAACCAGAACTATTGTTCATGCTTTGAGCCAGTCATATAGGGTATGTAACGAAATATTTGCAATTGTATATCAATGTATTTTCTTAATTATGTTTGTTTGAATTCATCATCAAGGGTACAAATAAAACCCAGTTATTAGCAGCATAACTTGACTTAATTTATTTCTAAAAATAAATAAATAATTCATTCAGAATAATCAAAACAACTTTTCGTTGCAATCATATATTGTTGAATTGAATTGCCATAAGGGCAATAAACACAATTTCAGTTTTTTTAAATTATTATTTGATTCTATTAATGGGGTTTACACGGGATTTTCCCGAAATAAACCTGTGTGGCGCCCATTATTAAACAAGGTAACCTAACCTTGTAGATAAAGTAAGATGGTTTTGTAAACCGTCTTGGCAGCTTATTAATTTATTGAAAAAGTGAACTTCTGAACTTCCAGAATCACGAACAGGTACGTGGAAGTGTATTTTATTAATTTTATTGTCCAGACGTTACTAGACTTTACGTACTTAGACAACTGTCAACCTGGAGGAGGAGTTTCGCTGCTAGTATCAACACGACGGTTACCGTCATCAAGCGACCAGCTAGTACACTTTATTTTTTAAATTTAAGCAACGTTATTGTTCAAACAACATTAATGTAATTATTTTATTTTTATTTAAAGGAGTTCTTTTAAGACACTTATAATTTTTGCGATTGTAAACACACTTTTAATTTTCAACTACTACAACATTTAAATATTGTATAAACCTTTTAATAGATAATAACGTAGGTAAGTTACAATATGAATAAAGTATGTCAATTTTGTTATGCATTAAAATTTAAAAATGAAACTCCTGGAATGTGTTGCGCTGCCGGAAAAGTTGTTTTACCAGAATTCCATCCACTGCCTGAACCATTAAATGCATTACTAATAGGTGATACTGCCGATTCCAAATTGTTTCTACGAAAAATACGAAAATTCAATTCTTGCTTCCAAATGACATCACATTATATTTTTATATAAAATCATTTATATTATTACTCGATTAATATAAAAATACATGAAATAAATTTATTAATTTAAAGACAAAATGTTGTTTCTATTAATAATAATGCTCCATGTATTTATCACTATGCTGCTTACAATATTCGTCTGTCACATGAAAACGTCCATCATCAGCCACCATCAACTTGCACGAAGCCAAACATTCATCAATAACTGCCAATTTAGATAACATTTTGTACAGTTACGTTATTTATAAATACGATATATTATATCTCACAAATGTGGTTATGTATACAAAACTAGGACGCCATCTTTTACTACCTAAGTCATGGGCCAGAAGTTCGTTACGCGAAGTCATAGGAAACGGAAATTGCTTGAAATAACAAAACAGCTGTTCTAATTGTTACCAATGAAATACCCCTTTTTCTTTACTTTGTTACATAACATTTTTTAAAACCAACTGTAACCCTTCCAAAAACATAATGTGTAATAATAACTTTGATTAAGTTTAATGATTATATGTTTAAATGATTATACAATAATAACATGTATATATTTATATAGTGGTGCTCAACCCAGCACTTAGAATAATTACGCACTCACACAACCACGCACCCTTTCATTCTCATGGTACAGACTTTAAATTTTGGAGCTCCTTAAATTTAGATTGAAATTTTGAATAATTTGTTAAATGATTGATTTCTACAATAACATATATTGGGAAATAAAGGATTCAAAATATATAAGGAACGCTCTCACCAATTTCCGTGTTGGCTTCCTCGCACTGCCAGTCTCGTTCGTATATCGGCACAATCGGTGTATTTTTACGACGCTTGACGGGACACCTTTGGTCAACCCACGTAACCCACCGTCGTGGGACCGATTCTATACGTCGATCTTGTTTACGAACGATTTAATCGGTCGAGGACGCCAACACCAAACCGAACTATTACTTTCCTTAATACATTTTGATAGTAGATATTATACTGTTTATTAACCACCTACAGTGGTCTAAAAAGTTAAAATTCACTCGTAAGTGAATGGGCGGCCGGCCGGCTCAAATCAGAGCTGCAGATGAAATGACGGCAATTTCTGGTTGAAATCTGCGGAAGTGGGGTGTATTGACGTCACATTCCTTTGTCTAAATTGTTGACATCGCTGTTTGTAGTTGTCAACACATTCTCCGCCTCTGACGTAACGAAGGCTTGGCTCTGCTTATCTCAATAACTGCACACTGTTTTTGTGATGTGATACCGTTTTTTGTCATGAATTAGTTCAAATCCTGGCAAATACTGTAATATAGTCCACTCACCATAAATTCTATATAGGGTGTTTGAGGTTGGGTTGGGTATGTCAAAAAATAGGAAAATACAATATTTATGATCTCGTTACCATATTTTATGTAATTATACAATGTACCATGATTGTACCATCACAAAACCCCCTCAATGAAAGATGGTGTGACGAAGCACACAAACTTTCATTGACCCTTTCATACTTCCTAAAGGGATCAGTCAGGACAAGTCGCCACAACCCCCTTACAATTTTATATAAAAAATAACAATAACTCACCCTTGGTCTGGTGATGAGGACCGTACCTTCATGACCTTACTGGACTTCTCCTGCGAGATCCCAACACCATAAGGCCACTTAGGCTCTGAACGCCCCTGCTCTGACGCGTTGGCCAGCTCAGGACCGCTGTCTCACCCCAAACACTGAAACAATTTATAAAAAATATTAATATAGTGGCTTATTGAATCACTCCATCCTCAACAGATCTGGTTCCCCTTAGCTAAGTGCTGGTTTGTGCCAATAAGCACTGGGTTGGCTTAATATATTTTACTATGCTTAATAAAATTATAAGATTATAATTTTATAATCTTCAAGAATTAAAAAGAATATTATACCAAAATAGAATAAGATATAATTGAAAATATAATAAGAAAATTACACATTATAATCTCCCAAATCTGGAGAAAACAAATTATAAAAGAATTAATAACTCTATATATTTATTTATTGAATACTCTTAGTGCATGATAAAACAAAAATAAAATTATTATTAGTGTTATTATTAACAGTTAATTATTTGGCTGATAAATATTATTAACAACGCCATTTAAAAATTTTTTTCTCTTCCTACACATATTATAAAATCATGTTAAAAAGTTTTCAAATAAATACATAATACATTAATAATTAACACTGATATATTAATAATACAGTTAATACATTTTAAATACTCAATCATATTTAATCATATCTAAGATATGCATTAACATTTGTATAATTTACTTAAAAGTTGTATTTAAATTAAAATTTACCATTGCAGTTATTAATTAAACATCAAATTTATTTATCTATAATAATAAAATACATTTTGAACTTATTGTTACTATTCATATTACATTATTATTTCATTATTCATTTTCTACTACCTCTCTCCTCTGAACTTTCTATCTCCCTAACTACCTAACCTTTCACCTTCTATCTCTGTTTAGTCTGGATAACTCCTATATTCACTATACTTCTATTTTTTATAAACTCACCTTCTTCTAACTAACCATCAAATTTACCTATCAATGACACCAATATCTCAATCATATACTCCATTATTACTTTCATTTAAATCATATGGCACCGCTCGTCTTTGCAATGGGTTGGGTGTTCCCTAACTGGCTATATACATCTCTAATATTTTGCCCTTCCAAATAATTCGGCAATCACTCCCTTAAACTACGCTATTACCTGCCACAACACTATTGGTTGGCTACTCATTATCACCTCACCCCCACTACAGAATTCATCAACAACAAATATATGTATGTACCTTTACTTAAACACCTTTACTACAAATAATCCCTAACTACTGTGTCCCTAACTATCTAATAATTCTCTTTATATTTTCTTAAAAATTCTTATCTTTCTAATTCCATTTACATCAATTAAATAACTCACCTGCATTTTATCTATCCCCAGTTTATATTCCTGTTTAAACACTTACGGTAATCATTGACAATTCTCTTATAAAATTCCTCTCTTACCTACTTATAACAATACCTCTTTTCAAAATTCAAATATAATTATTTATTTAAACATTCATTATTATTCATTAGTAATTAATTAAAATATTCTTATTAAACATGTTACATATATAAAATATATAATAATACACACTGGGGTACCTGTAATACATAATACACATCAAAATACATGGATAAATACAATAAAATATACACTCCAACTTCATTATTGTGTCATTAATCAAAATCAGTCCATAACAGTCCAATTCAAAACCACTTTTCATATTATTATTTAATGTTCATTTCACAATATAACAGTCTATCCACCATCATTAAACAACAAACGAATCTTAGGTCTATATAAATTCTTATTTAATACATAGATTTTATTATTTGCAACATTATATTTATATTCCTGTATGCAATTGTTATTAATCAAATACTTCCAGTTACTATCAAGTAGAGTTCCGTTTGTCTTAGTATCATATGTCATTAATCGGTTTATACTTACCACCACAGGTAAGTACCTAATGTCTTTATTCTCATTTCTTGTTATTTTCAATTTATTGTTATTATCAGGTAAGTAGTCATCATTTTCATATACCACATATAACCCTAACCTTTCTAACAGTTGTCTGTAATTTCTTTTTACTTTAAATATTTTTATTACTCTCTTACTCTCACAATGTAGCGGGTCGATTTTTGGGTGTTTTTATTTTTAACGGTTTGGGGTATATAAATATGTTTTTATTTATTTCGTTTTCTGGCGGACTGGTATAAAGTATGGTAAAGCTGCATTATTGTGCAACATAACAGAACAGTGAAACAACGCAATAGGACGCAGTTGTTGAGGAATGCTGCGGAGCATCTGCACCTCCACAAAATTCTGAGAACTTTGTACCTGTGTGTGGCAGCGCACATACGCAACTGCTCAATCACGCTCCAAGTGACGCTCTGACAAACAACTCAAGATGGCGAGAGCGTAAAAAAATATTCGTCGTCTTCTATAAGACCTCACGGAAGTCGCATTAACTCCGCCTACTGTTGGTGACATCAACGGAACCAAGTCCAATATCGGCCTCTGGACACACACAGATACCAGCTCTATGCCACGCATAAAATGGTTACACGACAGCAGGAACAAGGAGCGACGACGAAAACATCATGGCATGGAAGAACAACTTCCATGCAGGAACAGGTAGTTATACCTGTTACGTACACAGTCGACGCCATACAGTCAACTAGAACCCGACCACAACTACAGACGCTTACCGTTTCGTTTAGGCCCCGGTCGGTGGTGTTATAAAATGTAATTAACCCAGTAAGACCGACCGGGACCCAAGACATTAATAACCATATTACCGTGATTGGCGGGCAGTTGGTGTAGTGACATGGAGTGATTAACTAAATACGTAATCTTTAAAAGAGGAATCGGATAACAGAAACAAGTGTTCGGTCGGCAGTGAACAGTGAATTAAAATATGAATTAAATACTATTACCAGGAATTCAATATGAAACATCAATGGGTAAAGTGTAAAATGGCATGTGTGTGTGAATGATGCAGAATGGGCTACCTTAATTATTATAATACTTGATAGGTTATAGGATATTTTATGTTAGTTAAATCTGAGGGATCAATGTATATTTTAAAACCTATTTTTTCAGTGTCTTTTAACATTCATTAAAGTCAGTTGGTTTACCTTGAATATGTGTTAGAATAAGTTATTTCGTCATTACCATTTTCTCATTTCTGTGTTGCGAAATTCGTCTAACGTTCCGGAATCTTTCTGAGTTATTAATTGGGTGGGTCAGATTGCTAAATTGTCCGTTTTATTTAGGGTGGAGTGTAAAGGTTTTCGATATTTTATCCTATAAAAAATAATCGTGGCGACCTTGGTCTTCTGGTAAAATTTCAATAATAGGTAAGTGTTGTATTTGCGTGCAGGTAAGTTCTGGCAGTGGATCTTATTTATTTTATATTTCGGCCTATTTTTTAACGTCACACTGGCTCTCGCTGCCAGGATTCTCGTTTAACTTTAATTTTATACGAGATAGACCTATTTTAATGCACAGAAAATAGGATGGGGTAATGACGAATTTATAAATATGATTTATCGTATATAATTACGCACGTAGGTTAGGTTTGTGTTATGAGTTAAGTACCAGATAAAAAATGGCAAAAAATAACGAAGCCAGCTTCGCTGATGATAAAATAGAAAGTATAGCGACACCTGTCCAAAGTAAACAAGAGATAGATAAAGATGACAAAATTATGAATATGTTGCAATTAATTTTGGAGCAACAAAGTATTAAATTTGAAATACAAAATCATAATTTTAATGAGTTAAAAAATGAAATACAAGAAATGAATAAATGTGTAGAAAGTACTGATGAAACGATAAGAACTAATTTGAATAAGTTAGAACAGAGTGTGGAGCGAATGGGAGTACATGTGATGAGGACAGAGAAAAATAAAACAAATGAAAATTGTAATGACAAATGTAAAAATATGATACCAGAGAAAGAGTTAATAAATGATAACAATAATGTTGAAAATAATGAGGATAATAGTAATGTATTTGAAGAATTAGTATCGGAGACTGATACGGTAAAAATAAAGAATGAGAGTACTGATGAGTTGGTGGAAGGTAGTGATTATGAGATGTTGATGTGTGTTAATGAGTTAGAGAGAGAGTGGAAAAATAATGTTGTGGTAGAGTGGGGACAGAGGGCAAATTTTCCCTTTATTATTTATGATGTTTATGATGATTTATTGAGTCCACAAGTGTTGTGGTTGAAGGGCAAGAGTCCCGTATTGGTAGATGAATTGAGGTGTTTATTTTTGTGGAGTAATTGTGTACCCTCTGTCCGGAATAATTGTGAGAGTGTGATGTGGTGTTATGAAGAGAGAGAGGTAAATAGAGAATGGTATGTAACAGAATTGTATAATTTGAATAGAAAGTATGATGAATGGAAAGAAGGCTTAGAAATATATTTGAATAATAATGATTACAATGATTTGATAAAAATAATTAGACCGATAGTGAATGAATGTAATGACGGAGACTTAACAAAAATACCTAACGTAGACTGGTTTAATGAGTATTCTGGTAAAATGAGTGAATTTGGTTGTTCTGGTTATGACACACAAAGTAACCATTTGTTTGTAAATAAAAAGCAACAGTGTTATATAAAACCAAGATTAATTTTTGATGATGGTGGCTGAACTAGAATATCAGTGTGTAGACCTTGTTAGATACTGTAAATTCTGGTAATGACCTTGCTGATTTGGACGTCTGAAGTGAGATACACTTGAACAGTTTTGACGTATATTTTGTAAATAATATTGAATT
Source organism: Magicicada septendecula (assembly GCA_034769895.1). Classification (NCBI taxonomy): domain Eukaryota; kingdom Metazoa; phylum Arthropoda; class Insecta; order Hemiptera; family Cicadidae; genus Magicicada; species Magicicada septendecula. The sequence continues at coordinate 1,423,933,587 of CM068367.1, read as the reverse complement.
CATTTGTGTGTATTGTGAAATGTAATGTGTATATGTTTTAAAAAAATGTTGTATTAATAATAATAATATTATTAATATTTTTGCACTCTAATTAAATAACAAAATAATTATGAAGACAATAGTTAATGATTTGTAGAATGTTGATAATAATTGAGATATGTTATTGTAATAATCAAATGAATATTTAATTTTAATAATAAATTGAATTAAATAAGTGGAGATGTGTAGATAGTGTGATTGAATATTATGTGTTTGAATTTTATAAGGTAATTAAATTGTTTGGTGAGATTTTGATTTAATAATAATTAATAAGTAAATAAATGGTAAATGGTTTATTTTGTGGAACATAATGATTAAAAATATATTAACAATAAATTTAGAATTTTTGAAAATCTGATTACAACACAGGATAAATTCATCATGATGATAAATAAAAAGAGTTAATGAAAAATTTTAAATAATAATGCTTATAAATTTTTATATAAATTATTTAAAAGAGAATTGTTTGTGTGAGGTATGCTAATAATCCAGGTTTATTGCTATTCGTAAAATACGGTTCATACTATAATTTGAAAGGTATCATTTTATTGTTGTGTGTTAGATATAGTTGTTGATAAAATGTATTTTCATTATGTGTGTAATTTTTTTCTAAGCCAATCATTAGATGCCTGGCAGGCAATCAACATAATAGAAGTAAGTGTTGATAATGTATTACATGTATTTGTTCAATTTTAAGATGTAGTTTCATTGTGTTTTTATTATGTTAGGATATCAGCTGATCAGCAATACCATGTCACTGGTATAGTGGTTTGTAAAGGTTACAAATAATTAATGTTTAGTGTACTACAGATATTTTGAAGTAAAGATAAAAAGAGTATGCAAATTAATAAAAGATAATTCATGGGTGATAAAGGTTTTATGGGACATGCAGACCTGTCCAAGTTGAATTAAAAGTTGAATGTGAAATAGTAGAGATGAGTATGATGTAATGTTGTTTTTGAGTTAATGTATGTTATAGAAGTTGGTGAAGTATTAAGGTTGACACAGTTGTGGGGAATTGATGTAGAGTTCTGAATGATATATATTTATGTTTATAATTAATGAGATTATTTTGTGTATTTGTAGTAATGTAATGAGATTGAGATTTTTGGGGATGGCAATTTTGTATTAGGGGGTAGTGTATTTGGGGAGTCCGCAACAAGGGTTGGGACGGGATAGGGACCGATTGGCGCCGGAAAGGGTTACTTAGGGGGAGTCCAGGGACCAACATAAGGGAATGAGTTTTGGGAAGGAAACACGTATCCTATGTACAAAGGGTTAGAGAGTATTTTTTCATATATGTAGAGAAGGTGGCGTTTTGTGTTAAATGATAAGTTGGGGTTTAGAGTGTTTTGATCAGTAGATATTTTTGATAGAGATGGGTGTCATGATAATTGAGTTGATGAATATTAGAGTCAGCGGGAGAAAGTTTATATATGTATAGAAATCTCATACAGAAAAACGAGAATAAATAATTTACATCACCCACAGTATATTAAAGTAAGATTGTTGAAAAGAAAGAGAGATTCATGATAAAGAATATGCAATTGTTTATTTTTTTTTACCAGTGACAGAATTTTGATAAAATTTGAAAATAATGTAAAGTTAAGAATTGTTTGTTTTAAATAATTTAAATGTCAAGTTGATGATTGATTATATTAATATTTTGTTTATTATAAATATTTTATGTTACTATGTTTTGTATTTCAAGGTAGGATATTACAGATATTTAAAGTGTTTTCAGAAATCATACATAACATATGTAGGTCAAGGGTTTTGGACTTGACCTAGTTATGATCAGCTGATGAGTTCATACACCTACTAAGCTTGTGTATAGTAGGAAGCTAATTGTGATTTGTTTGTTTGATTAATTCAAACTAATATTTGAATAATTTTAATAAATGTTATTTAATAAATAAATTTAATGAATAATTTTTTTTGAATTTTAAAATTTTGAAAATTTTAAATTTTTTTGAAAAAAAAAAAAAAATTTTTTTTTGGATTTTTCGCCTGCCAGCGAGTGAATATGTTGAGTAATGATTATTTTATTGTGTATGTATTGATGATGTTTCTTTTATTGTATTGCTTTATATTGGTAGGCTATAAATTGTTCTCATGCTAGAGTAAGGATGTGTTTATATTATTAGAAATGTTTAGGCTAAGTCAATTGAAACAAAAATTAGAAAAAAGAGGAAGAGAATTTTTGATAAAAGATTATTTTTTTGAATATTGATTTTTTTGAATTTATAATAAACTTTAAAAGGAAGTTTTTATTGTAATGTGTTATGGTAATATGTAACGTGAGTATGTGTGAGCCCAGTATTTGCCAAAGGCAGCCCAGCTTGCAAAAAGGGGATCCACATCGGTGGAGGAGCTGGAATGATTTTAGCCAGGGGTTGAGGACTTTTGGGGGTAGTATGTTGAAGGGCGAGGTGGGCCGTGGTGCGAGTCTGATCGATTTCTCGGTGTTGGGATCTCTTACCGAGAAGTCCAGTGATCTCGTTCAGATGAGTACATAGTCGCTGAGCCAGGGGGGTCGTGTACCCATGAGATTAAGAACAAGGGGGTTGTAGGCACCAGTTCCTCACCAATCCTTTTCGGGGTTATCGATGAGATTTCTTCTGTCGTGGACAGCAGAATTCTCATCGAGGGGGTATTGTAGCGGGTCGATTTTTGGGTGTTTTTATTTTTAACGGTTTGGGGTATATAAATATGTTTTTATTTATTTCGTTTTCTGGCGGACTGGTATAAAGTATGGTAAAGCTGCATTATTGTGCAACATAACAGAACAGTGAAACAACGCAATAGGACGCAGTTGTTGAGGAATGCTGCGGAGCATCTGCACCTCCACAAAATTCTGAGAACTTTGTACCTGTGTGTGGCAGCGCACATACGCAACTGCTCAATCACGCTCCAAGTGACGCTCTGACAAACAACTCAAGATGGCGAGAGCGTAAAGAAATATTCGTCGTCTTCTATAAGACCTCACGGAAGTCGCATTAACTCCGCCTACTGTTGGTGACATCAACGGAACCAAGTCCAATATCGGCCTCTGGACACACACAGATACCAGCTCTATGCCACGCATAAAATGGTTACACGACAGCAGGAACAAGGAGCGACGACGAAAACATCATGGCATGGAAGAACAACTTCCATGCAGGAACAGGTAGTTATACCTGTTACGTACACAGTCGACGCCATACAGTCAACTAGAACCCGACCACAACTACAGACGCTTACCGTTTCGTTTAGGCCCCGGTCGGTGGTGTTATAAAATGTAATTAACCCAGTAAGACCGACCGGGACCCAAGACATTAATAACCATATTACCGTGATTGGCGGGCAGTTGGTGTAGTGACATGGAGTGATTAACTAAATACGTAATCTTTAAAAGAGGAATCGGATAACAGAAACACGTGTTCGGTCGGCAGTGAACAGTGAATTAAAATATGAATTAAATACTATTACCGGGAATTCAATATGAAACATCAATGGGTAAAGTGTAAAATGGCATGTGTGTGTGAATGATGCAGAATGGGCTACCTTAATTATTATAATACTTGATAGGTTATAGGATATTTTATGTTAGTTAAATCTGAGGGATCAATGTATATTTTAAAACCTATTTTTTCAGTGTCTTTTAACATTCATTAAAGTCAGTTGGTTTACCTTGAATATGTGTTAGAATAAGTTATTTCGTCATTACCATTTTCTCATTTCTGTGTTGCGAAATTCGTCTAACGTTCCGGAATCTTTCTGAGTTATTAATTGGGTGGGTCAGATTGCTAAATTGTCCGTTTTATTTAGGGTGGAGTGTAAAGGTTTTCGATATTTTATCCTATAAAAAATAATCGTGGCGACCTTGGTCTTCTGGTAAAATTTCAATAATAGGTAAGTGTTGTATTTGCGTGCAGGTAAGTTCTGGCAGTGGATCTTATTTATTTTATATTTCGGCCTATTTTTTAACGTCACACTGGCTCTCGCTGCCAGGATTCTCGTTTAACTTTAATTTTATACGAGATAGACCTATTTTAATGCACAGAAAATAGGATGGGGTAATGACGAATTTATAAATATGATTTATCGTATATAATTACGCACGTAGGTTAGGTTTGTGTTATGAGTTAAGTACCAGATAAAAAATGGCAAAAAATAACGAAGCCAGCTTCGCTGATGATAAAATAGAAAGTATAGCGACACCTGTCCAAAGTAAACAAGAGATAGATAAAGATGACAAAATTATGAATATGTTGCAATTAATTTTGGAGCAACAAAGTATTAAATTTGAAATACAAAATCATAATTTTAATGAGTTAAAAAATGAAATACAAGAAATGAATAAATGTGTAGAAAGTACTGATGAAACGATAAGAACTAATTTGAATAAGTTAGAACAGAGTGTGGAGCGAATGGGAGTACATGTGATGAGGACAGAGAAAAATAAAACAAATGAAAATTGTAATGACAAATGTAAAAATATGATACCAGAGAAAGAGTTAATAAATGATAACAATAATGTTGAAAATAATGAGGATAATAGTAATGTATTTGAAGAATTAGTATCGGAGACTGATACGGTAAAAATAAAGAATGAGAGTACTGATGAGTTGGTGGAAGGTAGTGATTATGAGATGTTGATGTGTGTTAATGAGTTAGAGAGAGAGTGGAAAAATAATGTTGTGGTAGAGTGGGGACAGAGGGCAAATTTTCCCTTTATTATTTATGATGTTTATGATGATTTATTGAGTCCACAAGTGTTGTGGTTGAAGGGCAAGAGTCCCGTATTGGTAGATGAATTGAGGTGTTTATTTTTGTGGAGTAATTGTGTACCCTCTGTCCGGAATAATTGTGAGAGTGTGATGTGGTGTTATGAAGAGAGAGAGGTAAATAGAGAATGGTATGTAACAGAATTGTATAATTTGAATAGAAAGTATGATGAATGGAAAGAAGGCTTAGAAATATATTTGAATAATAATGATTACAATGATTTGATAAAAATAATTAGACCGATAGTGAATGAATGTAATGACGGAGACTTAACAAAAATACCTAACGTAGACTGGTTTAATGAGTATTCTGGTAAAATGAGTGAATTTGGTTGTTCTGGTTATGACACACAAAGTAACCATTTGTTTGTAAATAAAAAGCAACAGTGTTATATAAAACCAAGATTAATTTTTGATGATGGTGGCTGAACTAGAATATCAGTGTGTAGACCTTGTTAGATACTGTAAATTCTGGTAATGACCTTGCTGATTTGGACGTCTGAAGTGAGATACACTTGAACAGTTTTGACGTATATTTTGTAAATAATATTGAATTCATTTGTGTGTATTGTGAAATGTAATGTGTATATGTTTTAAAAAAATGTTGTATTAATAATAATAATATTATTAATATTTTTGCACTCTAATTAAATAACAAAATAATTATGAAGACAATAGTTAATGATTTGTAGAATGTTGATAATAATTGAGATATGTTATTGTAATAATCAAATGAATATTTAATTTTAATAATAAATTGAATTAAATAAGTGGAGATGTGTAGATAGTGTGATTGAATATTATGTGTTTGAATTTTATAAGGTAATTAAATTGTTTGGTGAGATTTTGATTTAATAATAATTAATAAGTAAATAAATGGTAAATGGTTTATTTTGTGGAACATAATGATTAAAAATATATTAACAATAAATTTAGAATTTTTGAAAATCTGATTACAACACAGGATAAATTCATCATGATGATAAATAAAAAGAGTTAATGAAAAATTTTAAATAATAATGCTTATAAATTTTTATATAAATTATTTAAAAGAGAATTGTTTGTGTGAGGTATGCTAATAATCCAGGTTTATTGCTATTCGTAAAATACGGTTCATACTATAATTTGAAAGGTATCATTTTATTGTTGTGTGTTAGATATAGTTGTTGATAAAATGTATTTTCATTATGTGTGTAATTTTTTTCTAAGCCAATCATTAGATGCCTGGCAGGCAATCAACATAATAGAAGTAAGTGTTGATAATGTATTACATGTATTTGTTCAATTTTAAGATGTAGTTTCATTGTGTTTTTATTATGTTAGGATATCAGCTGATCAGCAATACCATGTCACTGGTATAGTGGTTTGTAAAGGTTACAAATAATTAATGTTTAGTGTACTACAGATATTTTGAAGTAAAGATAAAAAGAGTATGCAAATTAATAAAAGATAATTCATGGGTGATAAAGGTTTTATGGGACATGCAGACCTGTCCAAGTTGAATTAAAAGTTGAATGTGAAATAGTAGAGATGAGTATGATGTAATGTTGTTTTTGAGTTAATGTATGTTATAGAAGTTGGTGAAGTATTAAGGTTGACACAGTTGTGGGGAATTGATGTAGAGTTCTGAATGATATATATTTATGTTTATAATTAATGAGATTATTTTGTGTATTTGTAGTAATGTAATGAGATTGAGATTTTTGGGGATGGCAATTTTGTATTAGGGGGTAGTGTATTTGGGGAGTCCGCAACAAGGGTTGGGACGGGATAGGGACCGATTGGCGCCGGAAAGGGTTACTTAGGGGGAGTCCAGGGACCAACATAAGGGAATGAGTTTTGGGAAGGAAACACGTATCCTATGTACAAAGGGTTAGAGAGTATTTTTTCATATATGTAGAGAAGGTGGCGTTTTGTGTTAAATGATAAGTTGGGGTTTAGAGTGTTTTGATCAGTAGATATTTTTGATAGAGATGGGTGTCATGATAATTGAGTTGATGAATATTAGAGTCAGCGGGAGAAAGTTTATATATGTATAGAAATCTCATACAGAAAAACGAGAATAAATAATTTACATCACCCACAGTATATTAAAGTAAGATTGTTGAAAAGAAAGAGAGATTCATGATAAAGAATATGCAATTGTTTATTTTTTTTTACCAGTGACAGAATTTTGATAAAATTTGAAAATAATGTAAAGTTAAGAATTGTTTGTTTTAAATAATTTAAATGTCAAGTTGATGATTGATTATATTAATATTTTGTTTATTATAAATATTTTATGTTACTATGTTTTGTATTTCAAGGTAGGATATTACAGATATTTAAAGTGTTTTCAGAAATCATACATAACATATGTAGGTCAAGGGTTTTGGACTTGACCTAGTTATGATCAGCTGATGAGTTCATACACCTACTAAGCTTGTGTATAGTAGGAAGCTAATTGTGATTTGTTTGTTTGATTAATTCAAACTAATATTTGAATAATTTTAATAAATGTTATTTAATAAATAAATTAAATGAATAATTTTTTTTGAATTTTAAAATTTTGAAAATTTTAAATTTTTTTGAAAAAAAAAAAAAAATTTTTTTTTGGATTTTTCGCCTGCCAGCGAGTGAATATGTTGAGTAATGATTATTTTATTGTGTATGTATTGATGATGTTTCTTTTATTGTATTGCTTTATATTGGTAGGCTATAAATTGTTCTCATGCTAGAGTAAGGATGTGTTTATATTATTAGAAATGTTTAGGCTAAGTCAATTGAAACAAAAATTAGAAAAAAGAGGAAGAGAATTTTTGATAAAAGATTATTTTTTTGAATATTGATTTTTTTGAATTTATAATAAACTTTAAAAGGAAGTTTTTATTGTAATGTGTTATGGTAATATGTAACGTGAGTATGTGTGAGCCCAGTATTTGCCAAAGGCAGCCCAGCTTGCAAAAAGGGGATCCACATCGGTGGAGGAGCTGGAATGATTTTAGCCAGGGGTTGAGGACTTTTGGGGGTAGTATGTTGAAGGGCGAGGTGGGCCGTGGTGCGAGTCTGATCGATTTCTCGGTGTTGGGATCTCTTACCGAGAAGTCCAGTGATCTCGTTCAGATGAGTACATAGTCGCTGAGCCAGGGGGGTCGTGTACCCATGAGATTAAGAACAAGGGGGTTGTAGGCACCAGTTCCTCACCAATCCTTTTCGGGGTTATCGATGAGATTTCTTCTGTCGTGGACAGCAGAATTCTCATCGAGGGGGTATTGTAGCGGGTCGATTTTTGGGTGTTTTTATTTTTAACGGTTTGGGGTATATAAATATGTTTTTATTTATTTCGTTTTCTGGCGGACTGGTATAAAGTATGGTAAAGCTGCATTATTGTGCAACATAACAGAACAGTGAAACAACGCAATAGGACGCAGTTGTTGAGGAATGCTGCGGAGCATCTGCACCTCCACAAAATTCTGAGAACTTTGTACCTGTGTGTGGCAGCGCACATACGCAACTGCTCAATCACGCTCCAAGTGACGCTCTGACAAACAACTCAAGATGGCGAGAGCGTAAAGAAATATTCGTCGTCTTCTATAAGACCTCACGGAAGTCGCATTAACTCCGCCTACTGTTGGTGACATCAACGGAACCAAGTCCAATATCGGCCTCTGGACACACACAGATACCAGCTCTATGCCACGCATAAAATGGTTACACGACAGCAGGAACAAGGAGCGACGACGAAAACATCATGGCATGGAAGAACAACTTCCATGCAGGAACAGGTAGTTATACCTGTTACGTACACAGTCGACGCCATACAGTCAACTAGAACCCGACCACAACTACAGACGCTTACCGTTTCGTTTAGGCCCCGGTCGGTGGTGTTATAAAATGTAATTAACCCAGTAAGACCGACCGGGACCCAAGACATTAATAACCATATTACCGTGATTGGCGGGCAGTTGGTGTAGTGACATGGAGTGATTAACTAAATACGTAATCTTTAAAAGAGGAATCGGATAACAGAAACACGTGTTCGGTCGGCAGTGAACAGTGAATTAAAATATGAATTAAATACTATTACCGGGAATTCAATATGAAACATCAATGGGTAAAGTGTAAAATGGCATGTGTGTGTGAATGATGCAGAATGGGCTACCTTAATTATTATAATACTTGATAGGTTATAGGATATTTTATGTTAGTTAAATCTGAGGGATCAATGTATATTTTAAAACCTATTTTTTCAGTGTCTTTTAACATTCATTAAAGTCAGTTGGTTTACCTTGAATATGTGTTAGAATAAGTTATTTCGTCATTACCATTTTCTCATTTCTGTGTTGCGAAATTCGTCTAACGTTCCGGAATCTTTCTGAGTTATTAATTGGGTGGGTCAGATTGCTAAATTGTCCGTTTTATTTAGGGTGGAGTGTAAAGGTTTTCGATATTTTATCCTATAAAAAATAATCGTGGCGACCTTGGTCTTCTGGTAAAATTTCAATAATAGGTAAGTGTTGTATTTGCGTGCAGGTAAGTTCTGGCAGTGGATCTTATTTATTTTATATTTCGGCCTATTTTTTAACGTCACAACAATATCTCTCTATACTTTCTCTCTTAATACATTTCTCTCCATAACACCAAAATACACTTTCTCTCTCCAAATATACAAGGGTCCCTATCATAAAATCGTTGCACCTCTTAGGTACACAAAAACTAAAAGAAACTTTATTTGTAGAACTATCGTCTATCAAACTACATGAAGACTTGTCTTCACCCCCTAATACAACATTAAAAGAAAATTCTACCCCCTGCATTCCTTGTACTAAAATACTTTCTCTCCACTTTCTTTCTGACTTCATAAACTCAAATATTTCATTGTCATGCATTATATTTTCATTATCATGTCTATACTCTTCTACCACCACAATCTTACTACCTGTATTATTTGAATTATCTAGAGTACATTCATTTTTGGAATTATCAGTTTTAAATAGGTTATCCAGTACAGCATTTTGCTGGGTACTACTATCTAGTACTTTCTGACTTTCTAATTTACTTTCTACCACATGTAACTTATCTAATTTTGTAATCAGCTGGTCACATTTCTTAATAAGTTTTTCGTGACTCACTTTTATTTCATTCTTTAATTCATTGAATTTAATATTAGAATCGATTTTCTGTTCATCTAGTTTTTTATCAAAACTGTCAAATTTATTTAATAAAAGTTGCATCATTGCATTAGTTTCATCCTGCTTACTATCTAAACTAGTTGAAATGGATGTATTGACTTTCGTTATTTCTACAGATACAGGCGTATGCACCTCGTCAATCTGACTAGTTTGAGGTGTTTGTACATCCATCTCGCCAGTCAAATTTACATTAGTTGTACCTATTTCTAACGTAATATTGTCATTAGTACTCATTTTGGCAATTGTGTAATGCACGCATGCATACAATTGTCTAACCTAATTGTGGGGTTATGTATACTAGTTATAAAATTTTGTCTGTTACCTCAAGCAAATTTTTTCCCGTGTTCTTTCTAGGCGTATCCCATGTAATAATATATATACATAATACTACATAAGGTCCCTGTTCGGGCGCCACCTGTACAGTTACGTTATTTTTGAATTTATAAATACGATATATTATATCTCACAAATGTGGTTATGTATACAAAACTAGGACGCCATCTTTTACTACCTAAGTCATGGGCCAGAAGTTCGTTACGCGAAGTCATAGGAAATGGAAATTGCTTGAAATAACAAAACAGCTGTTCTAATTGTTACCAATGAAATACCCCTTTTTATTCTTTACTTTGTTAAATAACATTTTTTAAAACCAACTGTAACCCTTCCAAAAACATAATGTGTAATAATAACTTTGATTAAGTTTAATGATTATATGTTTAAATGATTATACAATAATAACATGTATATATTTATATAGTGGTGCTCAACCCAGCACTTAGAATAATTACGCACTCACACAACCACGCACCCTTTCATTCTCATGGTACAGACTTTAAATTTTGGAGCTCCTTAAATTTAGATTGAAATTTTGAATAATTTGTTAAATGATTGATTTCTACAATAACATATATTGGGAAATAAAGGATTCAAAATATATAAGGAACGCTCTCACCAATTTCCGTGTTGGCTTCCTCGCACTGCCAGTCTCGTTCGTATATCGGCACAATCGGTGTATTTTTACGACGCTTGACGGGACACCTTTGGTCAACCCACGTAACCCACCGTCGTGGGACCGATTCTATACGTCGATCTTGTTTACGAACGATTTAATCGGTCGAGGACGCCTACACCAAACCGAACTATTACTTTCCTTAATACATTTTGATAGTAGATATTATACTGTTTATTAACCACCTACAGTGGTCTAAAAAGTTAAAATTCACTCGTAAGTGAATGGGCGGCCGGCCGGCTCAAATCAGAGCTGCAGATGAAATGACGGCAATTTCTGGTTGAAATCTGCGGAAGTGGGGTGTATTGACGTCACATTCCTTTGTCTAAATTGTTGACATCGCTGTTTGTAGTTGTCAACACATTCTCCGCCTCTGACATAACGAAGGCTTGGCTCTGCTTATCTCAATAACTGCACACTGTTTTTGTGATGTGATACCGTTTTTTGTCATGAATTAGTTCAAATCCTGGCAAATACTGTAATATAGTCCACTCACCGTAAATTCTATATAGGGTGTTTGAGGTTGGGTTGGGTATGTCAAAAAATAGGAAAATACAATATTTATGATCTCGTTACCATATTTTATGTAATTATACAATGTACCATGATTGTACCATCACAATTTGACGACAGTTATACTTCTACTAATTATTATTAAATTAAAAAATAAATATCTACATTTTTTTTGGCCTCAGCAAAATAAAAAAAAAAATTCAGAGGCAGGACAAAGTCTGCCGGGTCATCTAGTATAATATAAATTTAATAAAGAATACTGTATCTAAGGCTTTCACGGCCGGCGTCAACAGTGTTGGGAATAAACTGACTAACCTCCGGGCTGTTGGGCCGTAGTGGTCCACTCCTGTTGTTACTAAGATGTGTCGGCCTCTCCTCTGGAGGCTATTTGCTAACTGATATGGTCTTTGCCAGTTGCCTACAGTACTGTGGGTAACTGATGAAGCCCAAGTCAGTTACAGAATCATTTTTTGTACACTGAAAATGGCCTCCAGAGGAGAGGCTGACACGTCTTAGTAACAACAGGAGTGGACCACGGCCCAATAGCCCGGAGGTTAGTCAGTTTATTCCCAACACTGTTAAACAGGAATGTTTAGTGAAACAAAAGATAGGACCCATTAGTTCAAAATGGAATAGTTGTTGAGGTTCAGTTCACTCCTCAAGTCATAATACATGTGTTTCACACCCAAAAGTCGGTCGGTATAATCAGTAAATTGACATAAATACCTCTTTCTTCTTTTTTTTTGTGTAATACAATTTTCTATTTGTTTACAAACTTGTATGCTGCCATAATACAGAATTTTTATTATATTAGTGTATATATTATTTTTAATCTATGACTTCTGCTGCTTGCGTTCCTTTCTCATGTGTTTGACAAACGTATGTCCTAGACAATTGTAAGTCTTCGACATTCCTTAAATTTCAATGTCAATAAAACAAAGTGTAAATTACCTGTTGTCAATTCACTCATGCAGCCAATTCATACCTCATCCATTAACATCGGCTCTACACCATACATTTACCACATCTAGATTTTATGACATTCTGACATTATATCACTTGGCAAAAGTACTAGCTGGCATTTAATAAACGTGTGTTATACCACTACTACTATATATCACCCAAAAATGTTTAAGTATCGCATAACTCACGCAAACTGTCTTTTTATGAAACTGACTTACTTGACCAATTGTTGCAGTGTTGCCAACTCTATCTGACATTGTTCTCTGAACATCTGCTCTTGGTGTTTTAGCATTTCATTGGTTGTAACGAGGCTCTGAAGTTTTTTCAGAACTCTGAAAAATATATAACAGGAGCTTTGAGTATCACTTTCATTATACAACTTACATAACAATATAATTTTGTATTATATATACAAATGCTATTGTTTTTAAACATCAACAACAAAGAAGTACCCGGTAGCTCATAAGGTGAGTACTTAACAAAGGTCACAGTAAGTACATTTACAACTTATGAATATGGCAACTAGAAGAAGAAAAAGCATTAGAACATTTCACATATGTTCATGGTGCCAATACATTTCTGGTTTGAGAGTTTTACTTAAAATAATTAGTTCAATTATATAATAAATAAAAAATGAGTATTAACATTGCAATATTCAAAAATAATGTTAAAATGCATTATAATGCATGAAACAAGCAACACAAAATTATTCTCCTATTGCATACAGTCATCAAATTACCAATGAATCTTAAAAATGACTCTACTGATTTAATAATAATAATAATAATGGCTCCCATGTATACCACCGAAGTAGCTTAGGAGTAAGGCAGGGTAGGCTGCCTTATGTGAGCAGTACGGCATACAAGGAAGCCAGTGTGGCCAGCACTACGCTTCAACTGCCCACTATTATCCCCAGGATGTTATCCCAGGTACTCATTTTCAACAGGCTGAGTCAACCTGGGGGCTGAAAAACGCACCTTGATTTTATGGTGCGGGCCCGGGAATCGAACCCAGAACCTCTAGATTAGTAGCCAGGTGCCATACCCACTGGTCTACTGATCCGCCACTAATTTCCGATACTAAAATTCACATACCCTTGTTCTGCTTCCGTCAGCGTGTGTGATGGTGATTCTTTGTTCTTTAATGATTTCAAGTGCTCCAATTTTGCTGTTTCTTCCTGTAGCTTAACCTCTGAGGTAGAGTGTTCTGCTTCTAGAGCTGCCTGCCTATTCTCTAATTTCTGAATCTGTACCGCAGCAGATGCCTGCAAATTGCACGGAGACAAAAATAAGAACTGACAAATTTCATAAGAAAATTTTCAAATAATGTTAAGTATAGAAACTATGAATACAAGGTTCAAAAGAAAAGTTATGTCAAAAGTATTGTTATGTAATGCAGAATGTTCTCATGCATTCGATGGTGTCATTGTACAAGCTTCTTGACTAGCTCTGCTGGTGTGCATTTCTGCCAAGACCATGCTGAAGTATCCTCTAGAATTTTCGAGTGCTTGTTAAGGATGCATATTATGGAACCCTGCAGACTATAAATATCCCACACCTGCCGCTTAGTTTTCAGTTTACTTCGGGCGATTACTCAGTACGTTTCAAGTGGCTATTAGTGAAAAGTGATTATTGAACAAGCAGATTATAAACTGTATTTGTGATTCATTAAATCTGGTGATTAGTGACTTCATTGGTGTCTTGTATTTTGTTTTCCACTGTACCATATGAAGATCAGTCAGACCGTCATAACAGTATAGTTAAGCATGGAGCTTAAACATATGAGATAACTAAAAAGAACCAAAATAAATCTATGAAGACCAAACTGAACTACTTGAGAAGTTAGGCTTGAGAGAGATTGAAATTAAACAAAACAAGAAAGATGAATACAAATGAGGATATTGAAAGAAAACAGTTACTGTGTTTGAACACACAAAATGGACGACATACGATGGGTGAGACTTTTAGAATAGATACTTGCTGAAAGAACAAAATGAAAAGATGGAGACATACAAGAAGCTGAGTATAATATTGAAGAAGCTATACATTGTGTTATTATTGTATAAAAACATATAATATCAACTATTCAGTGGTTTACAGAGCATCAATTGAAAAAAAATACTGAAAAAGTACAAATAAATTGCATGTCATTTAATACATAATCATAATTATTAAGCTGATTTTGACACAACCGTCCATCTTTTACATATAAAGGCAGATATCTGAATGCAGTCACAGAGTTAAATATAGAGAATACTGCCAAATTGCATGTAGTTAAAGACATGAACTGTGTTTTGTAACGTATTGCCGCGTTACAAATCCAGGGAACCCATCTTAACTGACATCTGCCAATTACATGGGCTGCCTACATTGTAACGAACTGTATTTAAAGTCAAAATTAATTGAACAAATTACTCACTATAAGTATAAGGAAACAAGGGAAGGTATTTTACTGATTTATGCACTCATTTTCAGGTGTAACAAGACGACTTCTCTTTATTAACAACAGTTACTAAAAGATCCCATGACATCATTAATTAAACTAAAATATTTAAATGCTTTTCATAAAACTTTGGGATCAAATTGATTATGTATTCTTATACCTCGGATCCGAGTTTACTTTATGTATATTTATAGTAAAGACTTCTTATTATTTTCAGTTCATCTAGAAGCTTGCAAGACTTCTTTTACCATTTGAAGAATGGCATTATTACTTGAAGTGATAATAAATTACTTTTACATTTAAGGCGTTACAACGTATGATAATTGAATTTTACAGTAAACTCTTAGATTGTCTCATTTTAATTTTTTAAATAAAATTAATCGTCTTTGAAAGTCTCTTTTAAAAGTGAGTTGTGTATCAAATATGATTAACTCTCGATAGCAAGGCTATCGGGTCACCTTTACAATTGAACGTAGTAACCTCGTCCTGGGGTGTCCGTCTTGGGAATCCTTGTAGTCGGTGTCATCATCTGGGTCGTGTCTTCGGCAAGAATTAGGTCGGATGTTCACTGCGGAGATTGAAGTTTCTTTGGTGTAAGTAGATGTAGATTCACGGATGTCCTAGGCAGCGTCTTATGCATAGTATACGTATCTTTATGAAGTTTCTGCAGATCACATCTTCAGGAGTGATGTTGTAATTGGAGTTACCTCTTGAGGGGAGACGTCATCTTGCTTACCACTAGTTCTGTTTTTGTGTTACATTTTACATCTTCTTCTTAACACATATTTATGTTATTGATACATGACACAATGCTTTCCACGTTTAGCAGTGGTAGCTAAGATACTACAGTTAAATAAAACAAACAAATCAAATACATTTTGGTAGAGCTCTCGCTCTTACGTCTGTACGGCGTGAAGGCAACATAGCGAGTCCTTTTGCTCGATTCAACTGGTACTTAACAAAGGAGAGGGGCAACTACTCCGCGACAATATAGTTCCTATTTTTTTTTAAGTTAACATTCTTATTACCAAAAACCATACCTTAATTATACATATATAATTTAAGTGAGTTATTTTGACTACTATTTGTGTCTTCAAATTTCTAATTATAAACATTATGATTTTTATATCTTCCTAAATTACAGACGACTCGATAAACACGTTGAGTCCGGACTTAACAGGTCACCGCATGATGACTAGCAAAGGGTTAATTATGATAATAATAACTTTTTACAATTCGGCCTTTTTTTTTGTTTCTTCGGATTTTTTAATCACTTCTCATTCTCATACTGAGTTAATACGGGGGTTTAGGTTTTATAGTGCGATTTAAAAATACTTAATCGCTCGCAAACTTAATTTTTTTTATTTACGATTACAGTTAGAATTTAAATCGTCACATACTCCACCGCTTAAGTTTCACGTTACGGGTGTTTTTTTTTTTTTTTTTTTTTTTTTTGTGAGTCTAACGCACAATTAGGGACTTGGAGTATGTTTGGTGTCAGTGTGTGAAGTTATTTATTATTAGTACACGGTTTGTTTTCTCTAATTCTCTTTAAATGATCTTGTTCATTTAAATGTTCTCCTCCGTGAAATTCCCTTTTTCTCATTTCTTAACACGCTAACTTATATTTTAAGTCTTAATACTAATTTCCAAACCTTAGATTGGAAAGATCCCTACTTATCCGTAACTCACAATATCGTGGCCCAACTGACATCGGCTTACTCTAACTACACCAGTTAGCTTTCAGCACTCTTTTAATGATCTTTGGCACCTTTCTGCCCCCATCATTACCCTTTTCAGTCGGCGCCGTTGTGACTTGTTACGTTACATGTATATAATTCTCAATTATATATCATCAACTTATCTCTAATATAATCTAAAGAGGATCCCATACTCCACTTTAGACTATAGCTAATCCTAACATCTTATGCTACAGAGAGAAGCGGAATCTCACGAAGATAATTCTCATTATCTCTTTAACAATATTTAAACAAACTATGCGGAAGGGGAGACACTTTACACAAAGCAATGTAATACACAGGGGGGTGGTTTTCAATTGTTTAGGGACGCTACCGTTTCGTACAATAAGGGGGAAGGTGAGTGGCTGCTTACTACAATTCTTAACACGCTTTATTGTTTGCGTACAGGCCACCACCGGGGTGTTTACACTATGTAACTATACTTTTATTATTATTTTCCTTTCTCTTACTTACTGCTACACTTCACACTATTTAGTTTAACTTAGGCTTTATTCAGCCTTATTATTACTTTCCTTATTATTATTTACCTTTGTTTTCTTTCTAAGAAGCTTACCTTTTTCTTTTAATTTATTTATTATTTACTTAGGGGAGATTTAAGAAACTTACCTAGAACTATTTCCTACTTAATTACCATATTTATTTAGCACACTTTATTTATTATTATAAATTTATTATTATTATTAATTCACTATATTATTCAATTGTCGTCAGTATATTATTTAACCGTCGTCACGGTGAAAATACTTGCTCTACAACACCACACATCAATCACATATATAAGATAAACTCTTGAGTAAATAATTTGCATAATTCAGAAAAGAACAATTTCTCTTCTAAGGGAGAGACAGAAATTCCACACACACATATTTTTCAAAGTTAAATAGCCGATCAGCTGTTTGCTGGAATGTAGGCCACCCTCTTTTATTTAGTAAACAAAGGTAGGGTCAGTGTGTCAGTGAGAATGCGGGGGGGTTTACGCTCACGTATTGTTCTCTACACAATGCCACCGATTAACTAAATCGACCGGTTTAAACTGGAGAAGCCAGTCGGACGCTAGGGTGAATCTTATTCAACAATGCACGCCTTCAACTTACACTTGTATTACGGTTTATAACAGTTTGACTTTATTCATTCATGTACTTTCCCCAATTAAATCAATTATTTATTTTGGTAACAATTTCAAGTTACGAAATTCTTTCCACGTAATTAACCGGGTCTACTTTACACAGGAGCATTATTATTAACGAATTTTTTTTTCTTTACCGTGACAACAGACATACACTAACATATACTATGCAGATTGAATAAGCCTGCATTATTCAAGAAACAACAGGTCTTGGATTGTCATAACATAAACCTGTTAAGACTGAGCAGTTGACCAAGCATTACAATTCATGTATGCAAGTAGGTACATGCATATATCTTCATACTATGATATTTCAATTTATACTGACTATCATTTGCGTATCTCAAAACAAATTCATTTTTTTTTGAAAATTAAAGTTACATCAATTACATTCTCTGAGTGCATAGATCAATAACTGAATGCCGTGAGTTATCTAATTTACTAATAAATTAAGCACAGTGGCGCAATTTTGTAACGTATTGCCGCGTTACAAATCCAGGGAACCCATCTTAACTGACATCTGCCAATTACATGGGCTGCCTACGTTGTAACGAACTGTATTTAAAGTCAAAATTAATTGAACAAATTACTCACTATAAGTATAAGGAAACAAGGGAAGGTATTTTACTGATTTATGCACTCATTTTCAGGTGTAACAAGACGACTTCTCTTTATTAATAACAGTTACTAAAAGATCCCATGACATCATTAATTAAACTAAAATATTTAAATGCTTTTCATAAAACTTTGGGATCAAATTGATTATGTATTCTTATACCTCGGATCCGAGTTTACTTTATGTATACTTATAGTAAAGACTTCTTATTATTTTCAGTTCATCTATAAGCTTGCAAGACTTCTTTTACCATTTGAAGAATGGCATTATTACTTGAAGTGATAATAAATTACTTTTACATTTAAGGCGTTACAACGTATGATAATTGAATTTTACAGTAAACTCTTAGATTGTCTCATTTTAATTTTTTAAATAAAATTAATCGTCTTTGAAAGTCTCTTTTAAAAGTGAGTTGTGTATCAAATATGATTAACTCTCGATAGCAAGGCTATCGAGTCACCTTTACAATTGAACGTAGTAACCTCGTCCTGGGGTGTCCGTCTTGGGAATCCTTGTAGTCGGTGTCATCATCTGGGTCGTGTCTTCGGCAAGAATTAGGTCGGATGTTCACTGCGGAGATTGAAGTTTCTTTGGTGTAAGTAGATGTAGATTCACGGATGTCCTAGGCAGCGTCTTATGCATAGTATACGTGTCTTTATGAAGTTTCTGCAGATCACATCTTCAGGAGTGATGTTGTAATTGGAGTTACCTCTTGAGGGGAGACGTCATCTTGCTTACCACTAGTTCTGTTTTTGTGTTACATTTTACATCTTCTTCTTAACACATATTTATGTTATTGATACATGACACAATGCTTTCCACGTTTAGCAGTGGTAGCTAAGATACTACAGTTAAATAAAACAAACAAATCAAATACATTTTGGTAGAGCTCTCGCTCTTACGTCTGTACAGCGTGAAGGCAACATAGCGAGTCCTTTTGCTCGATTCAACTGGTACTTAACAAAGGAGAGGGGCAACTACTCCGTGACAATATAGTTCCTATTTTTATTTAAGTTAACATTCTTATTACCAAAAACCATACCTTAATTATACATATATAATTTAAGTGAGTTATTTTGACTACTATTTGTGTCTTCAAATTTCTAATTATAAACATTATGATTTTTATATCTTCCTAAATTACAGACGACTCGATAAACACGTTGAGTCCGGAATTAACAGGTCACCGCATGATGACTAGCAAAGGGTTAATTATGATAATAATAACTTTTTACAATTCGGCCTTTTTTTTTTTTGTTTCTTTGGATTTTTTAATCACTTCTCATTCTCATACTGAGTTAATACGAGGGTTTAGGTTTTATAGTGCGATTTAAAAATACTTAATCGCTCGCAAACTTAATTTTTTTTATTTACGATTACAGTTAGAATTTAAATCGTCACAGTTTCTTCACACTGTGCACTGGAGAAAAAGTCTGAAGATCGAGAGCAGCTGCCAACAAGCTTGCAACAAAGCGAGGTTGACGTCTACATAACACGTAACTTTTTTTTTTATTTCCAAAAAACACAGACATTGCAATACCATACCTCATTTTGTGCTTGCAGTTCAGTGTATCGTTCCACAACCTTTGCGATTTCTTCTGCTTGCATACTGACAAAGCTGCCTACAACGCCTGCTGGGAGCCGGCTCTGTAATAAACAGACAAAATGTTTCCATCGCTTATTGGTGTTAACAAACATGATTTTGCACAGCATGTATACTTTGTTTTAAATTATGTATTTAGAAATTCTGTGCTCAAAGATTATTATTGAGGATAAAGTATTGGAACAGACCTCGAATTTTAACTATTTAGGTTGTGATATAAGTTTTGATGTTGACAAATATATACAAAATAATGTCAATAGTTTTCAACACATATGGGGAACTATAAATAGAACACTGAAAAATAAAATGAGGTGCGAGACAAAATTAAAATTCTACAAAACAATGCTATTATATAGCAGTGAATCCTGGATTACAATAAACAAAGAGAGAAAATCGAAGACCGTGTTTGATATAATAAAAACTACGAATTTTGAAGAAGATGACATATTGAAGAAAAGTGGAGTATATATGCTTAGTTGTGGGGAATGTGACAAAGTGTATGTGGGTGAAACGGGTCATCAATTTTGCCAGAGATTTAAAGAACATAAGAGGGATGAAGGAGAGTTAATGATGAATTCATTAAATGCTAGGCATTTTATAGAAGAAGGACACAAATTCATAGACCCAGTTGTAAATTATAAGATAATAAAAGTGATGAGTAAATAAAAAGAAAGGAAATTAAAGGAAGAAGTGGAAATATTAAAAATAATAAATAAAGATGAAAAAAGACTAATGAATATAAAAACCACATTTGAAAATGAAGAAATATTTAGCAGCTTATTAGACAACAAAAAAGAGTAGAAGATGAGTTAACGTGAATTGTAATGGTAATGTAAGACAACCCACTATCGGTGGAGCTAAGTAAGACATTACTCCGTCAGGGGGCGGGGCTAGATAGGTCCAGTAGAACTGTATATAAGAAGTGAACAGTTTCATATTACTCTGTTGGTAAATAACCTGAAGATGGCTTGACTGCCGAAAGCGCTCGTCAATACCAAAAACAACATAGTGGTTTGTACAAAATTATTAGTAGAAAAAAGAGAGAAAAGCAACATACAATCAACAGAGTTGAGATTTTCAAAAAGAATAAAGGCTGCACAAGAAGGGATCATATACGAAATGAAGATATACAGAAAGAATTAAATATACATAATCTAAATGAGAAAATTGTAGAATACAGGGGAAATGGAGACAGCATTTAAGTTGCATGGATGAAGATAGAATACCAATAATTATAAACAAGTATAAGCCTTCTGGAAGAAGGGATATAGGAAGGGCAAGAAAGAAATGGATCAGATAATGTGGAGTCAGAACAGGCACATTGCCTAATCCATGAAGTGTAGTAGAAGAAGAAGAAATTCTGTGCTATATTTAACAACTGTCAAATCTTTAGGATCCTTTCTAACATCGGTAAAAAACCACAGCAGTCATGCATAATCCAGCATTTATGAACCAAGGGTCTATTGGATTAGGCAAGTTCATCACTGGACATGTGATGATCAGTTTGTTATTCTGGCTATTAAGTTTTTGGATTAAGTTATTAATATATATTAATATTAATAATTAAAATAAAGTTAGTTTTCTGATTAATGACAATCACTAAACATTTAGTAAACAGTGTTCATATTTGCAGACTTAATAAAACAAAATTACACATGTGTCAGAAAACACAGGTAGTGTGATGTCTTTGACAATTTACCTTTATCTTTTTCACCCAGACTTCCCCTTACAGAGCTATCTATATCATGTCTCCTCTAATATAATATCCCTATGGACTGAGCCTTATCTTTGCACATGTAAACTAGTAGTTTCTTGACTTTAATTCAGAAAAATGAGAAGATTTTTATATAAAAAAATAATGTACTTTAGCACGAACTATAGGTTACTTAAAACATTCTTGATACAGCAACCTTAAATTAAAGTCCAATGGGGTAATAAAAACAGATTTTTCAAAATATCTTCAGAAAGACTCATCGACATAAGCTTTATTAAGAATAAAAGTTTATAAATAAAATGACACCTAATTACATGAAATTTATTACGTTTAATTTACACTTTTTTCAACTCTTATACTTCACGTCTGCTTATTCAAAAACCTTTTGATGCAAATAATTGATAACATTATGAGAGAAGAATCCTGAATTTCATATTTGTTCTGAGGAAAAAGGGAGGGTCCAACCTTCAAGCTAATCTCATCCCCCCCCCCTCAAGGTGCAGCTGTTGTGCCACTGGTACTACATATTTATTAATATAGCTTTTACTGTTCTTTCAAACAATAAACCCTAATTTATACTGCACACAAGCTGACTGTCAGAAAAAGTCCATACTAGTTTTTAATTAGTAACGGGTCTTGCCCTATCCATTACCCCACAGATAATTGTGGAAGGTGACAGTATCATTAATACTATTTATTCTGAAACTAATTACATACCTCTTGGTCTGACATGGTCGCCATATTCTTCATCATTTCTTTCGCTCGAATCTGTGCACAACACATGCTATACAACACCAAACTACAAAACACACTTGAAAAAATAAATTAAACAAAATGATCTGTTAGTCAAAATAATACATGCAAAATGAATAAAAAAAGCTTACATAATGTAAACAGCATTAAAAAAACAAACACTATAAATTACATAATTAGTATGTAACACAGTCAATATGATTTAATTAACTTGGCGATACCACAAGTTTTTAAAAACAGCAAGAAATGTAGTGTGTGTGTGTGTGTGTGTGTGTGTGTGTGTGTGTGTGTGTTTTTAACAGTTGTTTTGTTTTTGCAAGGATATATTTTTAGTATGCACCTCTTTAAATGTATTTTGTTGGCTAAAATTATTGGCCCAAAGAAATTAATATCAGTAATTTTGAAAATGTTAATAAATATTTGCTGAACTATTTTCTACATTCTGAAATCAGTAATGGGATAATAATCTTGTCTGAAGAAGCTGCGTAAATTTCCAGTTATTCAAAATATGGAAACATGTTTTCCAACATAAGAAAGTTTGTTTAAATTAAATAATTCACAAGAAGAGAACAGAACAAATTAAAACAAATAAAATGTGTACCAAAAATAAAAATAACAAGTCTAACCAATTCTCTTAATGCTGTAGGCCTACTGCAGATATCATGATGCTCATGATGTTCACATCCGCTTTTACTGATAGCAGTATTAGTAACTTCTTACTAACATCTTAAGTTCTTTGGTTTCAGAATAAATTAATCATCTTACTAATTTAGTATAGTTTTTCTTCCAACTTTCTGCCTGTAGTTTTAAATGTATATTGTATATCTACAGATTACTAATGAACTATATTTAAACTAGTTAATACCAATGTCGCCAAGTTGTACAGTACCACACTTTATTTCACTATAATGAGGCTTTTTTTTTAGTTCATGGTTTCTGTATCTATGGTGAGATTTGGAAATTAGTTGTGTAAACCTAGTAAACAATTAATAAAAAATTGGAGGCTGTACGAAAAATTCATAATGGTGAGGTTTTGTGCAAAAATGGCATAAATTTGGTATTAGGATTTAAACGTTTCAAATTGGAATAAATGTAAAAATAAAAATGCCAAACTCAGGCATTACTCAACAGTAATTCACTTGGAAGCACTTTATGCAGCTGAATGTCTGACTGTGAACAAGACATAAGAACTGGAAGTCACAGAAAGGAAAAATTAAGAAAAATCTTGGGACCAATCAAAGTACAGAAAACGCCACAATAATGAGCTATACACATGTTGAGAAAATCACAGATATAATTAGAAAAAGAAAAATTACTTTCAATGGACATATTGAAAGAATGAATCCTGACAAACTAACAGGGAAACTTGACTATTTCAGAAAGCTCAAAATGCACAATAGTTAAAAGAAACATAAAAAGACAATGCCCAATGCTCAAAGAAACAGAAAAAGACATAGAAGAACTCCAGATTACTCAAGAAGACATTGAAGAATGGTTACCACTCAAAAAGAAATTTGAAAAGTGGCCAAGGTTTTCAGGAAAACCCCAAGAAGGGACTGGCTAAAGGAGGGAGAGACATCGATAAAGAATGAAGGAGATGGGAGGAACCAGTCGAACCAAATGTAGTCCACAGTGGTTCACACAATTAAAAAAAGTGTAAAAA
Source organism: Magicicada septendecula (assembly GCA_034769895.1). NCBI lineage: Eukaryota > Metazoa > Arthropoda > Insecta > Hemiptera > Cicadidae > Magicicada > Magicicada septendecula. Next base: position 1,423,909,446 of record CM068367.1, on the reverse strand, counting down.
AAAACTTGAAACCAGAACAGAATAAATTATCCAACAGGGAAACAATGAAGTCATATAAACACGGATAATGTAAGGGCGTGTTTCTCTTGCAGTACATACAATTTAGCTAGAAATGCCTTACATTATGTGGCTATATATTATTCAGGTAATAGCAGAACTGCTTGCATAAATGTTTGGTGACAAAGACAAGACTTTGCAACCAAGTCTGGATAGTTGGGAAATCAAATACAGAGTTTGACAACAAACTACAATATACAAACCAAATAACTTTGCTAATCCAAATTCTCTGAGACTGACAATTTCCCAAAATCAGTCTACTCCCATTAATTTCAATATCCAGGATTTTGCTTTCTTATAAAAACATACTCTTAAAAACAAAATGAAAGTAATTGTTAATTAACAATGAATAATGAAATCAGAGCGTTATTGTATTGTGTGTGTGTGTGTGTGTGTGTGTGTGTGTGTGTGTGTGTGTGTGTGTGTGTGTGTGTGTGTGTGTGTGTGTGTGTGTGTGTGTGTGTGTGTGTGTGTGTGTGTGTGTGTGTGTGTGTGTGTGTGTGTGTGTGTGTGTGTGTGTGTGTGTGTGTGTGTGTGTGTGTGTGTGTGTGTGTGTGTGTGTGTGTGTGTGTGTGTGTGTGTGTGTGTGTGTGTGTTTTAATACTCTCACAAATTATATAATTTGTTATAATTTTTAGCATTTCAAATTCTTAATAACTAACGTAAAGATGATAAATTTAAACAAACATGAATACAGAAGCTAACAACACATTCCCTGTACCTCATCCACTGGTTGAGTTTCTTTTGCAGCATCAGGACCTACCACTTCCTGTAAGCAAAAAAATTTTTCATTTATAGCGAGACTCCTAAATATAATTTACAATACATTTTTAATTTCTTCAGACAAAGGACAACAATCTGTGTTATTTAGTTCACATGAAACCACTGAATTCTTAATGCAATATTTATAATTTGTTCTACAACCATATTATAAATATGCTAATCTACCTGTACTGAAGGCACATGACCGTACTCAAACAGGGTGCTTTCAACTCTAGCTTTCAAGTCTGATGGAGCTGGGCCCGTTCTGCGAAATCTTCTCTGTGGCCTATATTTTTCCTGTAAATTTCAACATCAATTTCAATTCTTCTGTTTTATCACCAGTAATCAGGTTTGTTTTATGGAAGTGTTTTAAAAATTAAAATACTAGGCGTATTATAAATAATAAGTGAATACAATTTTTATTTTCTACAATGTACTTTTTGTTGGTAGTTACTTATAATGGTAGCAAGCACATTAAAAATAAATATACAACGTCAGAACTATACATATTCTCTGTCTGTGATGAAGAAGAAGAGAGAAAGCATGCCAAGTGCATTATACAATAACTGTGGTGCTTTTAAACAAGAAAAACGTAATAAGGCAAAATCAAAATTAAAGTCCATAAAGCAATAATTACATGTGGTTCTAAATCAAGGGTCCTCGTACGAGTAAGATAAGCAAGGTAACAGTAATATTAGTGTAGCACAAATGAAGTACCTAACAAGAGCAACAGGCATTATTAGGATGGTTAAGATAATAAATAACTAAATAAGAGAAGAACCAAAAATAGAACCTAAAGAAGAAATTGTTGAACATATCATCAGGTTCTTTTCCAGTTAAGTCACTGAACCAGTCCCACTTCACCAGTGTTTCAGTGGACATCCCATATTATGGCTTCCCTCATGGTTTATAATGCTACAACATTCTTGCTTTGTGGTTCATGTCCATTCTGGTCCATTGTTTCTTACAATTTGCCTTATACCTTTCCAGTTTTTCTTCTAGTGATTCCACGTTCAACTCATTTTATATGGTTGTGTTTATTACCTAACCTCTTTTATATATCCTTTAATTACTATTTCTTTTATGAATTTGCTAACTGCTATAATTTTTATTGTTCGACTAAGCTTTTCGTCATCACTGACATCTTCAGGTCTTAAACAACCTGAAGATGTCTTGGTTGTTTAAGACCTGAAGATGTCAGTGATGACGAAAAGCTTAGTCAAACAATAAAAATTATAGCAGTTAGCAAATTCATAAAAGAAATAGTAAGGATGGCTGCTAATTTAAACAATATGAAGAATATCCTTTAATTGTTTTAAGGAATTTTATTCTAACATTTGGAGCTAAAGAGTAATCGGCATCAGACTAACAGGTGCAAGGCTAGTAGAAGCATAAGGGTGGGTCTCTGGCATCTTAAAACTGGATACCTTCAGTTAAGTTTTAGTATCTCATACAGAAGAATTGCTGGCCCTCCATGTTGGGGGGTTTGCAACTGGGCTATCAATGTAAAATGGGGGTTTTCCATATAAAATATCAAGACTAAAAACTTGGCCAATGGCCTCAGAACAGATGTGTACAGGATATTATTGAACACACAAAGAAACTGTTATCTGTGGTGCAGATGGCTACAAAGAATGGCCAGCACAAAACTATTAAGAGAATTTGGAAAACTAGATAACAAAGGAAGAAGAAAGAACCACACTGAATAAAATCCTAACCAAAAACATATAATATGGTACGACACAAAGAAACTTGCAAAAAATGGAATAAGTTATTACAAATTAAAGACAACAGTTAAAACTGACACTCACGCCCTATATTGCATAAAGAAATCCATGTATATATTACAGATTAAATAGTCATAAGTAACCAATAGACAACATTAAACATGTGGACAATATAGCCATGGTGTAGAGATAATTATAGAAACCAATCATTGAACAAATGTTTCAGTCTTACCTGAACACTTTGCACATTTGTCAGAGCCTTCTGTCTCAAATCTAATGCTACCTCATCTTCTGCTAGAATATACATTTTGTTAAACTGGCTAACAGCGTACTCTCGGAAATATTCACCCATCTCTTTTCTTCTTTCCATGGAGTGTTTAACCAACCACTATAAATAGTGCAGATAAATTATTTGCTGTTCAAAACGTATATGTTAAATCAGTTTGTTTATCAAATAAATACACGCAGCTGCATTCTCTAACACAGTAATACGGTTGGAATGCTGTATAGTTATACTCATACACTGTATAGTTCTATTGTAATAGTAATTTAGGAAAAATATGTCGGAGTAATATCATTTACATAAACAAAACAATTCAGAGAATGAAAGGGCAGAATAAACTTTTTGAAGTTTGAAAATATATAATTAAAAAAAAGAAAATACTGAACAATCTTATCCATTTATATTTATGGTATATGGTACAAATGCAAAAAATAAAATTTATTACATCTCATAGAACTCTGAGAAGCAAAAGGCAAATAAACAAACACTTTTTTAATAAGATATGCACTTGCCATGAGAGAGAACTTTAGGTAACAACTTTAAGAAACAAAATTACCATATACATGGTGGCGCAAAAGTTACTTGACACTTGTTTAAAAAAAAACTACCTACTGAATTTATTTACACCAGCAAAATGGGGTACAATAATCTTTGCCCATAATGTTGGCATTACAATGCACCTGTCTAGACCTGTTTGTGAATTGCATAGTGAGTAATTTTACTGAGTATAAGTTGATTATCTGTGTTACGTAGTTACGATGTTAACGAAAGAAGAAAGGATTTTTGCTCTAAAAACGTTTTATAAAAGTGGTGCTACTGCAGTTATTAATGAGTGTAATGAACATTTCAATTCAAATCCACTGTCTAGACAAGCTTTATACAACTTATGAGATAAATTTGAACAACATGGATCTGTTATGGTTGCACCAAGATCTGGCCACCCAAGAACAGCCAAACAGAGGAAAATTAATTGCGCGTTTGTTTAGCTATGACTCAAAGTCCACAAAAATCAAGAAGAAGATTTGTTACTCTACACTTTTAATTAATAAAATTTTGTCCCGTTACAGATTATCTGAATGTAACTTTCGGCAGAAGAGTGATTGGTCAACAGGCAGATATTGACATGCCTCCACGTTCGCCAGATATTACACCAATCGATTTTTTTGTATGGGATATCGTCAAGGACTGTTTATTCTAAAAAGCCTCAGACCATTGACCAACTGAAAGATTATATAGAGGAAGCATTCCATAATTTGGACAGTGATTGAAGACTATGCTGTAGAGTGTGTAATAGTGTTACAGAAAGACTTGAAAAATGTATTTCTGATGATGGAAAGCAGTTTAAACATAAAAAATTATTGTAAGTAACAATAACTGTAAATTGCCTAGCTATAAATAAATTCAGTATGCTTTTTTGAATTCCAGTATCACGTAACTTTTGCGCCACCCTGTATATTATACAAATGGTGATTCCTAAATAGGACAAAAGCCACAAAAGACATTTGCAAAGAAGAAAGGATTGCAAAGACAATGTAAGAAACTTATATGGAACTCAGAAAATCATCAATACAAAATAAATGTCATTATTTATTAACTATACAAAGGCAAAAGCAACTATTTAACAGGACAAAAAACTTGAGTTAAGGCAGGTAACAGTTCTCGAAGTAAGCTATACAAATTAAAACAAAATTTAAATCAAAAATAAAATATTTTTAATATTAAAATATATTAATATTTTAATATTAAAATAAAAAAATTAAAACAGGATATTGGAAGATTAAGAAAATGATGATCATTTCAACTGAGTTGTATAGGAGGACAATTTGCCAAGATTGTTTACAATAGTGTTTTACTCAAAGCTTGTATGAAACAAAGAACTTGGGCTCAATTAATGTAGTTAATGTTATAGAATTCAACCTCTGACCGAATACTGTATAAAATAATGAGGAACTTGTTATACTCTAAACCTCTATTAGCTCATTAAACCCTACCATAAAGTAATGACAAACTAGCAAGTACTGTGCTTAAACCACACAAAAATGTAGTATAAGTATTCATATAGAATATTAAGTATTCTCAAATACTAAGTGTTCTCACATACTCAGTACTAAGTATTTTCTCAAAATCAACACAAATTTTAAAAGAGCTCAATGGTAAGTGAAAATTTCCCATTAAGATAATAAGCACATAATATAATAAACAGTTAATAGTAAGTAAAACACAGTGAAGTCATGTGCTGTACCAATGAAATCTGGATGACTCATGCAGTGAACATTATAAGCAAGTTTCAAATATTTAATTAATAACACTGGACATTGGGTCTGCTAGTCATGAGTCCAACTAACGCAAGACAATGCTGATTATATTTATACCATAGTTGTTTTGAGTCTCATAACAAAAGGTTATGATCAAACGAGGTTTGATCAAAACGTTTGTGCAATTTTTGGATTTCATGCGCTATAAATCTCCAATTAAAAAATTGTTTTTATGTACCCATCTTAGTCGCAATCACCTAAAATGTTTACGCTACTGGACAAATAATTTAGATTTGAGAACTAATTGAGTAAGTTATGTGATGGAGTATTTGGCGAGTTTTTTAACATTCTGCAATGCAAGATTGAAAAATATGGAATAAATATTGTGTAAAGTATTATGTAAACTGTTCTAAAAGTGCTGCAGAAGGCTTTTAGCAAGCCTGCTATGCATGAACAAGCGGTTCAAATCTTCAAAGATTGTCGGAACAAATTGATGATCATGATTATCATATGAAGAGTGTAATTTTGTTTTCGATTAGGTAATTTTTATCATTAAGTGCAATAATAAATAAAAAAAACGTTATTCTGGCATTTTATGTCACACATGAGTCAAGCTATTCATAGGAAACAACAAAATGGAAGGACAGTTTATGGAAATTGCATGTCGATAATGCACCAGTCATTGCTTCTTCAAGAATTTTAGGCGAAAAAAAAAACATTGTACTGACGCTGAAACCACCATATTCATCATATTTGCCCCAACACGATCTTTTCTTCTTACAAATAATGAAAAGCACCACGAAAGGACAATGTTTTGAAACTGTTAAAGGTATAAAAAGAAGATCAGTGAGCGAGGTGAAGGCAGCACAAAAAGTGGGTTTGAGAACTGTTTCTAAGACTGAAAAAAAAACGGCATAGTCATGTTATAAGTGATTGATGGTATGTTGAATGGAGCATTGTAAAAGTAGACGAACCAATACTTAATTTTTCAAATAAAGAAAAACTGCGTGAACTTTTTGATCAAACTTCATATTTAAAATGAGTCCAGAATTTAAAATTAAAGTTAAAGCTGGAGAAACCTAAAAGTTATCCATAAAAGGAATAAAAATTAGCAATCGTGATTTACTTCCCATTTAAATTTTAAAAAGTATGATGAGTACTACCTGTTTATTACTTAGTATACGCAAACTTTTGAAATCAATGTGTATGTATAAAAATCCACACGAAGAAAAGAAAAATGAAGAACATACAATATGAAAACAATATGGTCATACAAGTAAACTGACTCAAAGTGAATAACAGTCAACTTACCTGTATGACTGGGTATATGTGTATGAAGTCTAACCCCTGGATCTGGTGAGGTTCTATCCGGTGGGGGCATTTCATTTTTGGTAATACAGCTACAATTTTCTCTGTCAGTGATCTGAATAGAATTAAAAAACCACAAATTAATTGCAGTTCCTATGTATTAAATAAGGCTATTGTTTTTTATTTATTTTTCAAATCAAAGTTTACAGAAAACTCATGTAAAAATAATAGTTACTTTGAGAATAACAGAATCAGAGGAATACTGGAAGAAAGTATTGGTAGAGCAGGATGGAATAGCAAAGGTAAGCATAGCATGACTGAAGATTGGTAAAGCAATGATGCAGAGAGACAAATCGATCAAAATACATGATTATAAATATGTCACTACTGACTCCGAACACTAATTTTTTATTGGTAAAAATATAAAACTTTTACCTTGTAGCCTGAACTAGTTTTCCCTTATTACAAGCTTCATCAGAGGCTGCCGCTAGGAGCGCTGTCTGTCTTGTTCTTGGTGATGGCGCCGTCGTTCGAAAGATCGATGTTGTGTGTGTGTGTGTGTGTGTGTGTGTGTGTGTGTGTGTGTGTGTGTGTGTGTGTGTGTGTGTGTGTGTGTGTGTGTGTGTGTGTGTGTGTGTGTGTGTGTGTGTGTTCAAATAATATGTGTGATTTGAATTGTGGCTGTATTCGAACATATCACACACACACACAACATCGACCTTTCGAACGATGGTGCTGTCACCAAGAACAAGCCAGACAGTGCTCCTACCGGCAGCCTCTGACGAAGCTTGTAATAAACGAAAACTAGTTCAGGTTACAAGGTAAAAGTTTTACATTTTTACCAATAAAAAATTAGAGTTCCGAGTCAGTACTGACATATTTATAATTAATTAATCAATGGACACGTCATGGACAACAAAATCCAGGAACACAATATACTGATCACAACTGGATTTGTGTTCAATCAAATACAGCTTTCAAGACAATTCAGCCACGGTATCGTGTTTTCCAATTCTATATCACAGTATTTCTGCTTATTATTCACTTACATCTTCTGTCCTATTGTTAAGTTTTCTTGAAACAAAAGATCCACATCAATGTCCACATCACAACTGTCTATACACCACGTCATCCCGCCAACAACCTACAACAAGTATAACGCTATTAACTTTACATTCACAAAAAAAAACTAACATTTAAATATTTTATTATTTGAATATTCTGTTCTTATTTTGCTCATTAATTGCATTAATAAGTATTACATTTTTCTACTACAAAATCTGTATAGATCATTTCCCTGTGTTTGGGGACCAGGAACTTCTATATGTGTAGGGTAAATATTTTATTATTACTTCTAAAAAGTATTTACCACAGGTATGTAGAAGAACTCAACAAAATATTGCTCCTAACATTATTACCTCATGTGCAGTGTATTAAAATGATTTCTTCATATGAAATAGTTATTCAGAATGGGCTATACAAACTAAAAACTATCCATTACTCAAAGTACAAATACAGTACACTCTCTCTAATCCAGCAGGTAGCAGACCAGGGTAGTGCCGGATTAATGGATGGTTATTAGAAAAAACACATTTAAATGACAAAAAGTAGCATACATTGTACATAATGGTAAAACATGAAAAAACTTACACCGGATTAAAACATCGGATTAAAAATATAGTAAATTATCTTCTACTATTTTTTAAAATTATTCAAATTAGTTTTGTTTATAATTTAGTCAAACGTAGGAAAAAAATAAAACTCGTAATGTACTGTACAGTACTATTCGATTGGAATGAAAAAGCTGTCAATTCCATCTGCTTGTTGGCTTGAAACGAGACTTTTAACGCTTTTTCTTGCAGTTTTATCAACACGAGAATTTTACAAGCAGTCACATCATTTTCTTCTCCCCACTTAATAGAAGTTGTGAAGGCATCCTACTGCCACATCATGAAAACGCCTGATTACTGGAGGGGTTGGACTACTACAGTCCTGGATTACAGAGGGTGTACTGTACAAGGCTTATTACTTTACATGTTTAGGCTACACTGTTATTCAATTATGTATCCTTGGCTTACATATTATATACACATTTACCTTATCAAAAGCTGATAGTCCTTTTATGCGAGCTCGAAAATACCCAGCTGCAACAAGCAAGTCGATTATCTCCTGCTGCTTAACTTTCTGCTCTTCATCATCTCTTGTTTCTGCCTAATAATCATAGAATTTAGATGCTATGATAATCTGGTCAGATTTTGTGTATTCAATATACAAAATTAGTAACTTTTATCTTCAGAATTGGGTGTGTGTGTGTGTGTGTGTGTGTGTGTGTGTGTGCACGCGCACACACACACATACATATGAGCACATACCAGTACTACTTTTTATATTAAATTTTTGTCATGAAAATAAACATGAAATTTATTATCACAAAGTAAATGGAATGAAACAATACTAAAAAATTCCTTAAAACCAAAATTTGTTGATATTAAAATATTATCACATTTTGCTACAGACCTCCACCATCATTAAACATTTAAAAATCACAACGTTTGACCACTAACAATCTGTGCTCATCTTCAGATGAACCAGCAAAATTGAACAGTCAATGAGAACATCAAAAAACCAAATCTTATATGTTGTCACAGTTTCAGTGGTGTGTGTGGAGCTCCTCGCACTCAGCCAGGCAAACTTCCTCATACATAATTGGGTTCTAATATATTTTAATTTATTTTTAAGGTAATTCATGAACTGTCATTTGATCATTTTAAGTAACTGTTCTGACGATATCTTGGTTTTTTGACAGACAGATCGTTCTGCTTATTTTATTTAGACAGATGTTTAATTTTATTTGTTATCTGAAACGACCATAGATTGCTGTCAAGCGAAACAGTGGTTTTTAATAATTAACGCCCGCCCGTAACAATACAATTACAAAAAAAAGTGATACCTGCAAAGATTCTGAATATATTGTATTTCCTCATTAAACTGAATATCGCAATAGATTCTGATATGCTGTCCGTTTATTAATGTTTAGCGGCTCAAAATTACTGTAGCGTCAAACATAAATGTAACAAACACAGAATCTAACCTCAAATACTTAGACTAATAACACCGTTAACAAAACGGTTTTTATGAAAATTTATTAATTTCCTAACAAATAGATGAGTGACTACAAACACCTTATATGATTTTATAATCTCTACAAACATGTTTTCTGTCGGAAAAAGCCGCTGTGAAACGTAACCTATTTAAAAGTTAACCTTACCTGTACTTCTTTGCCTTCTGCATTTACTATAATTGATAAGTGTTTTGATCCAGGTTTTGGTTTTAATGCGTCCGCTAACGACATATTTAATTCTGTTAGTACATTAAGTTAACAACAAATAAACACTGAGCATAAAATCTCAAAGCGACTTTTTGATAAATTGTTTTGACAGCTGATTATTCTTATACCAGTGTTGACATAATATTGAGAAGCGTTAAATACCGGTAATTAACATCGTCACTTTTATATAATGGCAACTCAAATTATATTTAGCCTCTCATCCTCAGTGAATATGCTGTTACAGAATAAACGTCTATTTATTGCATAGTAAATATACCTGGATTAAAACTCGTTGTTATCGCGAATTCATGCAGTAAAAGTTCGGATTGTAAATATACCGAATAAATTGTTGATTATGTACAATCAGAAGAAAATAAGAACTGAATATTAACAAATGCTTATCGTCATGTAAATCATTCATGCTGTTCGGGTTGCCAAACACTGAGCACCAAGACCTTAAAAGTTGTACGCGGTCGGGTGTCTCTGAATGCGATCAAGAGTGTAGCTGTCCTATTCCCTAAGCGACGGAAGAACCCGCTTAGGCAACTACGCATCGGCAGGACGTATTTGCACGGTCTAACGAAGTGAAGTACCTCGGTGTACACCTCGACCGTCAGCTTACCTGGCGTACCCACGCTCATACAATTCTTAAGCGAGTATCTGCTCGTCTGAGCTTACTGTTTCCACATCTGATCAGCTCGGTTATGACCAGGAAACTGGGCAAAATGATCGTCTGCGCGAATTTGCTGCCGGTCATAACGCTTGCCCAGTCTGGGGTTACCTCGCCAACGTGCATAAAAAGAAGTTGTAGAGCGTCCTCGACAGGGGACTTCGGCTGGCGGCCAAAGTCCCCCGCCGATTTTCTTCTCGCCTTCTAAGGTGAGGACTTGCGGTGAGGTTCCCAGACAGTCCTTTAGTAGCCGGGCTGGGCAGGTACCGTATACATCCAGGTGATTCATGGAAACACCCTCGGTGTATACTGCGCTAGTGCAGGCTAGCTCAACAGACGAGGACAGCCTGCTACAGAGCAAATCACCCTACTTGGGTAGGGCCATGAGGCAGGAGCTCCTGAAGGCAGCTCAGAACTCAGATTCCCTGTGGCATTTCTCTGCGACGCACAACCACACAGCCCAGAGTGAGTCAGTCTACGCGGTCATGTATTACTCCAATCACCAAGGGTGAAAATAATATACCGAGCCTCTCTTCACAAACTATGTTCACGTAACTACAGAATTTATTTTGTACACTGCCCCTAATATTTGATGTGATAGTTCTGTCTCTTCCAATTCAAAGGAGTAGTTTACAGAGCCAAGCCGATTGATTTGAAGGCATCAGCCAGCTTCTGTAGGTGACACACTATGACTGTAGTCGACAGATTATAAAGAGTACATGTGCACACCTTACAGAAGCCCAGCCAAAGTATAGCTATAGTCTCTGTCAGCTCTATCCATAGAACCAGGTGATACACTGTCTATGATACTAGCTGAAGGTGCCTTTCAGTGGAGTGAATATCAGTTACACAGTGGCAGAGAGCTATTGGAAACCTATAGTGGACTGAGCACAATTGCCTGAGGATGTTCAGCTGGCATATGTGAGGGTGCTTCGTTCTGCTGTTCATTTGACTATGTAAGAAATCCCATGTGGGGCTGCTCCCAGATATGTTGACGATGTATTCTGTATCTGGATGGAAATGGATAGACATCTCCATATGTTTTTAGATTATATTGATTTGTATTGTGCAATTTACACTTGAAACAGAAAATACGAAAAGTTAAAATTTTTTGGATTTCACCAGTACTCGGTCACAAAATAATCTTAGTTTTCAGTATATAGAAAACCTACTTTTACATATACTGTTATACATAAACAGTCACTAATGTCATGGCACATAAAATTAAGCAGTTTTTATGCAATGGTTGTCTCCTCATAGTTCATTTGCCTAAATAAAATTTTAATAACGAAGTTGATATAACAAAAAACCATAGCAGAAAATACACTAAAAACTCGTTTATCCGAAACAATTTTCAATAAATTTTTAAAATACACAAAAGCATTTTCCTGTCACTATAATCTATATTTAATAGCGCAGACAAACGATTCCACGTGATATAAAGTAGAAAGTCAATAATCAGAACTAATTGGGATAAAAGGTACTCCGAATTATCGATTTGTTCGGATTTTCGAACATAAAGTATTGTTTATATACTGTGAACATAAAGTACTGTATACTGTTATGTGTTATAACAGTACATTTCTGCTTCCTTTTAGAAGCCGAAGGTGACACAATAACAGTTCACGTAAAACCATCCTATGTTAATAAACAACTGTAATGCGACTACTGTATAAACTGTACGGTAATAAAAACAGCGGTCTGACAACCGCAAAGAACAAAAACATTCTCGCACTCGCACCACTACTGACTGACTCAGCACTGGTATGCACTTGCCTACACCGACAAAAGGCAGTCTTATCTATGGTTCTTTCATCGCATAAACACGGGATGGAAACAGGACTATTTTGCACACAAAAAACTATAATTTACTACTGTTCGAACAAGCAATAGGACTGTTCCAGTACTGTAGAAACTATAATTTACAGCACGGTGCTGTTTTATAATTTATTGTGTCATATTCACTGTAACTTTTAAATTGTTATTATTAAATAAAGTTACTGTACTTACACATGTATTATTTGAATAGAAGTTTTGGTTTATCCGAAATTTCATTTATCCGAAACGGGCGCGGTCCCATCAAATTCGGATAAACGAGTTTTTAATGTAATGGTTATGACAAAAGAATTATAGACTCTTTAATTAAAAAAAATAGAAAAACAGAAGAGAATTATTTTAAAAGAATTTTATTCTATAGAGCCAGATCAGAATAATAAAAAGTTTCATTTAACAAATTAGATTCCATTCATATCAGATAGGATTAATAATAAGTTAAAAAAGTTTAGTCTTAACATGGTATCAGTAAATAAACATAATTTTTCCTTATTACTGATATACAATAAACAAAAATCAAACATACTATAAAAAAATGGAATTCATCAAACACATTGTGCAGAATGTGATGGTATTTATATTGGATAATGTGAACGTGCCTAAATTTTGTATTTCTGAACATAAACAATTTTAATAATACTGCGAATACAAGTTTCACAGATCATTGCTTAAAACACAACTCTTTTTAGACACAAAGAACATAATATTACTAAATAACAGAAAAAATGGATATGGATTTATTGGATATATAAGAAATTAGGAAAGCAATTAAAAGTAACAAACGAACACACAGAATTCTTTTTATCTCATTTTAAACTAAGCTATTATTTAGTTTAGTTAATTTTTACTTCCATATTCCATAAGGAATGGAAGTATGGTGATGGCAAAAAAAATCGTGTTCGAGATTATTGCAGATTCTGATTCTACTACACTCAAAACATGAAAAAAAGTCGTTTTCCGAAAAGTGTCTGTGTGTCTGTCTGTCTATAGATTTTTTTTCTATGGCAAACGATAACTGCCGCAAATTCAAACAGAATCAAATAATTTTTTGCATGCAGCCCTGATTTGCAGAGTACTCGCGACCTATTGTTTTTGGTGAAGATCGGTTGATGGAAAGGGGTAGTTTACCTGCAACGGTTTTTTTTTAGCAAGGGTAATTTTGTTTGTTTGGCAAACGATAACACCCGCAAATTCAAACAGAATCAAATAATGTTTCGCATACAGCCCTGAATTGTAGAGTTCTCAAGATCTGTTGATTTTGGTGAAGATCGGTTAAGGGAAAAGGGTAGTTTACCTGTAACGTTTTATGTTTTAACAAGGGTATTTCCTATGGCAAACGATAACAGCCGCAAATTCAAACAGAATCAAAAGATTATTTGCATACAGCCCTAAATTGTAGAATTCTCAAGACCTATTGTTTTTGGTGAAGTTCGGTTGAGGGAAAGGGGTAGTTTACCTGCAACGTTTTTTTAACAAGGGTATTTTCTATGGCAAACGATAACAGCCGCAAATTCAAACAGAATCAAATAATGTTTTGCATACAGCCCTGATTTGTAGAGTACTCAAGACCTATTGTTTTTGGTGAAGATCGGTTAACGGAAAGGGGTAGTTTACCTGTAACGTTTTATGTTTTAACAAGGGTATTTCCTATGGCAAACGATAACAGCCGCAAATTCAAACAGAATCAAAAGATTATTTGCATACAGCCCTAAATTGTAGAGTTCTCAAGACCTATTGTTTTTGGTGAATATCGGTTGAGGGAAAGGGGTAGTTTACCTGCAACGTTTTTTTAACAAGGGTATTTTCTATGGCAAACGATAACAGCCGCAAATTCAAACAGAATCAAATAATGTTTTGCATACAGCCCTGATTTATAGAGTACTCAAGACCTATTGTTTTTGGTGAAGATCGGTTAAGGGGAAGGGGTAGTTTACCTGCAACGTTTTTTTATCAAGCGTATTTTCTATGGCAAACGATAACAGCCGCAAATTCAAACAGAATCAAATAATGTTTTGCATGCAGCCCTGATTTGCAGAGTACTCGCGACCTATTGTTTTTGGTGAAGATCGGTTGATGGAAAGGGGTAGTTTACCTGCAACGGTTTTTTTTTAGCAAGGGTAATTTTGTTTGTTTGGCAAACGATAACACCCGCAAATTCAAACAGAATCAAATAATGTTTCGCATACAGCCCTGAATTGTAGAGTTCTCAAGATCTGTTGATTTTGGTGAAGATCGGCTAAGGGAAAAGGGTAGTTTACCTGTAACGTTTTATGTTTTAACAAGGGTATTTCCTATGGCAAACGATAACAGCCGCAAATTCAAACAGAATCAAAAGATTATTTGCATACAGCCCTAAATTGTAGAATTCTCAAGACCTATTGTTTTTGGTGAAGTTCGGTTGAGGGAAAGGGGTAGTTTACCTGCAACGTTTTTTTAACAAGGGTATTTTCTATGGCAAACGATAACAGCCGCAAATTCAAACAGAATCAAATAATGTTTTGCATACAGCCCTGATTTGTAGAGTACTCAAGACCTATTGTTTTTGGTGAAGATCGGTTAACGGAAAGGGGTAGTTTACCTGTAACGTTTTATGTTTTAACAAGGGTATTTCCTATGGCAAACGATAACAGCCGCAAATTCAAACAGAATCAAAAGATTATTTGCATACAGCCCTGATTTATAGAGTACTCAAGACCTATTGTTTTTGGTGAAGATCGGTTAAGGGGAAGGGGTAGTTTACCTGCAACGTTTTTTTATCAAGCGTATTTTCTATGGCAAACGATAACAGCCGCAAATTCAAACAGAATCAAATAATGTTTTGCATACGTCCCTGAATTGTAGAGGTCTCAATGACTTTCGATTTTGGTGAAGATCGGTTAAGGGGAAGGGGTAGTTTACCTGCAACCTTTTACGTTTTAACAAGAGTAAAGTACTTGAAAATTTATTTAAACTTTTTGAAACAATGGTAATTGTTATTTGCATACGTCACTGAATTGTAGAGCACTCAAGGCCTTTAGATTTTGGTGAAGATCGGTTAAGGGAAAGGGGTAGTTTACCTGCAACCTTTTACGTTTTAACAAGAGTAAAGTACTTGAAAATTTATTTAAACTTTTTGAAACAATGGTAATTGTTAAAAATAAAATAATTTTGTTGCCAGGCAATAAAATTATAGTTTTTTCATTTATGTATTTTTACTTCCATATTCCTTAAGGAATGGAAGTATGGTGATGGCAAAAAAATCGTGTTCGAGATTATTGAAGATTCTGATTCTACTACACTCAAAACATGAAAAAAAGTCGTTTTCCGAAAAGTGTCTGTGTGTGTGTCTGTAGATTTTTTTTCTATGGCAAACGATAACTGCCGCAAATTCAAACAGAATCAAATAATTTTTTGCATACAGCCCTGATTTGTAGAGTACTCGCGACCTATTGTTTTTGGTGAAGATCGGTTGAGGGAAAGGGGTAGTTTACCGGCAACGGTTTTTTTTTATCAAGGGAAATTTTTTTTTTTGGCAAACGATAACAGCCGCAAATTCAAACAGAATAAAATAATGTTTCGTATACAGCCCTGAATTGTAGAGTTCTCAAGACCTATTGTTTTTGGTGAAGATCGGTTAAGGGAAAGGGGTAGTTTACCAGTAACGTTTTATGTCTTAACAAGGGTATTTCCTATGGCAAACGATAACAGCCGCAAATTCAAACAGAATCAAAGATTATTTGCATACAGCCCTAAATTGTAGAGTTCTCAAGACCTATTGTTTTTGGTGAAGATCGGTTGAGGGAAAGGGGTAGTTTACCTACAACGTTTTTTTAACAAGGGTATTTTCTATGGCAAACGATAACAGCCGCAAATTCAAACAGAATCAAATAATTTTTTGCATACGTCCCTGAATTGTAGAGTTCTCAAGGCCTTTAGATTTTGGTGAAGATCGGTTAAGGGCGAGGGGTAGTTTACCTGCAACCTTTTACGTTTTAACAAGAGTAAAGTACTTGAAAATTTATTTAAACCTTTTCAAACAATGGTAATTGTTAAAAATAAAATAATTTTGTTGCCTGGCAATAAAATTAAAATTTTTTCATTTTAATGTAAATCATGTATAAGAGAAAATATATCGCGCTTGGCAGGCGATATTAAGATTTAAATATAAATCTTAGAATATGGAAGTCATGTATGGTTCTCCATACCGATATTTAGAATTTGTATTCCTATTATACTTATTTTACAATCATTTGACCTTCCCTATACTAGTTCCTCCATCACTCCACCATACACACCCTTAACACATTTTCACCACCCTGCACAGTCTTTGAATTTAGTTCTTCTTAGCAGCTCTTTGAGAATAGCCTAATAGGCTAAAACAATTGTCAGAGGTTAAGAATAAATTGTGAAACAACCAAGTGTTTGTGTTTTTTAACCTTTGTAGTAAGATGTTTCACCAAGTGCCCAACGAGTCTTCAGTCAATATCATTCTTATATTTGCTGTGCTCCTGGTGCTGATTGTAGGGGTAGTGATCTTGTGTAGTGTTCGAGTAGTGGTGTTGATTTGGAAATGTGTTGTATAATTTAAAATTACATGGGGTTGGTTTATGTAATGTCTGTATATTTTGAATTCTTCTGTTGTGTTTAGCTTTTCGCTCTTGTTCATAATATGAAGTATTTGTACATTTTTGTTGATGTTTGTGTATGTGAGTGGCAAAACTGGAATTCGGAGTAGTTTTTAAATGACTTTGATGTCTTCATAATAACATGAGTGTAAGTCCTGGCCTGTTTGTCCAATACAGAACTTGGGACAGTCATTGCAAGTGAGTTTATAGACACCAGAGAGGCAGTTTGTGTTGTCACGTGTGGCTGTGCTTTGTAAAATGTTTACTGAATGTCTCAGGAGTTTTAAATGTAACTCTATGGTACAGTTTCTGAAAGGAGGATGCAATTTTTTGTGAGTTGGAGTTGTACTAATATAGTAGTATGAGTTGTTTACTTTTTATTTGGATGTGAGTTTATATGAAGTGTTTTGGGATTGTGTCTTTAGGCAGGGGTGCCCCTTCCCCCTACGCTTGATTAATACCCCCTCCATGGAAAGGTATTTAAAATTACAAGAAAATGTCACTGTGATAAGCGTTTTATTACAAATAAGCTACAGCTAAAAACAGTACAGTTTGGAAATGAATTCTCATTTGAAATTAAACAAATAAATAAATAAAATTCAAATGAAATTAATATGAATAAGGCAATACTTCAAAACAAAGGAACAAAATATCAACAAAGCATATCGTAAAGAAAAAAAATGAAAAAATAATGGTTTGAAGAAGTCCTAGTTGCTTTGGCTTATATTCGGCACAGTAACTTCTTCTTCTGCAATGACGATAAAGAAAAGGCATCAATTATTTCTTCATTAGGAATTGAGTCTGATAAGTCTTTCTCTGATGCTACAACCATAAGTTTCGAAAGCCATACGTCTCCTATTGCACACCTGAGCCTGTTTTTTTATTATTTTAACTCGGCTCACAGCTCATTCAGCTAAACTACTGGTTACAGCCAAAGAAGCAAAGTTGTATAATGGCCAAAGTTCTTCATACTTTCCTAAAGTTTTTTTGTTACCCCCCCAAATTTCAATGATGCAGTCTGAGTCATGACTCCCCCTTGTGGACACCACTGCTTTAAGAATGAATACTAAGATAAAACATCAATTTGCATACAGGGTGTTTCCAAAAGATGGTACTAAACTTTGGGAAATTAATAAATTACCTTGCATCAATTGTGTGAGTATCCAGTCGGCCTTTAAAGGGTGCACACCCATACGAACGTGTGTAAGTACAAAGTAATGTGATTTTAACATTTAACGACCTCAACTGAGTGAATTAATCTGAAGATGGAACATATGTTCTGAAATATGTCATTTTAAATAAAAAACGATGTCACATGACGGATCTAAGGTAATTTCTTAATTTATAAATAAAGAAGTGACTTGGATACCAATAACAATATGTATGTCAAATTTGGGAACTTATTCTACTCATTAAACTGAAGGAAAAACGTCCAATAATCATATGTCAAAAAATTTTTCGTCTTCTGTTTTTATTAAAAAAAAATAATTACTGCTGAATGGAATGAGACGTGAGTGGAAATTTGGTACACTTAATAAGTGCAATATTTCTTATAATTTTATATTATTATTATTATTATTAATAATAACAAAACTTTTTACAATAATATATTTTTATTGAATACTATTGAAACATTGTAATAAACATAATAATAAAAATATGAGCATATATGAATACTGTATAATATTTCTTATAAGTACAAAACAAATCAAAATGTTATCTTAATAATTTAAAATTGGCAGCTGATTAAAAATTTTAATTGTAAACTACACAAGAAACAGTACTTATAACAAAAAATGTCTTTTATTTGTAATCCAACTGGACCTTGTTTATAGAATTCAGGTAAAAAATAACGTAGATATTACATTTCTTTTATAAGAAAAAGTAGGCCTATTTTCCTTATAGTTATTGTCTGGCATGTTTTGTTACCATAACATAACAGAATGTTTTATAAACAGATCTCTCTCCACCAACTGCTGTTAACACGTCAAAACTACAGCCTTTGTACCCCCAGCTGTATGGTGGCATTGAAGGTGCAGTAAAACAACCTGTAATATGGCTGCGGTTAATTCCATCTATAATAGCTCATGATCACTTATCACAAAACAAAATGATTCATAACAAGTTAAAACATGTAGCACATTCCACAACACAGGTAAACAGGTAAGAAGAGGCCCAAAAATACTGGCCTACTGTATAAATCCACAAAACAGAGAAACCAAAAACCCAGGGTCGCCTACCATGTTTTGAAAAGTGGTGCATAATAATCGCTTCACTATCCCCGTTAAAAAAAAAAAGAATAATCCAAAACACTAAACAATGCTAAAACTCTCTTACAGAAATTATCACCCAGGTCCGTTTAGATGAATCTGTGAGCACAGGTTAGATTAAGGTAAGGCGATGCTCAAAGAACTTACCTCATATTTATTCTGATATGCATTGTTTTATTAATATTTAAGGCACTTTCACTTTAACTGAGAAACTGTTTTGCACTAAGGTAATTAACTCGAGGAGGAAGACTCCATTTTGTTTTTATTTTTTTCAACATTCAAGATATTTAGAGTATTAAAAACAAGTCTTTTAACCAAATGTAAACCGAGTTATTATTTTCAAATACCCATGCTGTTTCTGTGCTCGCTTAAAAGAGAACCTGGACCCCAATAGGAAATGTTATGTTGGTAACACAACAGTGGTGCCTGAACCAGTATGTAAACAAAACAAGTGTTATTTCTTTTATTAAGTTGCTAAACTGCTACAATTTCTTTGTTTGTTCAGACAAAGCTTTTCGTCATCTCTGACGTCATCAGGTCTTGAACAACGGATGTCAGAGATGACGAAAAGCTTTGTCTGAACAAAAAGAAAAATTGTAGCATTTTAGCAACTTAATAAAAGAAATAGTAAGGATGGCTGCTAATTCAAATAATACAAAGAATAAAACAAGTGTTAACCAGATTCCAAAAGGTAAGTCACAATAAAAAAAAATATCTCGTAAGTTGTTAGTTAACAAGAATAGAAATGATAGGGCATAAATTGTTATAGCTCTGTGCAAATCCGGTATAGATAGTATGATGGCTGAATTAAGTGCCGAAAGAATGCACAAAAGTGTTAGGAAAATATTTTTAATGAATAAGAAGAATAATTCATTCAATGATGCAGTCAAAACCAAACCAATACATCCTTACATTCCAAGACCATCTTTCCAAATATCCTAAACCTTTTTCTTACCCGACCAAAAAGGAGTTACTATAGCAAAAATACTTATAGAAGAAATTATCTGTAGACATGGAATCTATAAAATGTTACTTACCACCAAGGAATGAACTTCACTTGTGTGTTATTTCAGTTATCCATAAAATCCAAACTAATGCCTATCACCCCGAATCAATTGAATTATGGAACAAAGTCATCAAACCATAATTGCAGGATTGAGTCCAGTATACCAATAAGGATCAAATAAGTTGGGACGTGTGGTTATTATTTGTTACTTTGATGAGAAATTCACTTACCAATGGACTGGATATGAGAAGAGATACAGCATGATCTAAGTGAGGATGACCTGATTCAAAAAATAAAATTCAGTTAGTGAACCAAAAGGCGATAGACTACATGCAGCAGTAGATTTAACGTTTGCGAAAAACAATTTAGCATAGGTGATAAGGTATTATTCCATCAACACCTAGTTAGGGTTGAGACATTTTCTCAGAACGCAGCCAGAAATGTACAATCACTGTGAACAAATTTTGTTGCACAGACTTACATTTTGTAGATGTAAGCGGAGCAGAACAATATTTTTTGTTTTTATAACGGTGACAGTTAGAAAGGTTTGCTACAAGGACACAAGTGAAAATGTGGTGTACTTTACTTGTGTACCTTTCTATTATTAACAATTTAGTGACAATACGGGAGTCCATAGTTCTTATTTCATTTTAGTCTCCATCATACTGTGCACCACAGTAAACATAAAATGCCAAAGAGTATTTTGAGAGTCACAACATCCATAGTTTGATATCTCACTGATTATGTTTATTGGGTATTGCATTAGACTGGTGTGATTTTTATTCAAATCGAACTTTCATACACACTTAGCTGTTGATGAGGACCATAATATTATTTGCAGAACACATTATGAGCATGTTGAATTATGGGGTTGAACTTGGAACATGTCTGGTTGCCCAGTAGGACTAAATTTTTTTCATCATTGACTAAAGGAAAAGTGTTAATAATTGAAATCTGTTTCTAGGAAACATTTTACGAAACCAATGGTGTTGAGTTACTGCCTGCACACCAATGTGAATATATTGAAGGTTTCCTAATCAGGTGTTAATGAGACAGCCTATGAAGCCTGTAATTTTTTGTACTGCTGTATCTTTACTAGTATTGTCATAAATAATGGAGTCATTTTTTATTTGAAACTGTTCGGCATATTGGTTTGTTTCTGTTGATATTATGGAAAGTATTGGGCTGTAAAAAATAAATTAAAGAAATCGATTGGGGCTTGGATATTTGAAGGAACATATTTTGTTCATGAGAGTTAATGAATATCAAAAATATGATTACTCACATCCTTTTCTGTGCTTACAAATTCCTTCTATTCAATAATTTCAGCAGAATGTATCAAAAGCTCATGTGTTGACAGGTTATAAATATCACTGTTACTGTTTTGCAATGTGCTGTCACCAAAATCATTTTCACTGCCACTTGTTACATAACTTCCACCACAACAAACAAAAATGTAAACAAGCAACAGCCTATTCAGTCTCATGTTAAACCAAAGCCTCTTAGATAAAAAGGTACAATTTTCACAGTGTAAACTAATAATCCCTCATTCTAGTGGTATAAAACTGAATACCATCTGTTAGCGAATAACGAAACTACAACATTGAGTAACTTGGCAGCAAATTGAATTGGCCCTGGCACGTTCAACATGTATTGCAGGGCTGATATGATCGACCCATGGTACTGAAAGGTTTAGTTTGAGTTCCCTGGTTGCTTAATGATTCCCTGGTATTATATGGAAAGCAATAATGAAACAAATATGGAAATTTAATAAATCTTGGAAAGGTAAACCTGTGTTACAAACAATTCACATTTTAAAGTCTGAATAACTGGTTGGTTATTGCGGTGTATACAGATGGTAGATATGAGGCTACCTAATAACATGTGAGATACTGTACACAATACAAAAACAACTAATTATATGTTCTATTTGAGGTCTCCTTCCTAGGAGTATAACATACGAGTGTAAATGTTAATAAACCTTAAAGAAACATGTTAATGCCACTGTGCCTGTTGTTTTCTATGATACTGTATATCAAGTTGTACAGTAGTTTGGATTGCAGCAGAACTTGATTACGCATCATCAGCAGGCCGCTCTCCTATTACCACTTGCTGTGTGTTCATACAAGCACCATCTATCCCTTATGACCCGACTCTCACGATCATGAGGGTTGAACAGATGTTTTTAAAAATGTTTTAAGGGTTTAACACTGTAGTAAAACTGGCTTCAGATGCTCATGATGGTCTCTTGGGTAGTAGTAGTTCGTTGATGACCATTAGGATGCAGCTCTGTCAGCATCTGATCAGTTTGCCAGACATTTCTTAGTGGGTTAGAGTTCATGAAAACGTCAAATTCTAAGTACTGGTGAATTTTTAAAAATATTTATTTATTAGTGATTGCTGTGGTTTAAAATTACTGTTTTAAGCTATTTCATCAAAAGGGAAATAGGTTTGAGATCCAAATTTTGCTCATTTAATCTTTTTTATATTTTTCAGAAAGCTTATTGTTAATAAATTTGATAATTTGTAATTCTAGTATTATTTGCATTTATCTTCACAAAATAAACCAGAACCTAATAAAACCTAACCCTTTTACTGCTGCAATCGAGTATCCTCGATATTTGCAAATCACACCACTACTGCTGCGCTCAAGTATATTCGATTTGAAATTTGCGCCCTTATTGGTGTTACCGAATTAACTAAATTTCTCTGATTTGTGCTGCCATCTGTTGCCTACTATTTGTACTACATTGAACATTTGTTTCAGTATTGAAAAATAAACTAACATCGATATTATTCGTTGTCTGCTTTATGCTTACACATGCATAAACACCTATAGTTCGGTGCATGTCTTTGTTTTCCTTGCATCTTATTTTTTTATTTTCAACTATTTTATTTGTTGTTATTTTTGTAAAGTATTAACTGGTTAATTTTTAGATTATATTTAGTGTTTAGTTTCTGCATGTATAAATTCGTTTGTAATTTTTGTTAGTAGCTTTTCATGTACTGTATTTTGTTGCTATTTACTGCGTACTCTCAAGATTTTATTTGGCCTACATTTTTATAACTCAGTATGTCTAATCGTGTAACCCTTTCTGAAAAAGAAATTTTAGATATTATTTATGAATCACATGATGATGTACTTCTCAATGATAGTTTTTCAGATGACGATTTTGGTGACGAGAGTGAACCATGTCAGAGTGTAGATGAAATAAACGTTTTAGCTTCTGCATCTGTCTAATCTGAATTCAAAAACAATATATTTAATAACAATACACGTAACTTTTTAATTTAGAAGTGTGAATTAGTGTATGTTGTGAAATATAAATACAGTGAAGTGAAACGTTAAGTTTATTAGTTTGTTACTAAATTAGGATTTTTAGTGACAAAAGTGATGATACATAGAATATTGTGGACTCATCGTTTATGAACAAGGGTTGATTATTGGTAAGTAAAAATGCTTAAAAATCAGTTAAAATATAGTTTGGAAAGTTTAGTTATGGAACACATATGAACACAAAAATTTGGCCAGCACTGGGGTGTAACATCACTTATGTTAGTAGCAGCAGAAGGGTTAAGCAACACAAACATAATGATTATTTTTTTACACAAACCTAAGTAGAACTGACACTCATGACTGTGAGGGTGTTTGTGAACCATTAAGAGATCAGACTTTCAAAATTTTTATTTATTTATTTATTTTTTTTTATTAAACATGGAACATAAGTAACTAGAAAAAATCATTTTTTCAAACAATTTCAGGTTGTAAACACACACACACACACACACACACACCAAACTGCTTTAAAATCAAGGCACAACAGCTAAATATAGTACTCATACGTTACATATATCCTTAACTATAAGATTCCATTAACGCTATGCAATCAAAGCCCAAATAAATGTTGGGCAGTATACTTTTGCCTAGTGTCTGCAGCCCAAGTATACCTCAGGCTGTGTATTTGCTCGCTTTACTGTCACATTACAGGTAAATCTCAGATTTAGTCATCACAAAATACTTTTGTATCAATATACAATTGTGTACAATGCACTCTGGATTTAATTTTCCTAGAGATAATCGACTTTTAACAGTTGATACAATTTGATTACAGTGTGGTTTCTAATCTGTTTTGTTTTACATTTATCATTAGCATATGTTCATTGATTTTCTAAATACAGTGAATAAAGTATTAAACGCAATTAACATAAAGCCCTCATGTATTCCAGAATGTTTCCAATTGTGCCACACATTTGCCAATTGCCTCTAGAACCTGGGCGTTCTTCTTTTCTTTTATAAAAATTTGATGTTATGAAAAAAATAGTGTTATTTTATTTGCAACTTTATGTACATATTGATGTTATATTTTAATGAAGTAATGTTTGAATTTTCATTTCATATGTAATACACGTAAAAAAAATGTTAATACAGTACAAGGAAGTAAGCAAAATTGGTCAGACTGGAAGGACTGTACAGGTAACTATACGCTAAAACTGGACATTGTTGACGATTAGTAAAATGTGAATGTTTAAACTGAAACTGTAAATACAGATTAGTTACATCCACTAATCACTACATTCCTTCCAACAACAACAAAGGTGTGAACCACAACAGCAAATATAGGTGTTATTATAAATATCATACCATACTGTTAAAATACATCTATCAATTTATTCATGCTGTGATAAACCAAATTACAGACTAAAACATTTATCAACAATTTCCCACTATAATGCAACATATGATTTTAACTCATACGTTAAACTTTATTACAAATATCACGTTTTCCTGTGCCAAGTATTACACTACCACTTATTAGAACACGTATTATTCTATTTGTGTTAATATTCTTATTTGTGAGAATTTTTTTTACACATTTTAGAATGGCAAGTTTGTTGTTCATTTTTTAAAACGTCTTGTGTATTTAAACATTTTTGTACATATTTTTTCACGCTGATGCATCTGAAATAGTAGAATAGATCAATTTATCTCAGAAAAATTATCAATAGATTATTTTCTCTCTGGTAAATCAATCCAGAAAGAATTTGTAACAAATATCACAGCTTTTTTTAATGTAGCATTTATTATTCATGGCATAAAGGGGATGCCACAGTTTAATGTTTATGTCATGACACATTAGTAATTCTTAATGTACTGACTTCCGTTGAAACAGATTGCCCAGTAAACGTTTTTGTACAGACATCGCACTGGTACTTCTTAATGACAGATTGCATTAACTTGTGTTGTGATGGAGTAAATGCTTTTGACCAAACGTCATACTAGTACATGTTAATGCACAATATTTTAATTTGTGTTGTGACAAATAGCTTGCACAAGTAAATGATTTTGTACAAAAGTCGCACTGCTATTTCTTAATGCCACAATGTAATTATTTGTCATGATAAATTGCTGGCATGATTAAATGATTTTGTACGATTATCGCACCGGTATTTCTTAATACCAGAATGTATTACCTTGTGTTTTGACAAAGAGCTATGACAAATAATTGATTTTGTACACACATCAGCCTGGTACTTCTTTGTGCCAGAATGTTTTAATTTATGTGCTGATAAAGAGTTGGCATTAATAAATGTCAAACACAATGGCAATTTTTTACAAACATCTGGTATTTTTTGCCTGAATGTATTAATATATCTTTTGCCAAACTGCCTGATCATGTAAATGACTGTACAAACATCGCACTGGTACTGCTTATTCCCACTGTATTAACTTGTTTGTCTAACTGTCTGATCATGTAAATGACTATACAAACATCGCAATGGTATTTCTTAATGCCTAAATGTATTAATTTGTTTTGAAAAACAGCTGGCATGAGTAAATGATTCTGTACATACATCGCACTGGTACTTCTTAATGCCAGATTGTAGCAACTTGTGCCAAATACCCTGATTGTGTAAACGATTTTGTACAAACATCGCACTGGTACAGCTTATTCCCAGAATATACTAATTTGTTTTGCCAAACTGTCTGATTGTGCCTGAATTAATTCTTAAAGCCTGAATGTATCAATTTGTTTTGACAAATAGCAGGCATGAGTCAATGATTTTGTACAAACATCGCACTGGTAGGTTCAATGCCAGAATTTAATAACTTATGTTGTGCCAAATGGTCTATATCTGTAATCATTTTCTACATACGTCACACTGGTACTGCATAATCCCAGAATGTATTAACTTATGGTGTGCCAAACTGCCTGATTATGTAAATGATTTTGTACAAATATCACGCTAGTGCTTCTTAATACCAGAATGTACTAACTTATGTTGTGCCAAATGGTCTGATCGTGCAAATGAGGTTGTACAAACATCGCACTTCTACTGCCTGATCCCAGAATGTGTTAACTTATGTTTTGCCAAATTGCCTGATTGTGTAAATGATTTTGTACAAACATCGCATTTATACTGCTTAATCCCAGAATGAATTAACTTATGTTTTGACAAATTGCTGGCATGGGTAAACGATTTTGTACAAACATCGCACTGGTACTGCTTAATCCCAGAATGTATTAACTTATGTTTTGACAAATTGCCTGATCCTGTAAACGATTTTGTACAAACATCGCACTGGTACTGCTTAACCCCAGAATGTATCAACTTATGTTTTGACAAATTGCCTGATCTTGTAAACGATTTTGTACAAACATCGCACTGGTACTGCTTAATCCCAGAATGTATTAACTTATGTTGGGCCAAATCGCCTAATCTTGTAAACGATTTTGTACAAACATCGCACTGGTACTGCTTAATCCCAGAATGTACTAACTTATGTTGTGCCAAATAGCTGGCATGGGTAAATGATTTTGTACAAACATCGCACTGGTACTGCTTAATCCCAGAATGTATTAACTTATGTTGGGCCAAATAGCCTGATCTTGTAAACGATTTTGTACAAACATCGCACTGGTACTGCTTAATCCCAGAATGTACTAACTTATGTTGTGCCAAATAGCTGGCATGGGTAAATGATTTTGTACAAACATTGCACTTGTACTGCTTATTCCCAGAATGTATTAACTTATGTTTTGCC
Source organism: Magicicada septendecula (assembly GCA_034769895.1). Taxonomy (NCBI): domain Eukaryota; kingdom Metazoa; phylum Arthropoda; class Insecta; order Hemiptera; family Cicadidae; genus Magicicada; species Magicicada septendecula. The sequence goes on along the minus strand of CM068367.1, from coordinate 1,423,882,298 downwards.
AAAGGGCCTGATTGTGTAAACGACTTTGTACAAACCTCGCACTGGTACTGCTTAATCCCAGAATGAATTAACTTATGTTTTGACAAATTGCTGGCATGAGTAACCGATTTTGTACAAACATCGCACTGGTACAGTTTAATCCCAGAATGTATTAACTTATGTTGGGCCAAATTGCATGAGTGTGTAAACGATTTTGTACAAACATCGCACTGGTACAGCTTAATCCCAGAATATACTAACTTATGTTGTGCCAAATGGCCTGATTGTGTAAACGATTTTGTACAAACATCGCACTGGTACTGCTTAGTCCCAGAATGTATTAACTTATGTTGGGCCAAATCGCCTGATCTTGTAAACGATTTTGTACAAACATCGCACTGGTACTGCTTAATCCCAGAATGTATTAACTTATGTTGGGCCAAATCGCCTGATCTTGTAAACGATTTTGTACAAACATCGCACTGGTACTGCTTAATCCCAGAATGTATTAACTTGTGTTTTGACAAAACGCCTGATCTTGTAAACGATTTTGTACAAACATCGCACTGGTACTGCTTTATCCCAGAATGTGTGAACTTATGTTTTGCCAAATGGCCTGATTGTGTAAATGATTTTGTACAAACATCGCACTGGTACTGCTTAATCCCAGAATGTACTAACTTATGTTGTACCAAACTGTCTGTTCGTGTAAATGACTTTGTACAAATATCATACTGACGGTTATTGTTTTTGTGAACTGGTGTGCACTGCTGTAACGGCACAGATGTAGGCGAGAAAGACTGATTTTGAAGGGAATTTCTTGTATATGGTTCACATGCCTCAATAGAATCCACTTTTTCACACATCATCTTATTCATGGGTGTAAATAAATATAACTGAAACAAATGAATACACAACATTAATAATAAATCATCAGTTATTACTGCTTTTGATCAGTAGAAATTTACCTTAGAAACTAATATCCGTGAATCTGCTTTCAGCTTGCAAAAATTAAGTTCCGTCTATATATCTTTAGAGTATAATTTATTGCAGTACAAATCATCATTAGAATAGTTACTCTGACATCATTATATATACGATATATGACATCATATATAAAGCTACATCATTACATCATATATAAAAACTGGAACATATTACACATAAACAATTCGAACACAAAACATTAATCATGGTTACAATACCAATTTTTTTTTATTATTACACTGATCCTGTCATATTACTTAAACCAGTTTTCAAACATCAAGCAACTTCTAACTACTGCCTTTGTTAGAATTATTCTTATATTTGTAATTTTTATGGCCTCTATGCTCGCCTGCAGAAAATACAAATATTTGATGATTGCCTTTTCTTCCAATAAGATGTAATGCTTGATTTCATGAATTACATTTCCTGAAGTAATGTAAACACCTATTTTCATGTGCGAGTGACATCAGAAAGCGAGAGAATAGAATTTGGTGTACGTGACTTCTGAATGAATTCCACATGCCCAAGGATCATTGCATCAGAAAACTGGACTATTAAACATCACCAGCAAAGGAGACCAAACTGGTTAACGCAGGACATGGAGAGAGGTAGGGGTAGGACGCTTCAGCGATACCATCAGCCAGTCGCGGAAAAATACATCGGAGAGAGCAGACCGTGTCTCATATACAAAGCAGTCACAGTTTTCACACCAAGTAGAACAGACGGCAATGACTCAAGCAAGCTGTGCTCATTGTGAAAATATTATGAATAATTAATTTTTCATGATTAAAGTTATCCGGGCTGTCGGCCTGACATGAACACCCTACGTTCAGGATTTTTTTAAATTCCACTGACGATGGCAGCCATTGGAACTGTTGAAACGCTTGGTTTGGCAATAAACCATGAACCATGGCCACACAACCCAGATAACTTTAATCATACAACTGACACCGGCCGTGAAAGCCTTAGGACAAATTAATTTTTCAGTTTTAAAAAGTAGTGAAAACACTCACCAAACAGTGCTCGCATCTAATTATGGTATTTCGGTGCCCGTGGGTGTAAAAGATGTAGGCCTACAATAAGGTACTGTAATTACATCAGTGAAGTTTTACAAAGTTACTCACCATTACCAGTTTTCGACTTTTGGACGGACTTAAAGTACTGATTTTGTATTGATTTTATATTATAATTTGATAAAATAATTATATGTATTTAGTTAAGACCATGCTGTTAATAATTCAAATGTAGTTTTCCAAAATTATCTCATGTAAAAGTGATTGCACCACAGAGAGTAACCGTTTAAATAGGTTACCACGTACAGGACGATATATTATATAACGCGTATTGAATTATCATTTTTAGAAGCTATATTAATGAACAAATCGACAATAGTGACATCAATTAATACATTTTGGTAAACTATGATAAATAGTGTTAAATTATTTTTACATCATCCACCTAACCTATGATCTGTGTTCCAACGGGCCTAGATCTTCTGCGAGGGAAAGTTTTTGTTTTAAATTGGTTTCATGGGTAAAGTGATATGGTTTCCACATTTCCTCCTATAAAAATGTAGTGGTGACCCTCGGGCTTTGGTGTTTTTGGGAATCTTCCGTAAGTAGGTAAGTAAGAAAGTAGTAATGGGGCTTAATTCCTTCATTTCTTTTCTACTTTTATTTTTATGCCTGATTTAATTGAATAATTACAACACACACACACGTGCACTTAACTTTCAGTCCAGCACCAGAACTTTCAAAAGTTGCATTTACTGTGGCATCCATCCAATGTGCCCTCCATATACGCCACTTAACAACTGCCTTCTTTTGCCACCACCTTGAATCTGGGACCCACAAATTGTTTTATAATTTTTGTCTGAAGTCAGAATGGAGGTAGAATGAATGAATAAAGAATATTAATAGTTGAATCACTATGCCACCAGGTGCATTCTGAGTGTTGAGTATATAAGAATAGTACTTACTTGTTTTCATGCTTGGAAAGACATTGACCAAAACTTACTAATATGTCATTATCAAGTACAGAATTCCTAATAATGTTATCATTGAATCTTTGACAATGTACCTGTAACTCTCAGCAAGGGGAGTAATGTAGGTAACAAATATTTTGAAGGTTCAGAACCAAACCAAAAGCTATTGGTCTCAGTGGGATATTTACTTTGTACACCTTAGATAATCCATAAATGTGTGGAACATTAAATGATGAGGCATTAATTTATGTTATATGATAAGCCATTTTACAAGGAACACACTACTTATACTTAACTAAACACTTTCAGTCCTTCCTCTCTATTTGGGAGGTATGACTTTTGTTTAGTGAAATACGTTCATTCAATTTTACAATGTCTCCTATTATACTATCATAATAATCAGAAGAATTTAACAGGATTATCTCCCCTCCCTTAATCACTTTTCTAACAGAAAGCTCTTTGTTTTCCCATAACTCCTTCACTGACATATTCGGACTGATCCCTTTAGGAAGTATGTGAGTGTCAATGAGTTTTTATGCTTCGGCATAAAACCTCTCATTGAGGGGGTATTGTAACGGTACACATATGACCATCCCAAAATATTCGGAATTTTTAACATATTTTGCATTTGAAAATATTATTGGGGTAAACAATGTACGCAAATTGGAGTCAAGGTTGACTAGTTAACGCCGAGAAGCAGTTATTTTTAGCCATCTGATATTTGAAATTTGCATGTAGACAAAGCAACATAAGATGTCATCAGCCAAACCCAACTGACGTCACAGGAATGTAAGGCGTGTCAGCAGTCTATCAACAATTTGCGCTTGAATTAACAAAGCCAGTCGTCATACAACATCTCACGGCGACGGACGCAGGCAGCTTTTGCCCCAGTTTTAATATACCCAGTGCTACAGCCGAAAATTTCCGCGGAACAAAAATCATCGGGCGCCCGAATGTAAAAAATATAAAAATGTGGTAAAAGGAAGCAGTTTGGTGTATTGTATTAATAATAAAATGAAGTAACAGTTTTGTTTAACATAGAACAGTGAAGGAAGAAATGTGCGGAGTGACGGGAAATACCTAAGGAGACCGAACAGTTTTGGATTAAAATGTCAGATAAGTAACAAACGGGGAGAGTAAAGTAAACCATTCAAAATTAAATATGAGCTCAAAGGGGAAATCTAAAATATGTACCATGTGAGAGTGGGTGTGGGTGTCATAATTATAAAACAAAAGTAAGAGGTGCTGGTTTGTGTAAAACATGAATTTAACTATTTCTATGTTCTAATATTTCTATTGTAATTATTGTATTTTTTTATCGTTAAAAGAGAGTATCAAAAATAAGAGAGGAAGAAGTAATATTTTATTCATGATGGGATTGAAAAGAATTTAAATGGGTTTTTCGTTTGTTTATTTAAAATGAATTTAATTGAATTGATGAATAAAAAAATAAGATATGTATGAAGGTACTCAATCTGTTTCTTTGAATAACCTGATTCTGTTCTCCCGTTCGCCTAACCGAACCCGGGTAAATATTTCACAGTTGGCCATAATTAACGATGGCGTCTCAAAGTCGTCGAAAAGCACAGTAAGTAGTAAAGAAATAAAAAATATTACATTGGCGCTTCTGAACAGGTACGTTTACATAAATAAGTTTTATGTAAATGTAGGCCTACTTGGGAGAGTAGAATGGTTATTTAAGGTAATTAAAAAGATACAAATAAATGCATGTATTAAGGGTATGTTATAATATAATATCATCTGTTTATTTATGTGTGTGTACTGTAAGAATTAAATAGTCAAAATCAGTACGAGTGAAAATAATAATGAGGAAGTCAGCTTCACTGAGTAATACAGAAAGTCAGTTAACAGAGTCGAGAATAATGGAAAACGTTGAACATCAATCAACACCTATCCAAAATAAACAATCTATAGATAGTAATGAGAAGGTAATGAATATGTTGCAATTAATTTTAGAGCAACAAAATGTTAAATTTAACGAAGAAAGAGTGATTCTGGTGCTAAATTCGATAAAATAAAGTCATTTTGACGCAAATGATAACAAAATTGATGTACAGAATAGTAGATTCAATGAAATAAATAGTAATTTCAATGAGATTAGAGACAAAATAAAACAACAAAATGTCTATATTAATAAAAGTTTAAAAGAAGTTGATGAACATTTTAGTGCTATTGTAAACAATTACATGACGAAGTAAACAAAGTAGAAAGGGAAAGGAGGGGGTAGAAAATGGTACAGATAATAAGGTAAGTGGTTGTAATGGTGTTTATTATAATTATGAGAGTATAGTGGGGGTAGAAAATGGTGAAGAGACCGATCAATTATACGAGAATAAAGACGATCAGATAACATATAATAAGGTAAGTAGGGGTGAGAATAATGGTGATATAATTAAAAATGTGGTGTTAGAGAGTAAGGTTGTGAATAATGATAGTGGTGATGAAGTTTTAGTGGAAGTAGAAATTAATGGTGAGATAGTGAGTGTTGATGAGTTAGAGAAAGAATGGAAAGAGAGTTTACAGGTAAAGGAGTTGCAGAGGGTAAATTTTCCCCGGGTGTATTGTAAACCAAGGTGTTCACTGGGGTTTTTGAAGGGCAAGAGTCCCTTAGTGGAAGACGATGTGTCTTCAAATTGTCCCTGGAGTTTCTGTGGTGTCCTGGAAGAGCCAGGAGGTGTTTTTATGTAGTAGTACCCTCTGCCTGGAATGACAGAGAGAAAATGAAACGGTGTTATGATGAAAGGTATTTTGAGAGAGAGAGAGAGAGAGAGTTAAAGAGAGGTTATAGAGAATTAGTAGGGATGGTAGATATAGAGAGAGTTGATAATGATATTGAATTCTTACTTTGCAATGTAGTTAGTGCAGCAACAGGCGATAATAATGTTGATTACTTACCTGTACATAAAGTGGGGTTACTGGTAGTAGATGATTACTATATTGAGGAAAGAATAAAGTATTTAATCGTAACAGATAATACTAAAGGAGAATTGACCATACCGAATGTTGACAGGTTTTATGAATTAATAGTACGCAATAATGTTAAATACTATCTTGATACAATGGATGAAATATTAAAGTTATAATAATAATAACAAAACGTATTTAATTAAAAATGAATTGTGTAAATGTAACACAAGATTATTGTTTGATGATGGAGGGTAAATATTTATTGTTCATGAACATTTAACTATGTGAGTAGTGGGTTTTGAAATGGACTGAATTATGAAATGATTTGTGGTAAACGATAACAGATAATAATGCAGTTTGTATATACTTTTGTGTTGATGTTAAATGTACTTATGTAGTAAGGTTAAGTATATTAAACTTTAATAATTGAAGTAATTAAAATGTGTTTGATAAAATAGTTGAATTGATTTTATGAAATGTAATTATACAATATATGATAAATAATTAATGGTTGATTATTAAAAGGTTCAATAGAAAGTCAAAGTTGTAATGTTTAAAAATTTTATGCAGATTTAGAGTTGAGATGTTTATTCCTACGTAACGATGTTAGTGTTCAATTTGAGTGTGTACTATGTTGTATTATGTTGATTATGTAAGTGTGTACGAATCTAAAACAAATATGTTTTAAAGGCGATTCCCCACATTTTGGGCGGTCCCGGCCTTACCAGCCCAAACCATGGTTTTGGATGACAACCAGTTGTGGCCAGACTTATTGTAAACTGACCATGGTTGGTTGTTTTTAAAATTGGTTTAACATAGAAATTTAACAAGGAACGAAGGGGAATCTAAAAATTTTGTTTTTGAACACGGCTACATACCTAAGTATGGGTGGTAGACCGATTAGGGCCATATCAATAAGTTTATTAATAGGGGTACTAGTACCTTAAAGTTTATGTAATGCCAAAGCAAGGATGGGGGTGAAAGAAAAGAAAAAAGTGTTCACCGCTTCCGCCTCAGTCCTTGTGGAGGCAACTGGGAGCTACAGTCCAGGGGGAGAAATAGTGTGTGTGGAAGGAGGAAGTTGATGATTACTGTAAATGGGATAAAATGAACCGGTTAAAGGGAATTATGTTGATAATATAGAATGTGTAATTGATTTTATGATATAATTAAATGATTTTTATGTTGATTTGAGGAGTATTGTGGAGATGATTAACAGATTTTGAAAAAGATATAAATAAGTAATTTGTTAAGATGTAGTTGAATTAAATGTGTTTTTATTTTATATAAGAATTTTAAGAATGAATTTAATTATTTTGAGATATAATTTAGGAAATGACAGATATTTGTAATGCTATGATAGGAAGTGGTTATTTAAATTCTGATTGGAATCAGGGAAATATTTTGAATTTTGAATAAGAATTAACAAGAGAGTTGCATACAGAATGTTGATAGTAAAAGATGAAATGTTTCGTGTTATGTTAAGTATATATATATATTTATTGTAATGTCTCCCACACTGATCGCGTCTTTCTACGTCTATTTTTAACGATATCTAACTGAACGGGTTGACTTCTTTTTAAGCCCTTCTCTATTAGCGTCGTTTGTAACGTCTCCCACGTTGATCACGTCTATCTCGGATACAACGTTTGTTATCTGTTTGTGTTATTTGTTTGGATTCCGATAATGTTATTTACTTTCTAAGATCGAGAGTGTGATTATGAATTATATTAACCAAGTTATCTTAATTTCGTATTAAATCAGGGCAGTTGTTTGAAGATAGGTAGGAGAGAGAGTGAAAGAGAGCTAAAGAGAATTACTCTCTTTGTATACGATCTAGTCCTTTAAAATTTTCTGCTCGTTGCATCAGCTGTTTCCTATTTACGAACTCATTTAAGGTTATGTTATTTTTGCAGTACTTAATAATTTTCTGATGACTGGGCTGATTTTCTTACTCTTCTCGGCTATTCCTTATTTTCCTGTAACAAACTACTATCTACCAGAAATAATATACAATTAGTTACCTAAAAACAAGGCATTCATTGAATTTATTTTTATTCACTGGATACTATTGTCTCCAAATCATAAATTGACAATCGATTATTTTTTGAAATCACAACATTATTTCGATATTAGTTTTACATTACATATAACACACAACAAATGTTTTTAATTACAGTTTTTTAGAAAGAAAAATTAATTAATTATATTTCCCAGGGTTATTTGAGGTTCTTCGAACTTCAGAAAGTCAGAAATGCATATTTGTTAGTATCATACTTTACATTAATAATATTTGTTTATTTTAAATTTTGGTTCATTAAGTTTGTTTTTAAACCGCCAGAACGCAGACTACGTATCTTCACCGAAAAATGTGATATTTGCTTTTATTAAATAATTAAACTGAACTGATTTTAAAGTTACTGCAATCAGTACTGCAAGAAATTAACTATTGTAAAATATATATGTACTTACCATTTTCTCGGGTTCTTTTCGGCGAACACAGGAGAACAGAATGGTTTATTTGCAATAATTAATTTAATTCACATTGGCATTGAACAAACGATTTATTTACTCTATAATGCACACAATAAAAAATAAAACTTCTTTTCCTGCACTTACATACTTTTGCAAATTTAGCTACAAACTCATGAAATGAATTCCATTAAAATTAATTTTCTTACATCTTTTCCATTATTGATTTTGTATTATTTATTAATTATACTTCTTTCTTTTATACACAAACCAGCACTTCTTTTATATTCTTATATTCGCACTCTCTCTCATTCTCTCTCTCTCTCTCTCTCTCTCTCTCTCTCTATCTATCTACATTTCTGCACCCCTCCCCGGTTTATTTAGTTCATTAGTTTAAGTTTATTTTAGGCTGCCAGTTCTTTGGTAAAACATTCTCAAAATTTCTTTTTTTTTTTCTTTAAAGCTTTTAGATTTACCCCTTGTTGGTTACTTATCTGCCAAATTTAAGATCTTGACGAGTCCGTCTCTACCACGCATTTCGTTTCTATTCCGCACATTTTCCTTATTTCATTCGTACACCAGAACTATAACTTTATTAAAACTGTTTACTTTTATTTAAATTCACATTTTTAAATAAATTGTTATGTAAGGGCGACGAAACTTCGCCTAACCGGCTAGCCGGCGGACGCGACGATTACATGCGTCCGATGTTATTAGATGGTGTTTGCCGACTGCCTTTGTTTTGTCAGTGTGACGAAACTGCTGGCGCTGACACTCCTACATTCCACAGCTTGTTGTTCGTCGCCGACGTAATATCGGGTGATGCCGTTACATCACTTGTTTACAGTTTAGAGTCACTGGAGTTGGCCTTGGCACAATTTCAGCTTGTTGTTTTCTACGTCTTTGTTTTCATGAATAATGTCACAAACAGTGCTGTCGCTACCAATAAAATGTACCTTTTGTCCCTTTATGTTTACGTTTTCCCCAATTATCGTACAAAATGTTATTGGTTTTCATTCAAAATACAAATTGCTTTATTTTACCCCAGATAGGCCAAAATGTCCCGTTACAAAAGGAACACAAATAATGATGGCTGCCAGAACGTCCCTAGTGAACACACATATTTACTGTTTTTTGGTTAATTAAATGAAGTTTATGTTCACCTTGTTTTCTTATGAATTGAAAGAGATGGTGCTGTTTCTAGTGTTCTATACTTATAGTTGATGTGTAATTTTGTTATTTATTAAAAGGAAGTGATCTCACCCAAAGATTTGCAATTCCGATGTCTAGGTCGAGATATGGTTAGCAGGATTTTTTGGTTTCCCTCGATTTTCTGGTGTGAATTATTGTACTTCAAAGGATGTCTCTGATGTAGTGTATGGTGCTGACTCGTTTAATTAATTTTGTAGCGGTTTGTTCCGAATGATAGTTATTAATTTTTTAAAATTTTATTGGACACTACATTTTTTTCATCTGCTCACTTTGAATACAACTGAACAATCAAATCATTTCTTGTTGGTTAGTTACTATTAGTAACCAAGAAATTGATGGTTTTTTATTGGATAACCTAGGTACCGTTTTAGTAAATAGGCTAGTATTAATTATTATTATTTCACTTCTTCTTTTAGAAAAAATACTCCTTTACAAATTTTAGTTATATTAAATTTAATTTATATAAGGTTTTTCTTCACCTATTTACTTAAGCTTGGCTACCGGTATTTTATAATTTAATGATTTTTATTTTAGTTTATTTATGACTTATACTTCAGTTAATGTATTCTTACTCTACACTACTTTGTTTTCCACTCCATCTCTCTAATATAGTATTAATTGGCCATTATTAGTTTGATATAACCCTGGATTCCATTAAACACAAACAAAAATAATATATTAATTACAGTTATATTGCCTTTGTGGCCTACACAACACAAAACTACAACTTGTCATTAGTATTATAGTTTATTACTATAAATACTGCTTCTTGCATCTGCATCACAAATTTGTGAGATGTCCTTTTTAAGTTTTTAACACTTCCACATAACATACTATGTTTCACTTTGCACACACCGCACTTTGGCATACACATTGTTTTCTATTGCTACAGTGTTTTATGATACAAAGGTTTTTATAGTATGATACATAATCCCGATTTCTGACTTTTTGAATGGGTAATTACTGATTTTATTATTCTTATGGTTATATGAATCCTTCTTTATTTATTAGCGGTAAGGGGCATGGGTTATGTAATGTTACATAAAGCTCCCCCACTAGAACAGATTTATTTTTATTTCCTTTTTAAAATTAATCGTTGAATTCCTCATTCTTCTCCTTCCTTTATCAATCTTCATAATATATTTTCATTTCTGCTTGGTTATATACACCTTTTATTTTGTTATTATTAATTGATTTTATTTCATATGTATTATTTCCCTTCACCTGGGTTACTAGGTATGGCCCAGTATAAAGTAAAAGTAACTTCCTCGCTATACCCTCTATAGAACTGGGTAGCTGTCTATTTTTTATTAGTACCTTATCCCCTACTTTATATGGGTTTATTCTTTTCTTCTTTCCAGTTTCCTTTTTATATAAAAGTTCAGCTTTATGCATCAATCTATTATGCATTTCTATTTTATTAAATCCTACTCTCTCTCCTGGAGGAAAGTTCACTAATGATGTGATTTCTCGGGGTGGTGGTTTTTCAAACATTACTTGATAAGGACTGGTTCCAATCGTTTCATGGTATGCCCAGTTAAGGAAGGTTTCAGCTGGTTCAAGGTACTGGCTCCATTTACTATGTTCTTGGTGACAATAGGTCCATAAAATTCTCCCAACTTCCCTCAAGACACGTTCTGCAGGATTACTACTTGGGTGATATACTGATGTTTTATATGTTCTTATGTCAAATTTCAGCAATTCCTCCTTCCACTTCTTTCCTCGAAACTGGGTCCCATGATCCGTTACGATGGTTTCTGGTTTTCCCACTTCTGGCAAGTACTTCTGAATAATAACTTCTAAAATTTTCTTTGTGGTAGCTCTACTGATTGTATAGAGTTTTGTATACTTGATCGAAAATAATTATTATATATTTAAATCTATGTCTCCCTCCACTTCTGGGAAAAGGTCCACATATGTCTAAGAAGGTTTTCTCAAGTTTACCATTGGATGTTATTGTAATCACAGCTCCAGTTCTTTTTTTCATTATTTATTTTTACCAATTGGCATATTTTGCAATTTCTCAGTACTAATCTTACTCGCTTATTTATTGCTTTTATATAACAATGTTCTGATAACGCTTTAATAACCTTGAGTGGTCCCATATGACCATATCTTTCATGGTAGTCCTTTATTATGGCTACTTCAGTTACTTTGGGTACATACATTCTCCACACAAGATCCTCAATGGTTGGACGGATGAAAAGGATCTCTTCATGAACACAGAAAAATGTTACTATAGGATCATTTTGTAGTATCCTGTCTCTAATTTTTATTAATTTCGGGTCCCTTCTCTGATCTATTTTTAATTTACTGATTATTTCTTGTAACTGTCTCTTCAATTTGATAATGTAATATATTTTTCTAATACGCTCCTGCTCTACGTCAGATGTTCCTTTTTCTAGGTTCACTCGTGGCAGTCTGTCTGCTATAATATGCTTTTTCCTCGGGATATATTCCCAATCTAAATTGTATTCTTGAAGTATCAACACCCATCTGGTGAGCCTACCGTGGTTAAGCTTACAGTTTTTCAAAAACGATATCGACCTGTGGTCAGTCCTTATAGTTACTGGGTAGCCCAATATAAATGTACGGAATTTTAAACACGAAAACACAACACTCAGCAGTTCCTTTTCAGTCACTGTATAATTTCGCTCACAACTACTCAGTACCCTGCTTGCAAAGCTGATTACCCAATGATTGCCTTCCTCATCTTCCTGATATAATTCACTTCCAAGACTAATATTGCTGGCATCACAATTGATGAAAAAACGTTTATTGAAATTTGGGTGGAGTAGCATTATGCTATTTAAGAATTTATCCTTTATTAATTTAAAATTGTCTTCATTTTCTTACCACTTCCACTTGTTTTACTTCGAAAGTAAATATTGGAAATTTTCTGTCACTTCTGAATAACCATGTTGAAATTTACGGTAATAGTTGCATATTCCCAAAAAAGATTGTAACTGTTTTAAATTTTTCAGTTTCGGAAATTCCTGGATAGCTTTTACTTTCTCGGGTGATGGTTTTATCCCAGTAGCAGACAAAATGAATCCTAAAAATGGTAAGTCGTGTGATAAATTTCGATTTGTCTAATTTCAATGTTATATTATTTTGTAGCAGCTTATTTAATACTGTTTCCACTCTATTACAATGCTCCTTCCACGTACACGAAGTAATCAATGTCATCGACATATACTGTTGTGAAATCTAAAACTTCTTTACCAAGAATTTGGTCCATACATTGAATGAACACGGCCACAGAATTTACCAATCCAAAAGGCAAACGTTTAAAATGATAATTTCGTCCTTCAAATATAAAAGCGACATATTGTCTACTGTTAGGGTGCAATTCTATCTGCCAATATCCACAGACTGCATCCCAAGTACTCGTGTACTTACATCCATAAAATTTCTTCATGACCTCATCAATCTCACCTGGAGACGTGCGGTCATTAATGAGCATCTTATTTAGCTCCCGAGCATCGAGGCATAATCTTACTTGACCATCTTTCTTTGGTATAGCTACCAATGGGCTGGTATACGGGGAATTGCTTCTTTCAATTATATCTTCCATTATCATCCTTTGAATTTATTTTCTTGCTGCTTCTTTCAAAGCTTGAGTGATGGGATAAGACCTTTTATTAAAATTGACACTGTCCTTGAACTTTAACTCTCACAGGAAGTTTTTAGCTTTTCCTGGTGAATCCGAGAATACTGTTCTGTATTTATTATAAATTTATAAGTTGATGTTTTTCTTCTCAATGATTGTTTCCTAGGCCTGCCTATCTTGAAACTCCATGATCTCTTCTATCTTCCCTTGCCACATCTCTGACTCTGTCACTTTAGTATTTTTACCTATGGTTAACCTATTATTCTCCCTAATATAGTATGAGCTCAGACACTGAGGGGCACTTTGGCTACCAATTATCTCAGCCGATAACTCACCTTCTTCTGCACTCAGTGTAACTTTACCACTGGCCAGATTTATAACTGCAGTGTGTCGCCGTAGCATATCACACCCTATTAATATCTTAAAAGGTAGCCCTTTGGCTACTAAAAACCCCATAGGTATTCCTATCTCCTTGTTAGTAACATTCAGAAATACTTGTTTTCTAATTGTCTTATTTTGTTTCCCAGTGGCGCCAATAATTGTTAAATTGTTAATTGGTAATGTAGGTATTCTTTCGGTAGTTAATTCAGTAATCTGGTCAAGCTCTAATTGGTCAATAATTGAAACATTTGCTCCAGTATCAATCATGCGTTCTGCTAATACTCCATTTAATTTTATTTGTATGTAAACTATATCATTATTTAATGGTGACTCTTTAATTGCTCTTTCTTCCATTAATTCTGCCTATAAATTTTTTAAATAATGGTTTCTGATAATTGTTATTGGTTTCTTTAATTTATTATTAGGACTTTGGTAAATTCTGTGCCCGGTTGTCTCTAGCAGTGACGGGCTGTCACTTCTTCTCACTGCTGGTACCCGTTTCCCCGACTTCCGTCATTATTATTAGATTGTTCAACATTCTCACTATATTGAGGTTCGTTTGAATGCCTTCTTTCTTCCTCACTGGTTCTAGATCTTGGTTGTTCTTCGCTCCTACTTCTTTGCGGCCCTTCCTCTCTTTGATACGAATTATTTTGATAATTTCGGTTATTAAAATTTTGCTATCTTCCTCGGTAACGGTTATTATAATTATTATTGTTGGCCCTTACATAGTTCACTCTTGGTCGAGTGTCTCTGGGTTGTTCATTTCTCCGATCCTCTGTATTTCCGGATCTCTATCTACTCCTCCTGTAATACCATTCTTGCTCATAGTTCTCTAAGAGGGTTTCCATACCTCCGATTGTCTTTATTTGCCCACTTAATCGAGCACTGATAATCTTTTCCTCAAAATGATGTGCTATCTTGGTTACCAGACACTCTTCTGGGATCTTCGGGTCTAAATACTTTGCCACACATACCTTTCCCAAAAATAAGCAATAGGTGCCTGTCCTTTAATGCTGTCACACCTCCCATGACAGATATCGTTTCGAATAATATTTTGCACTGATTCAGACCAGTACTTCAGCATGAACAACCTTTTAAAATTTTCATAATCACACACCTCGTTTCTAATGGACAGTCCACCAATTGTCATTGATGTTTTTAAAACACTCATCTAGTGTACCTTTGATCATGTTCCATCGGTTTTCTTTTGACCGGTTTAATATTTCATCCACTCTTCCTAAAAATTCTAGTGGGTTCCTTCGATAATCTCGAAAGTTTACACTTTCTCTACTATCTTGAATAGTATGTTGAGCGTTGCACGTTGATCTTAAACCCATTATATCTACCTCTCCTTGCAGGTTTGTTTGCAAATGTTGTAAATTTTCTAGTTTTTCTCCCTGATTCTTAAACTGGTTCTTTACGTTTTCTATGGTTTCATTAAAATTGGTGAATCTACTGGTTATGTTGTTTTTCATACTATCCAATTGATCATTATTTTCTTGGCGTATTGCCATTATCCGGACTTGATTACTTTGCTCATCTCGCTCCATTCTGGCATCTATTTCTGTTCTGATCTGTCCTATGGTTTCTTCAGTTTTCTCTAATCTTTGGTTGGTTTCTGTTATTTTCTTTTCTGCTTCCTCCTTATATCCATCTATTCTATAACTAAGTGTTTTGTTAACATTTTCAATCTTTCCCTCGAGAGTTTCCCTTAACTCCTTATTGAAGTTCTCCATCTTATCCTCAATTTGTTTTAAATTTTCTTCGTTTATTTTTTCCATTTGTTTTAAACTGTCCCTCAAGGTTTCGATTTGTTTCCTTGAGTATTCCTCCTGCTTCCTAAAAAAGTTTTCATCTATTTTGACAAATTTTTCGCTCAAGGTTTCATTTTGTTTCCTAGAGTTTTCATCTATTTTCTCAAATTTTTCAGCCATAAATTTCATTATTTCTCGCCAATTTGGTTCTCCACTGGCTTCCGCTTTGTCACCCGCCTGTTGCTCTTTTTCCGTGTTTATAACTACTTCTATTTCTTGTTCCTGTCCACCTTCTTCCTTCTCCATGTCTTCTACCCTCTTCTTTGGCCTGCCTCTGGTATTATGCATTTCTTGTCTTCTCATAGTTGCCGACAAAAATTAGTTTTGTTATCTTTCCTTATATATTTCAAAACTCTTCCCTAATTCAAGCCCTTTAAGTTGAGCGCCATTTGAAATGTCTCCCACGCTGATCACATCTATCTCAGATACAACGTTTGTTATCTGTTTGTGTTATTTGTTTGGATTCCGATAATGTTATTTACTTTCTAAGATCGAGAGTGTGATTATGAATTATATTAACCGAGTTAACTTAATTTCGTATTAAATCAGGGCAGTTGTTTGAAGATAGGTAGGAGAGAGAGTGAAAGAGAGCTAAAGAGAATTACTCTCTTTGTATACGATCTAGTCCTTTAAAATTTTTCTGCTCGTTGCATCAGCTGTTTTCTACTTACGAACCCATTTAAGGTTATGTTATTTTTGCAGTACTTAATAATTTTCTGATGACTGGGCTGATTTTCTTACTCTTCTTGGCTATTCCTTATTTTCCTGTAACAAACTACTATCTACCAGAAATAATACACAATTAATTACCTAAAAGCAAGGCATTCATTGAATTTACTTTTATTCACTGGATACTATTGTCTCCAAATCATAAATTGACAATCGATTATTTTTCGAAATCACAACATTATTTCGATATTAGTTTTACATTACATATAACACACAACAAATGTTTTTAATTACAGTTTTTTAGAAAGAAAAATTAATTAATTATATTTCCCAGGGTTATTTGAGGTTCTTTGAACTTTAAGAAAGTCAGAAATGCATATTTGTTAGTATCATACTTTACATTAATAATATTTGTTTATTTTAAAATTTGGTTCATTAAGTTTGTTTTTAAACCGCCAGAGCGCAGACTACGTATCTTCACCGAAAACGAACACAAATAATGATGGCTGCCGGAACATCCCTAGTGAACACATATTTTTACTGTTTTTTGGTTAATTAAATGAAGTTTGTTATGTTCACCTTGTTTTCTTATGAATTAAAAGAGATGGTGCTGTTTCTAGTGTTCTATACTTATAGTTGATGTGTAATTTTGTTATTTATTAAAAGGAAGCGATCTCACCCAAAGATTTGCAATTCCGATGTCTAGGCCGAGATATGGTTAGCAGGATTTTTTGGTTTCCCTCCGATTTTCTGGTGTGAATTATTGTAGTTCAAAGGATGTCTCTAATGTAGTGTATGGTGCTGGCTCGTTTCATTAATTTTGTAGTGGTTTGTTCCGAATGATAGTTATTAATTTTTTAAAATTTTATTGGACACTACATTTTTTTCATCTGCTCACTTTGAATACAACTGAACAATCAAATCATTTCTTGTTGGTTAGTTACTCTTAGTAACCAAGAAATTGATGGTTTTTTATTGGATAACCTAGGTACCGTTTTAGTAAATAGGCTAGTATTAATTATTATTATTTCACTTCTTCTTTTAGAAAAAATACTCCTTTACAAATTTTAGTTTTATTAAATTTAATTTATATAAGGTTTTTCTTCACCTATTTACTTAAGCTTGGCTACCGGTATTTTATAATTTAACGATTTTTATTTTAGTTTATTCATGACTTATACTTCAGTTAATGTATTCTTACTCTACACTACTTTGTTTTCCACTCCATCTCTCTAATATAGTATTAATTGGCCATTATTTGTTTGATATAACCCTGGATTCCATTAAACACAAACAAAAATAATATATTAATTACAGTTATATTGCCTTTGTGGCCTACACAACACAAAACTACAACTTGTCATTAGTATTATAGTTTATTACTATAAATACTGCTTCTTGCATCTGCATCACAAATTTGTGAGATGTCCTTTTTAAGTTTTTAACACTTCCACATAACATACTATGTTTCACTTTGCACACACCGCACTTTGGCATACACATTGTTTTCTATTGCTACAGTGTTTTATGGTACAAAGGTTTTTATAGTATGATAGATAATCCAGATTTCTGACTTTTTGAATGGGTAATTACTGATTTTATTATTCTTATGGTTATATGAATCTTTCTTTATTTATTAGCGGTATTGGGCATGGGTTATGTAATGTTACAATATATAAATATTGTAACGTAGATTTTAGGGTGTGTACGTCCTTCTTTCTTAAAGCCCCTCGTTGGGTTCGTCAATATGTATCGTAGATAAACGAGGTCATACCTGTTAAAATGTCTCACACTTGTTTATTTTGTGTATTAGTGTGAATGTAGTGTGTTTGCCTCACACTGGTTGTTACATAAATCGACGTCACTACTGGAGTCCGTAGCGTTGTCAATGTCACCAGTACAACCTACCTGTCAATTCATATGGATTACGATTCCCGGGTGGCGCCAAATTGTTTTTGTTAAAACAATTAAAACATTTAATATTTAAAGTAATATGTGGTATTAGCATGGACAGCTGTGGCGTTCGAATTATTCCCGCTGCTACACAGGTTGTCGACTCGGCCACTCGTGACAAGCGCTAGTTGGCTATGACTTAAAACTTCGCTAACACACATATATTTACAAAAAATCCTATGAAATAACAAGATAGTAATGTACTGTACTGCGTTTTTTAATACACATTTAATTATTAATAAACATGACAATTGAATCATAAACAAATTTATAATATTATGCTCCGGCTTAGAGCTTGAAACACAAAATATCTCAGGTTGGCAAAATTGGTTTCAAAACACTATCGTTCATTTACTTTTAACAAAATTACTATGTTTTTAAAAACCTGGAGTTCTTTTGATCATGAAAATAGACATAAGCGTTGATTACATGAAAAGAAAGTACACTATTATACCTTATACGTACTTAGGATTTATAATGTGTTTGTACAATTTGTTCAGTAGTGTCGTACTTCTGTTACAGTAGTTATGTTCACAAATAAGGTTATCTCTATAAGTTAGTCAAATGTTTTTTAATGTAAGTAAATTGTGCCTTTACCTTTGAAAGAAAATACTATTTTTTAAATAGTGAGAAATTTTATCATTTGAAAATAATTCAAGTAATTTAGGGTTTTTTGGGAGTAAGAAATTATTCAGTACTTATCAGTTCGTCTCACGTTGAAGGGTCATCATCAGGGTAGGCGTGTATTTTTCGAATTTGGGCTGGTTGTAGGCTTCCAGCATCTTCTTCAAACTGGTCTGGGTTTTTTCTTTAATTAGTTTATTTAATTTCGCTCCTGGTCATCATTAATTCTGTATAGATCGACGTCTCTTCATATTGGATCATTTTGGTTCACTAGTTGACTTGTTGTAACTGTTTAAATTAAAGTTTTAGTTTGTCCAATTTCTTGTGTGGCGTACCCACGCTTCGTTTCTTCAGCGTCTATATAATTTAACGGAAAAATAAGCCTCAAACGACTCGTTGTCATAGTAACTAATAATTCAATGCTGGTTTAATTACTCCTTACTTACATTGTTAGAGATATTTGAATTTTTATTCAAATTTATTAAGTATTTTCCTAATGATTTTATTCCCTTATAATTCCTTTGGGATAATAAATGACATCACTATTATTTTTCTTTCCTTTCAAAGTTTACAATGATACCTCATAAGGTCATATTCTGTTACACTTTAACTATAGTCTAATTAGTTGACATTTAATAAATAACATATCTTTCTTGAATTAAATTATTACAATAATATTTCTGTGTTGAAATAACTGATATACAATTATTGTCCATTCACTATTCTTAGATTAGTAAGATTTTTTGTGAAATTGATACAATTTGCATTTGAATGTTCTTGGCAGTTAACTGTTTTCCTAGTTACAAACAGCCATGATTGTTTTCTAGTGTATTTCCTTTTTAAATTACATTCTGAATTCAGCCTGATGGGCTTCATTTATTTGTTTGTGTTTTAATTATTATTCAACATACATTTTCATTACTTTTCATTTAAAATATAATAGTTAGGTTTATGGACTGTAAGTCCCCTTTCAGTCATATTCCTTCTTTAACATTGAATCAACTATTCTTTATAAGTCATAAATTATTCTTAGTACTAACATTGATTTCTTTCTTGTCTTATAAACTAGGGTGATAAACATTGTCACTTTCTCTAATATTATGAAGGTTAATTCCCCTTTCAACATGGGGTGTTGTATTCTTTATAATTTTAATCTTTAATAACAAACTTTACTTCTATCCTATCATGCCATGTTAACACAAGTTATGGTACTGGGCTTTCTCCCTGATATGTCACATGCTTCCCTTATATTAATTTTAAATACTATTTTTAATTACTTCTAGGTATACAACTAATTATAATTCCACTCCAATCATTGGTGGTTTATCAATGTTTTAAAGAGTGTCTATTTCCTTAGCATTCTAATTTGAATGTTTCACATTCACTTTCACTATTTTTTAGGGCATTAACACTTCACTAAAGCACTTCACTTTGGTTCACTGTTTTGTAATTAGTGTTATTTAATGGGTAACCCCTATACCTTCTCCTACCATTTCTCACTATTTTTGTTTTAGTATTATTTTTACTATAAACAATATTAGGCTAGTTGTGTTTTGGGTTGAATCTAACCTTTCTGACAGGGTTAGTGTACCTTTCCTATACTACATTGTTTTACAATTGTATTGTCTTAAAAATTGGATACATATGTTAAATTAATGCTAATAATAACATTGGTTTCATTAATATATAATTATTCAAGGTTTATTGACCGTATTCTATCTCTAAACATACAATCTTTCCCTTTTATATATGTGTGTTAGTTTCCCCTTGGGTTTTATCTGTCTCCTCTTCATTCTTCCTCTTCTTCTTCTTCAATCCGGTTCGGTTCTCCTCTTCTTCTCTTCTGGTTTAAATTCTGTTTACTTGTATGGATCTGTCCTCTTCTTCTGGTTCTTCTTTAGTTCTGTGTCCATCATTGTTTTGTCTATCATATTTTAATAAGTATGTTACGTGGTTCCCTTCTTTATGTCTGTGTTTTCGGCTCAATCACTTGGGTTGGGTAATATCGTGGTACGTCTTGTCAAAGTATTTACATTTTAATCATTTTTTACACACTTTATTTCATATGAAGTAAATTTTATATTAAGAATTATCTTTTTTATCACTGGTACGAGATTTGGCTTAATTGTATCGTTACATAATGCCTCTCCTCTAAAATTGATCATTTTAATAAAATACTAGCATAGTTTTTTATGAAATTATCAGTTATAGATAACCTTTTTCCTTCTCTTCCTTGTTTGTTTCTCCATTCTCCATTTCTCTTCTTACTTAATTCACTCCATTTTATTTGGATCTGTTTTTATTTATTTCCATTGGTGCATATTCCCTCATACACAAATTTTTTCCCTAACTTTATATAGTAGCTGGTTTCTCCCATTACTACTCAATTTTCTGAGACTAGAGGCACATCTTCTCTACTCAGTTCATATAGATTGCTGGACTTTTCAACAGTCAATCTTAAATCTTTGTCAACTTGTGACTTAATAATAATAATAATAATATAATAATATAATTGGGATTGTCCACCTTGTGGTTTGTTTTTAGATCACTTTATCATTACTACTCATTCTTCCTTCCGCTATACCTTAACTATACACTATCATCTACTCATATACTATATTGAGAAATTTTATCTTTACTCATATGTTAATTTCATCATATCTCACTTTTCATTATTTTGTTTTCAATGCTCGTTGTGATCATCTTAATTGTTTTAGACATTTAGCATGATTCTGCTTTAGCCATATCTGTATATTGGTTTTATATACAATTTCTCTCTCTCCTTGTACCAGGTAAAGTTTTATTTATTTTTTCTGATAATACTTTTGATTCAGTATAATTTCAAGTATTTATCTCAGTAATTTGAACTTGATTTTATTTTTGTTTATTTTACTCTGTATTCAACATCATTTTTGATAATTCTTTGGTAAGTTAATGGTCTTACCTTAAAGGAATGTTTGTAGCGTATTCCTTTTTAGCTATTTTTTGTTTTTAATTATAATTGTAAGTTTGTGCTTCTTACATTTTTATAACATAGGAATGTGTGTAACTTATTCCTGATTATCTCACTTTTTACTTCATACTTCATATTTCAATCTTTTGTTATATTTTAAACTGATTTAAATTGAAAGGAATTTGTGTAACTGTTTCCCTTGTTTTTCTCTCTTTTTTTTTTCATTAAAACTTTTTATTGTTCCGCATACATCATCTAAATATTTGAGTAAGCTGCTCTTACAATCTCTTTTAGAATTTTGAAATTGGTTTCATTTCACAATGGTTTTATTCTTCTTCGTAAAACTTTTTTATTGAAGTTTGGTTGTAAACTCCTTTGATTTTCCTTTGTAACAGTACCAAATTGTCTGTATCAGAATAATGGTATGTAGGGATATTTTTATTGTAAATTTTATTGTAATCATAACGTTGAATCAGGCAAGGTTAGTTTTGACCCAAGTCCCAAATAATATGTAAATTCACCGGTGGAGAGCCGATCCAAGGTCAGCGGCGTACGAGTGAAGTGAAACAACGAAAATGGCAGTGTTAGGCGCTAAAAATTGACAATACTGACTTTCTATTGGTCCATTGTAACAAATCGTCATCAAAAACACAATGACGATATAAAACCATTACGTATTAACCAAAGCAGTGGTTGGAAAACAATAGACAATGACGTCAGATGCACGACCACTTACATAATAATTGTGTCTGCTTCCGCCCCAGTCGCCAGAACATCACTATGGCAGTAACACGTAAAAATTGTGCTGGCTTAAATAATCAGCTAGTGTTTTATTTGAATTAACAAAATGTAATCACAAGTAACAGTGTTAACCAGTAATTATAGCCAACATATAAATTCAGTGCAAAGGACAGACGAAAGCTACATAACAATTACGTCTAACCCGGTCTCAGTCGTCAAAAGTAAATCAGGGAGCATACACGCTCTAACAGTAGTGGGCAGTTTTCTGCCATCAAAATGTAACATTTACTGCTTAAAACGATTTAATCAATACCACAGTAAACACTAACATTTACTAGAATCAGTGAACTTTGCAAAACATGTATTAAAAGTAGAGTCAGTGAAAAATGAATACCATCAAACTGGACGAACGCCTGCCAACCGCATGGAGCCGCTGAGGAGGGAGCTACACCACGTCTATTCAGGAAAGCCCTACATTTCATTACCTAAATTCAAAAATTAGAAAAATGAGCTCAATTTCTATAAAATTTGTTTAAATTCAAGTGAGAGAGGGAGAGAGAGAAAGCGAGTGTGTAACCCGGTGTTGATCAACCCAATATTAAAATGAGACGTTGGTTTGTGATCATGTTTAATCAGTATTAAGAGTAAAGTATTAAAGAAATCAAAACTAAAATTTTGTTCAATGATGATAATCACATATATAAAAGAAGTCATTTACATAGAATCATAAAGTGTACACAATTAACCTTGAGTAAGGTCAAGGGCGGAATAGTCTAGCCGCCATTTTGGAAATTTGAATCATTAACCATTGTTATGCTTATATTAATTTACCAAGTATCTACTGAAAATAAAACCAATATTCGTTACCGTTATCTAATGTGTCACGTTATTTCTATACCCAACGACTTCTGCCGCTGTCTGCTTAACGCAATTCTGGACCCAAAGCCTAATGCATGTAACTGAGCGAAACACGTGTTATTCCGGTGATGAGATTTATTATGTAAATTACACAGATATGAACTACCATATATTCAGTATTAATAATTGTATAATTTATACACATATAAAGGTGTACTTTAACAGATGGCAGCCCGAACTTGGACTTTATATATAAATAAAAATATATAAATAAGCAGACAAGCAGAGGTTAGATGGGTAGTGAAATATACGAAAAAATAGAGGTTACCTGTATAGGTTATGCATGGTACGAATAGAGTACAACACAACAACTAAAATAAATTTATTATTGTTAATATATTAATAATAAAAAGAAAAGAAATGGCAAATAGTAATGAGACGAGTAGAACAGAATCAGAAAAGATGGGTGATAGTATTCATTCAACATCAGACCCAACAAAAAGAGTTGAGGAAAATGACATAATAAGAATGATGAAACTGCTTTTTAATGAGCAGAGCGTCAAATTTGATCAATTCGATGTACAATTGAGTGATATCAAAAAAGAAATTAAAAAACAGAGTTGTAATTTGGACAAAAGATTAAATGAAATAGGTACAAAGTTAGACAAAATACACTTAGAAAATAAGAGTAGAGAATCAAATAAATTGAATGAAAATAAAGACAAGGTAAGTAGTGGTGAGAATTATGATAATAGAATTACAAATATGGTGTTAGAAAATAATTGTGTGAGTATTGAGAGTGGTGATAAAAGTATAATGGGAGTAGAATTTGATAATGAAGTTATAAAAAGTGTTGATGAATTAGAGAGAAAGTATAGAGAAAAGTTACAGATAAAGGGGTTGCAGGGGGTAAATTTTTCCAGTAATGTAGTCGGGGGTGAAGAAAAGGCTTCACGAGTGTATTGGGTAGATAAATGGTTTACCGATAATTGTTTTTTGAATTGTTGTATTGTTCCTGTAGAAATCAGGAGAGGTTTTAATGTAGTAGTACCCTCTGAATGGAGTGAGAGATATTTAGAGAGAGAGTTGTGTGTAGATGGTGAGATGCAAGTATTTAAGTTAGATAGAGGTTATAAAGAGTTGATAGAGAGATTAGGATGGAAGAAAACAAACTATATGAAATACTTACCTTGGGTCGAAGCTGATATAGCAGTAGGAGAAGATGATAATGAAAATAATGACTTTATAACATACCTAGTGGTGACTGATTATACTGGAGGTGACAGGACAATAACCAATCATGACAAGTTGTATGTTGAATTGATAGGGAATAACCCTATTAATTATGATGGTTTTATAAAAGATAAGAATTTAAATGTGTATTATATTAATGATGTTAATATAACGTATTTAATAAAAAATAAATTGTACAGACCAAAGATAAGACTATTGTTTAACGATGGAGGGTAGACCTTCTATTGTGTTATGAACATTTAAGTGTGTGGACAGTGTTTTTAAAAATGGACTGATTAGGACTGATTATGGCAAATGATTTCATGATTATGTGAATTGTATATTTTTGTGTATTGATGTCTATGTATTTGTGTATTTTTGCTGTTGTGTATTTTATGTAATTTTTATGTAAACATGTATTGTAGGATTTTAAATAACTGAAGAAAGTTTAAATGATATTGTGAGATTCAGGTTCTAAGGGTAATAAATGATTAAGCAGGTAATGTATTTGGATATGAAAGGTGTTGTTAGTAGATAAGTGATGAATTTTCTAGTGATATATTAAAGTGAAATGTTGTAAAAGAGTTTGGGAATAGTGATAAATAAGGACATTGGAGTTAGGTAAATAGAGTTATTGGGAGTTAGGGAAAATAAAGTGCTGAGATGCTGACAATATATAAAGAGGTGTTAGATATTTTAGGGACACAGTAGGTTAGCGATTATATGTAGAGGTGAGTAATGTGGATGGTAATTTTATAGTTGTTGTTGGTGATATTTTGTAATAAGGGTATTGGTGTAGGAGTCCAACGAGAGATGTTGAGACGGGAGTGGACCGTTGTGTGCCGGAAAGGGTTAACTGAAAGGGTCAGGAACCGATAAGGGAATGAGTTGGTTAGAGGGAATACACACATACTAGTACAAAAATGAGCGGTGCCAGAGGTTTTAAATGGGATTTGTGAAGGGGGTTATTATAGAGATATTGGTGTCATATTATATTAATGGTTAGAAGCGGTGGTTAGTTAAAAAGAGGGAGAGTAAGGTTAGATTGACAATGCCAAAATAAGATATAGAGAATAATGAATAATAGAGAGTCACCCAAACTAGTAAGGATAAAAGGGTTAGAAAAGGAAAATTCATGATAGGAAGGTAATGTAACAGAGGGATTGATGATAAATTTGAAAATTTTTTGTATAGAATCTAAATGAATGTTAAATATTAAAAGTTGAATAGAGAATTGTTGATAGGAAAAATGTTATTAAATTTTGCTACAAGTTATGTAAATATGAATTAAGTAATGTGAATTGTTCAATGTTAGTGTTTAATGCTTATGATGTACCATGTTTTATTATGTTGATGATAGAGTGTGTGGTTAGGAGGCTACTGTAAGGGTAGTGACCAAGATAATATTAAATTTGTGTTAGAGTAACAAGTCTCTGGGAAAAAATGATTCTGTTAAAAGGAGTAAAATTAAAGTAAAGAAATGAATAAAGAAATTTAGATAGTTAAAAATGCTGCCATGCTAGAAATATACTGATAGTAATTGAAATAAATGAATAAAAATAGTAGTTGTTGTTCGAGAATCAAAAAATTTATGTTGTGTTTAGTATAAGAGTATAATTTTATGATGAAAGAGGCAATTTAATATTGACGGGAGTCAAAGCAATTGATACAAATATGTAGGAGTGTTGTCAAGTAGAAGGCGTATCTATCCTAAATCTTGTTATATTTTATTGTGTTATTTGGTATTTTATAAATAAATGAAACCAACGCCTCAAATCACAAACCAATGCATCTAAGAGGAAACATATCAGTTGTGGATATGTAAAGGAATAAGGCCACTATTTTAAAGTTTGTATTGAATGTTTCAGAGTTTTATGGTGTTGTGACCGCGGTCCTGCGCTGGCCGGAGTGTCAGAACAGGAGCGTACAGTGCCTCATGGCCTTATGGTGTAGGGATCTCTCAGGAGAAGTCCAGTAAGGTCAGACGGGTACGATCGATACTATAGGACCAAGGGTAAGCGGTTGAGATTTTCTTTTATTAACACTACAGGGGGTTGTGGCACATGTCTGAACTGATCCTTTTAGAAAAGTATGAATGAGTCAATGAAAGTTTTTGTGTCTCGACACCAAACCTTTCATTGAGGGGGTTTTGTAACAGTACCAAATTGTCTGTATCAGAATAATGGTATGTAGGGATATTTTTATTGTAAATTTTATTGTAATCATAACGTTGAATCAGGCAAGGTTAGTTTTGACCCAAGTCCCAAATAATATGTAAATTCACCGGTGGAGAGCCGATCCAAGGTCAGCGGTGTACGAGTGAAGTGAAACAACGAAAATGGCAGTGTTAGGCGCTAAAAATTGACAATACTGACTTTCTATTGGTCCATTGTAACAAATCGTCATCAAAAACACAATGACGATATAAAACCATTACGTATTAACCAAAGCAGTGGTTGGAAAACAATAGACAATGACGTCAGATGCACGACCACTTACATAATAATTGTGTCTGCTTCCGCCCCAGTCACCAGAACATCACTATGGCAGTAACACGTAAAAATTGTGCTGGCTTAAATAGTCAGCTAGTGTTTTATTTGAATTAACAAAATGTAATCACAAGTAACAGTGTTAACCAGTAATTATAGCCAACATGTAAATTCAGTGCAAAGGACAGACGAAAACTACATAACAATTACGTCTAACCCGGTCTCAGTCGTCAAAAGTAAATCAGGGAGCATACACGCTCTAACAGTAGTGGGCAGTTTTCTGCCATCAAAATGTAACATTTACTGCTTAAAATGATTTAATCAATACCACAGTAAACACTAACATTTACTAGAATCAGTGAACTTTGCAAAACATGTATTAAAAGTAGAGTCAGTGAAAAATGAATACCATCAAACTGGACGAACGCCTGCCAACCGCATGGAGCCACTGAGGAGGGAGCTACACCACGTCTATTCAGGAAAGCCCTACATTTCATTACCTAAATTCAAAAATTAGAAAAATGAGCTCAATTTCTATAAAATTTGTTTAAATTCAAGTGAGAGAGGGAGAGAGAGAAAGCGAGTGTGTAACCCGGTGTTGATCAACCCAATATTAAAATGAGACGTTGGTTTGTGATCATGTTTAATCAGTATTAAGAGTAAAGTATTAAAGAAATCAAAACTAAAATTTTGTTCAATGATGATAATCACATATATAAAAGAAGTCATTTACATAGAATCATAAAGTGTACACAATTAACCTTGAGTAAGGTCAAGGGCAGAATAGTCTAGCCGCCATTTTGGAAATTTGAATCATTAACCATTGTTATGCTTATATTAATTTACCAAGTGTCTACTGAAAATAAAACCAAAATTCGTTACCGTTATCTAATGTGTCACGTTATTTCTATACCCAACGACTTCTGCCGCTGTCTGCTTAACGCAATTCTGGACCCAAAGCCTAATGCATGTAACTGAGCGAAACACGTGTTGTTCCGGTGATGAGATTTATTATGTAAATTACACAGATATGAACTACCATATATTCAGTATTAATAATTGTTTAATTAATACACATAAAGGTGTACTTTAACACCTTGTATTGATATTACTGATTTGGTAAGTATTATTACCATTGTCTCTTGTGATGATATACGGACTATTATGATATACATAATTGTTTATTCATATTGCTATATATTGGTCCGTTATTTATATTTTTGTAAGTTGACTTCTCCTTTTCTTTCCTTTATTATTTCCTTCTCTTGTTCGACTCTTTGTTATTATGCACCTCTACTCCTTCAAGTGCTTGGTAGACACACTTATTCTGGATGATATGATTAAATTTATTTATTAATTATGGTTTATTATTTTTTTTTCTCATTTAATTCGTAGTTTACCCATGGTCCATCAGTTCCTCTGCCCTTATGGTTCGGATAACTCTGGTGTGTAGAACTGTTTTCTTACTGGTGAAATAGGTCTCCTCCATCTTGTACCATAATTCCTTTAATACCATATGTTCCGTGGTATTTATTTCTACCTCCATCATTTGATTAGTTTGTCGATTAATCAGAGAAGTTATTTGTGCCTCTCTCATTAATATTATTTTTGCCTTTTTATTTGGTATTTCCATTTCTGGTGTGCTCCAGTATTTTATTGACCTTCTTGGTTTGCTATACTCTGTTTTGTTGTCAGTCATTTCTATTTCTGGCATCTTCCATCTAAGTATTGATTTGTTGAATTTTTCATCCACTGGTTGGTTGTGAATTTCTTTTATAATTTCCCTCAGAGTCCTCCTACAATCTTTGTACTTTATTAATTTGCTTTGATAGGTAATGGGCAAATTAAATACATCGATGAGTCCGTTCTTCATCATCTCCACTTCTTCTCGTGTTTTGATGAGTTTCCTCTTATATACCTTTCTCAATTCCTCTGTTTTCTTAATCTTAATAATTCGATTCTTCTTCATACGACTGTTTACACCTATTTGTAGTTCTTGGTGCCTCTCCTCCAGTTCCTTGACCATCTCCTTCTGTGTTATTTTCTGATTCCCCGGTTCCATGTTCTCATTCAACGTTTCTTTGATACCTTTAGAAGTGCTGTCTAGTGTTTCATTCCATTGTTTGAAATCACTAGCTACTGTTTCTTGAAGTTGATTTACTGGGTAACTTGTCTCTTCCCATCTCTTATTCATCCCTGTTTTTGTCCGTTTGTCTTCTTCACGAAACTCTGCAAACATGAATCTCAATTCTTCTCTGTTCTTCTCACTTTCTTCCTCGATTTTTCGTTGGAGAACATCATGATTAATTTCCATCTTTTTGTTTACTATCTCCAGATCCTTCTTGATCTGTTTCTTCAGTTCTTCACTCTTCTTTTCCAACGCCTCCTGACTTCCCTGTATCACTTCCATTTGCTTCTTCAATATTTCACTGTTTTGGTCCAGTTTTTTATTCATTCCTTGTTGTAATAATTCCAATTTTTTGTTCAAATCTTCCTTATCTGATGCTAATTTTTTATTCAACTCTTCCTTATCTGATGCTAATTTTTTATTCAACTCTTCCTGGCTCCTGTTCATTTGTCCAAATTGTTCCATCATGAACTTCATCATGCTATCTAAATTCGTTTCTTCTGTTGGTTTGATTGGTTGGTTATTTGCCATGACTTCTGCTTCTATTTCCGGTTCAGGTTCAGGTGGATTTGGATTTTCCACTTGGTCCTCCTGTGGGTTTTCTTCTGACAATTCTCCAGTCGTTTCCTCCATTTCTACTTCTTCAACTTCCTCCACTTCTTTTTCCTTCTTGGTTTGGTGTTTCCTTCCCTTTGCGTCTCGTAACCATCCCGTGTCTATTCATGATCGCCGCTGGTTATTCTTACCAGCCACACGTTGCTGGTCGCCAATATGTAACGTAGAAATAGGGTGTGTGTTGACTTCCTTAAAGCCCCACGTTGGGCGCCAATATGTAACGTAGATTTTAGGGTGTGTACGTCCTTCTTTCTTAAAGCCCCTCGTTGGGTTCGTCAATATGTAACGTAGATAAACGAGGTCGTACCTGTTAAAATTTCTCACACTTGTTTATTTTGTGTATTAGTGTGAATGTAGTGTGTTTGCCTCACACTGGTTGTTACATAAATCGACGTCACTACTGGAGTCTGTAGCGTTGTCAATGTCACCAGTACAACCTACCTGTCAATTCATATGGATTACGATTCCCGGGTGGCGCCAAATTGTTTTTGTTAAAACAATTAAAACATTTAATTTTTAAAGTAATATGTGGTATTAGCATGGACAGCTGTGGCGTTCGAATTATTCCCGCTGCTACACAGGTTGTCGACTCGGCCACTCGTGACAAGCGCTAGTTGGCTATGACTTAAAACTTCGCTAACACACATATATTTACAAAAAATCCTATGAAATAACAAGATAGTAATGTACTGTACTGCGTTTTTTAATACACATTTAATTATTAATAAACATGACAATTGAATCATAAACAAATTTATAATATTATGCTCCGGCTTAGAGCTTGAAACACAAAATATCTCAGGTTGGCAAAATTGGTTTCAAAACACCATCGTTCATTTACTTTTAACAAAATTACTATGTTTTTAAAAACCTGGAGTTCTTTTGATCATGAAAATAGACATAAGCGTTGATTGCATGAAAAGAAAGTACACTATTATACCTTATACGTACTTAGGATTTATAATGTGTTTGTACAATTTGTTCAGTAGTGTCGTACTTCTGTTACAGTAGTTATGTTCACAAATAAGGTTATCTCTATAAGTTAGTCAAATGTTTTTTAATGTAAGTAAATTGTGCCTTTACCTTTGAAAGAAAATACTATTTTTTAAATAGTGAGAAATTTTATCATTTGAAAATAATTCAAGTAATTTAGGGTTTTTTGGGAGTAAGAAATTATTCAGTACTTATCAGTTCGTCTCACGTTGAAGGGTCATCATCAGGGTAGGCGTGTATTTTTCGAATTTGGGCTGGTTGTAGGCTTCCAGCATCTTCTTCAAACTGGTCTGGGTTTTTTCTTTAATTAGTTTATTTAATTTCGCTCCTGGTCATCATTAATTCTGTATAGATCGACGTCTCTTCATATTGGATCATTTTGGTTCACTAGTTGACTTGTTGTAACTGTTTAAATTAAAGTTTTAGTTTGTCCAATTTCTTGTGTGGCGTACCCACGCTTCGTTTCTTCAGCGTCTATATAATTTAACGGAAAAATAAGCCTCAAACGACTCGTTGTCATAGTAACTAATAATTCAATGCTGGTTTAATTACTCCTTACTTACATTGTTAGAGATATTTGAATTTTTATTCAAATTTATTAAGTATTTTCCTAATGATTTTATTCCCTTATAATTCCTTTGGGATAATAAATGACATCACTATTATTTTTCTTTCCTTTCAAAGTTTACAATGATACCTCATAAGGTCATATTCTGTTACACTTTAACTATAGTCTAATTAGTTGACATTTAATAAATAACATATCTTTCTTGAATTAAATTATTACAATAATATTTCTGTGTTGAAATAACTGATATACAATTATTGTCCATTCACTGTTCTTAGATTAGTAAGATTTTTTGTGAAATTGATACAATTTGCATTTGAATGTTCTTGGCAGTTAACTGTTTTCCTAGTTACAAACAGCCATGATTGTTTTCTAGTGTATTTCCTTTTTAAATTACATTCTGAATTCAGCCTGATGGGCTTCATTTATTTGTTTGTGTTTTAATTATTATTCAACATACATTTTCATTACTTTTCATTTAAAATATAATAGTTAGGTTTATGGACTGTAAGTCCCCTTTCAGTCATATTCCTTCTTTAACATTGAATCAACTATTCTTTATAAGTCATAAATTATTCTTAGTACTAACATTGATTTCTTTCTTGTCTTATAAACTAGGGTGATAAACAATGTCACTTTCTCTAATATTATGAAGGTTAATTCCCCTTTCAACATGGGGTGTTGTATTCTTTATAATTTTAATCTTTAATAACAAACTTTACTTCTATCCTATCATGCCATGTTAACACAAGTTATGGTACTGGGCTTTCTCCCTGATATGTCACATGCTTCCCTTATATTAATTTTAAATACTATTTTTAATTACTTCTAGGTATACAACTAATTATAATTCCACTCCAATCATTGGTGGTTTATCAATGTTTTAAAGAGTGTCTATTTCCTTAGCATTCTAATTTGAATGTTTCACATTCACTTTCACTATTTTTTAGGGCATTAACACTTCACTAAAGCACTTCACTTTGGTTCACTGTTTTGTAATTAGTATTATTTAATGGGTAACCCCTATACCTTCTCCTACCATTTCTCACTATTTTTGTTTTAGTATTATTTTTACTATAAACAATATTAGGCTAGTTGTGTTTTGGGTTGAATCTAACCTTTCTGACAGGGTTAATGTACCTTTCCTATACTACATTGTTTTACAATTGTATTTTCTTAAAAATTGGATACATATGTTAAATTAATGCTAATAATAACATTGGTTTCATTAATATATAATTATTCAAGGTTTATTGACCGTATTCTATCTCTAAACATACAATCTTTCCCTTTTACATATGTGTGTTAGTTTCCCCTTGGGTTTTATCTGTCTCCTCTTCATTCTTCCTCTTCTTCTTCTTCAATCCGGTTCGGTTCTCCTCTTCTGGTTTAAATTCTGTTTACTTGTATGGATCTGTCCTCTTCTTCTGGTTCTTCTTTAGTTCTGTGTCCATCATTGTTTTGTCTATCATATTTTAATAAGTATGTTACGTGGTTCCCTTCTTTATGTCTGTGTTTTCGGCTCAATCACTTGGGTTGGGTAATATCGTGGTACGTCTTGTCAAAGTATTTACATTTTAATCATTTTTTACACATTTTATTTCATATGAAGTAAATTTTATATTAAGAATTATCTTTTTTATCACTGGTACGAGATTTGGCTTAATTGTATCGTTACAATATACATGTATGTTAGAAGTTAAGAAAACCAGTGCTTCTTAACACAAACCAGCGCATGGCTAAGGGGGACCAGATCAGTTGGGGATATGGTGTTATACAAGGCCACTATTTGATATTTTTGATTTAATGTTTCAGTGTCTGGTGATGCTGTGGCGGCGGTCCTGTGCTGGCCTGCGTGTCAGAGCAGGGGCATCAAGTGCCTGTCTGGCCTTGCGGTCTTGGGCTCTTGAAAGGAAAGTCCAGTAAGGTCATTCAGGTGCGGGCGCAATCACTGGATCAGGTGGGTAAGTTACCCATGATTTTAGTAAAAATAAGGGGTTGTGGTGACATATCATGACAGATCCCTTTAGGAAGTATGTGAGTTTCAATGAGTTTTTATGCTTTGGCATAAAACCTCTCATTGAGGGGGTATTGTAACGGTACACATATGACCATCCTGAAACATTAGGAATTTTTAACATATTTTGTATTTGCAAATATTATTGGGGTAAAACAAAGTATGCAAATTGGAGTCAAGGTTAACTAGTTCACGGTGAGAAGCAGTTATTTTCAGCCATCTGACATTTGAAATTTGCATGTAGACAAAGCAACATAAGACGTCATCAGCCAAACCCAACTGACGTCACAGGAATGTAAGGC
The DNA here is from genome assembly GCA_034769895.1 of Magicicada septendecula. NCBI lineage: Eukaryota > Metazoa > Arthropoda > Insecta > Hemiptera > Cicadidae > Magicicada > Magicicada septendecula. The sequence goes on along the minus strand of CM068367.1, from coordinate 1,423,848,782 downwards.
GTGTCAGCAGTCTATCAACAATTTGCGCTTGAGTTAACAAAGCCAGTCGTCATACAACATCTCACGGCGACGGACGCAGGCAGCTTTCACCCCAGTTTTAATATACCCAGTGCTACAGCCGAAAAAGTTCTGAGGAACAAAAATGATCGGGCACCCGAAAGTAAAAAATATAAAAATGTGGTAAAAGGAAGCAGTTTGGTGTATTGAATTAATAATAAAATGAAGTAACAGTTTTGTTTAATATAGAACAGTGAAGGAAGAAATGTGCGGAGTGATGGGAAATACCTAAGGAGACCGAACAGTTTTGGATTAAAATGTCAGATAAGTAACAAATGGGGAGAGTAAAATAAACCATTGAAAATTAAATATGAGCTCAAAGGGGAAATCTAAAATATGTACCGTGTGAGAGTGGGTGTGCATGTGTCATAATTATATAACAAAAGTAAGAGGCGCTGGTTTGTGTAAAAAATGAATTTAACTATTTCTATGTTTTAAATATTTCTATTGTAATCATTGTATTTTGTATCGTTAAAAGATAGTATCAAAAATAAGAGAGGAAGAAGGAATAATTTATTCATGATGGGATTAAAAAGAATTTAAATGGGTTTTTCATTTGTTTATTTAAAATGAATTTAAATTGAATTGATGAATAAAAAGAATAAGATATGTATGAAGGTAATCAATCTGTTTTCTTTGAATAACCTGATTCTGTTCTCCCGTTCGCCTAACCAAACCCGGGCAAGTATTTCACAGTTGGCCATAATTAACGATGGCGTCTCAAAGTCATCGAAAAGCACAGTAAGTACTAAATTAAAGTAATAAAAAATAATATTACAGCTGGAGATAACCAGTACCTTTTTTATTGGTCTTTCAGCAAAACAAGCACAATTAAATATTATTTAAATCAAGAAAATTATGTAAATAAATATAGTCATGTTGTCTTTGGCCAGAATCATGGAGCACATCTCTCATTTAAGAGTAGTAATAAATAACACAACACATGCAAGAATTTTCAGGTGTCTTATCTTTTTTTTTAGGACTCAATCTAACCTTCAAATGACTACACAAATGCTGACTTCAAACAACTGACTACAAATGTTCAATTTCAAAAATTATTTGCTAATTATGTGACAGCCTTTGACGGAAGACTACAAATGAATCTTACTTGCCTACAGAAGGAAGATTGTTTGTATGTTAAAAAAAACTTTACCTCTTGTGCATTCTCTTCTATTTTCACTTCTTCTAAATCAATTTCATCCTTCACAACGGTACTAATGTCTTGAAAAAACCGCTGAAACAAAATAAAAATTGTTTACCAACAATCAGTTGATATCAGTCTTTCTTTCAATTTCAAACAAAGCACTAACAGTTATAATTATTATTACATCTGAATACACACCTGTGCTTTTTTTAAACTATAAAACACCTATCTAATACGAAATGATTACTATATTTTTCAAATCAAGTACTGCCTTATTTAGTAGAACAGTTTAAATCACACACATTGGTATGGTAGAGAAAGTTTGGTCAGATGTACAAACAGTGCTAAGAGTAAATGACAGCATATCTTCTTATTGTATGGGATTTCTATAGGGTTGGTATACAATAATTGGGATGCCAATTTATTTCACGGGAATTGTATAATCAAATATAGTAAAGGATATAATATTAGAATTGCACATTATCAATGATATGTGCCATAGAAACAGACCTTAAGTAATCACAATAGTATGCATGTATGCTGTAAACTGAGCAAAAAACATTTAAAGCCAGATGTAACAAGGTTCTACGGAGAAATATTATCAACATGATAAAGTGAGCGAGTTGCCTGTCACACATGGTACAGACATGTCAACTGTGGTTATATAATGTGGTGAAGTAAGGAGAAACCACAGATATGTACACCAGTACTAAAGGTAGAAAAGTATAATAATTAACTAAATGTGAGTTACACAGGCCTAAACTTGAAAACAATATTCATAACATGAAAGTGTTAACATGAGGACAAACTGCTAACAGAAAATCCCCGATTTACTGATTTTCCTGATTTTGTGTAATAGTATAATTTAGAATTTGTATCGTGTCTGTATTATTACATTTGTATGATTTCCTTTGTATATTTGTGACTATTGCAAAAACAAAAGTAACATTATTTGCACTGCTTGCGTTACATAGTGAAACCTGTCTTGTCAAAGATAATGTATGTGACTATTAAGATGATTAAACATTATGATGAGCTGTGTACTAATAATGATCAGAGCTATTATTATTGCTGGAAAGTGGTGGCAATCGATGTATATAAAATTCTATTGAAAGTTCTGAAATTTTTTATATTTGAAGGGACAATAAATTCCCATTTTACTGATAGAAGCCACAAATTACATGTTGAAGAAAATGATTAGGCAATACTTTATGGTATACATAATTGTTGTGGTCTCCAGGTTGCCTATATAATTAAATATTAGAATTACCTTGGTTTCCTTCTTTGCAACTTCTTTGTGTTCTTAATATACACTACGCGTTTTGAGACTTAAAGTCCCATCATCAGGTGGATAAACTTTTCCCTCATGTAGAGCACGTCACTAGATAAAAAATATATAAAGGTCATGCACATCTCGCTACTCAGTCGATTTCCCCACTCGCGTTATCTCACGATGTGCATCGCTACCGACCCCGCGAGTGACTGACAAATCTATTCGGCCTGTACCTATTTGTCGTGCTGTTTCAGCATGCGTATAGCAGTATCATACAGTTCGTTTGATTTGAACAACAGTTTCTCGTTCAGAAGCTGATCATTGTGTGTTGTAGAGGCTCTGTAAATTTCAAACTCCTACAGTGCGTCCATGAGTTTACCCTTTTTGCAGGAATGCAGTGGTTTGAAATTATTTCTAAAACTGGAATAGGCATGGTTGTGATCGATGATATGCATGGCAAAGTTTGATTTGACGTTCCTGATGTTGCCCCTAGGCAGGCGTTCTTTATATCTATCTAAAAAATTTCTGCCTGTTTGTCCAATGTAAAAACTATTACATACTTCACATTCTATTTTATACACTCCTGAACAGCTTTCTACTGGTTTATTGGATTTTGGCCTTAAAGTTTTTAAAATGCTGTTATTCGTCTTGAAAGATACTGTATAGTCATACTTTCTAAAAACATTATAAATAGTATTGGGTAAAAGATTCGTATATTCAGTTGCTATGTATTTCTGAACTCTACTGTGTGTTTCATTGTTATTTCTATGCAGGTTCTTTTTTTGCTTTTTTACTAACCTATCCACAATCACGGTGTTATAACCGTTGGCCATCGCTATGTACTTTATAGTACTAAGTTCCTCACGGTAGTCCTCCGGCTCCAATGGAATTTTCAATAGCCTGTTGAAGAAGGAGTTAAAAGACGCCATTTTCTGAGCGAATGGATGAAATGAGGACGCACGGATAGTAATGTCCGTAGTGGTCGGCTTTCTGTAGATTTTAAATTTAAGGTGGTTATTTATGTTTTGTATCATCAGGTCAAGAAAATTTAAGCTATGTTCGTTCTCCAACTCGAGTGTAAACTTTATGTTTGGATGTACAGTAAACGTGAGCGGATGATCTGCGGTGCGGATTATCCGCGAGTGCCGCGAAAAAATTTTTTAATTAAGAACCTCAAAAAACCAATTTTAATCCAAGCCAACAACAGGGAAAATACAATAGGCCCTACAGTGCGAAGGTCGAAAATTTCTGACAGGTTTATTGTGCATCGTAATCCTATAGGCCTTCTCGGAATTTTGTTTTGGCTCTTGCTCTTTTGTTTTGGTCAAGTTCACTAACCTTCCCCCTCTACGTACATATTCTCTCGGTCTGCCAGTGGTGTCAGTTGTCAGTAAGCGTGCTTAGTGATCAGTCGTGATCAGTTCGTTAGTTCCTGAAATTAATAATGGCTGAAAAACGAAAGAAGGTTGTGTTAACGATTGCACAAAAACTTGAAATGATTTCTAAAATAGAAAATGGCGCTTCAAGGAAGCAGATGTGTTTGAATTACGGGATCGGGGAAACAAGAGTGCGAGACGTTTTAAAGCAAAAAGACAAACTGTTAGCCTTTGCATCAGTGTCGGACAGTGCTTCTGGGATGAAAAAACGAAAAACAATGAAGATATCCACCTATAATGAACTTGACTCGGCATTAGCGGAATGGTTAGCTCAGGTGCGAAGTGAGGGCACCCCCATGTCTGGTCCTACCATTGCAGCTTAAGCAAAAATCTTTTTTGATTTGTTAGGCCTGGAAGGAAATTTTGATGCGTCGTCCGGTTGGTTACATCGTTTTAAGAAACGTCATGGAATTAGAGAGATTGGTCTACACGGAGAGAAGCTGAGTGGTGATCAACAAGCAGCTGATGATTTTAAACGTGATTTTGAAGAGTTTATGTTGTCTGAAGATCTGTCATATGAACAAATTTATAATGCTGATGAATCAGGGCTTTTTTTGAAGTGTCTTCCCACTCGTACTTTAGCATTTGAAAGTGAACATCAAGCGGCAGGTCACAAAAGTAGCAAGGAAAGAATTACAATCTTGCCATGCAGCAACGCTGCGGGTAGTCACAAACTTAGGCTTCTTGTAATCGGTAAATCTAAGAAACCGAGGTCTTTTAAGGGGACAAGAGCAGAAAATTTACCAGTTGATTATTTCAACAAAAAAAAAGGTTGGATGAACCAGCAGATTTTTCAAGAATGGTTTGAAAACATTTTTGTGCCTCAAGTACGTAAATATCTTGACTCAAAATATTTGCCAAAGAAGGCTGTTTTGTTAATTGACAACGTGCCTTCACACCCAGCTACATGTGTGCTTAAATCTTCTGACGGGCAAATCTTCGCAAAGTTTTTGCCCACTAATATTACTGCGCTGATACAACCTATGGACCAGGGAGTCATTGCAACCATGAAGAGAACATACAGAATAAAGTTGTTACTGTCAAAAATCGAAGAAGGCTGCGATCTCAAAGAATTTTGGAAGATTTATACAATTTTGGATAGCATTATGATATTGCGTCTGCATGGGATTTCATCAAACTCTCAACCCTTGTTAAATCATGGAGAAAACTCTTTCCGAGTATCGAAACAAATGTCAACCAAAACATTTGTGAAGAAGAGAATGAAGTCATGCCGACCGCTACACTTGATGACCTAGTGACATCCGTTCCGGGAGGTGAGAATGTCGACGAAGAGAACATAGAAGAGTGGCTGGAATGCGACGCAAGTGAGCCGGGGTTTGAATGACTGACTGACGTAGAGATAACGAACAAAGCAATGGGAGTGAACGAGAACGAAGAAGAACAAAGTGAAAGTGAAGAAGACGAGGCGCCTGCGCGGATGACACACAAAACTGCTTTGCAGCACGTACGGATTGCTTCAATATTTAGAGGAACAAGTCGACGACGCACATCTGGCAGAAAAACTCATGTTAAGGAAAGTACAATCTAGAATAAAGAAAAGGTGTTTCCAAAGCAAGAAGCAAAAACGAGTGACTGATTTTTTTAAAAAGGCGTAACTGAACACTTTTTGTTAACAGTACAGTATTGTTTTTTGTTTACTGTTCTTTATTTTAGTGATTTAGACGTAGAGCAAAGTTTTCTGCTGTACTGTACATATTTTAAAAGTTTTACATATTATGTTTTTGTACAATAAAACATAGTTTTTATGCTGAAATATTTTTTTTCATGTTTACACCTCATTTTTAGTTTTTTTTTGGGTTATCCACGATTTTCACTATCCGCGGTGCCCTTGCCACCCAATTCCGCGGATAATCGGGGCTTTACTGTATACTATTTATATATTTATTCAAAATTTCTGCCTGCCTACATGTGCAATCAAATACAAGAAATGTATCACCTACATACCGCATGTATGAAATGATCTTTTTATAAAACCTATTCTTATGAAACAATATGCGTATTCATTTTCAAAGTGGTTAAGATAGAGGTCAGCCAAAAAACCACTAAGTGGCGAACCCATTGCAAGTCCATCGTCCTTGTCAAAAAACCTATTATCAAACATAAAATAGTTCTGGCTTAGTATTACTCTTAATAGTGTTATAAGTTCCTGTACGTCTTGTTGATTCAAGCTGCCTGAACTCTCCAGATTTTCCTGTACAATATTGATGGTTTGGGTAACTGGAACATTGGTGTAAAGGTTCACAATATCAAAGGACATCAGTTTATACTGTGGCAACATTCTTAATGATTTTACCTGATTCACAAATTCAATATTATTCCTGATACTGTGGTTATTGTATATTTTTATATTATTTTTTAAAACCTGTAGAAGATTTTAGCCGCTTTATATTTCAGCCACTTTATATCCGGGTGCTGTGGTAAAATTAACTATGGGTCGTATGGGCATATTCCCCTTATGTTTTTTTTGGCAGACCATTTATAACGTCTCACCTACGTTATAACATCGGGAACCTGTGCATACTTACCTCTGATCAATTGCACGGGCTGCCATACTCGTAATCACTTTTAATTACTAGATAAACCAGCAGTAGTTATAACTAAAGGAACTTTTACATGGGGGTCTGATGATTTATTCACTCACTGTTTTAGTGTAAAGTAACGACATCTCTTTATTAAATCATTACTACAACAGCTCTACATAAATATTCCCATATAAGGTTTTCTGAATAAAAGATTACAATTTATAACAGATTTTGGTAAGGAACTGGGGCCAAAACATGGATTTATCAGTGCTAGCATTATCCACGGATCCGGGACCTTAAACTTGTTTATGAGTTAAGCTCACTTATTTATATTCTACAATACTCTTTGGGGGGCCATTTGAAGAATGGACTTAATCTAAAAATTTGTATCAGTGAAGCTATACATATACATCAGCATTACTCGGTACTACAAATATTTTGAATTCTAAAACATACTACATCTTATAAAGTGGTTATCATTAAAGTCTTTCTATTTTTTTATTTAAACTGTCTTTAACAATTCATTGGTTAGAATTTTAATTAATCACGGAGAACAAGTCTCCGTGTCACCTGTCATCCATCAGTTTACTCGTAGTCAGGGTCCTTGGTCCTTATGGTGTTCGTCAGCGGTTGATCTTAAGTGGAGTTAACTTTCCTCTTGAAGTTCCTGAAGTGGTTAGTTCATAATAAAGTAGCGTGGAGGTTCTCAGAAGTCTCGTAGTTAAACATCGTTAGTAGCATAAGTGCCGTAAATGTTCTTGTTTGTTGCAGAATCGCACGTCACATTATTGTTTATAAAAGTTCTCACTTTTGGTAGCTCGTACCATATTATTTAAAACAACACAGACATCTTACAAATTAAACAAATGAGATGTCATCCCTTACACAGTTATTTATGCATTTCAGTTTTTTTAACATTTAGACTCACTACCACACTAATTTGCCAATACTTTTGCTACACATTGTTGTATCTGTCTTTTAAATAAAAACATTTTTTCTTTCTCTGAGACATGGTTCAAGCATGTGTCTTCTACGCGAGCGCTTCATCTCGACTCTCTATACAATGTACGAAGGGTCAGTTAATCGCGCGGAGTTTACGCGTCGCAACAAAATAGTTCCACATTTATCCTCTATTTAAGGGGTTAAAGTTTGACCTTTTAATTATCCAAAGATATTCTTTATTACAGACTTCATTATAGTATCCTACTGTGCTCTTGTTTATTTATTTATTTAATATCAATTTACAAGGATTATTAGTTTGTTTATGGGTCGGTATTCAAGTTAATTCCGGTTAGCGCATGTCTATGCAGGGTTAATTAACAAGGTTTCCCTATCTGTACACTGGCATTCCTTTTTTTTTTATTAAAACTCTTTATTAAATATTATTATGATTTACGATCGTGCTAAAACAGTTTAAATGTGCGATTTATTAAAATTTATTCTCAGCTTTTAACATTTCCTATTTTATTATTTATTTTAATTTTTAATTAATGAAATCGTCACATACTCCGCCGCTTAAATCAGACTCCGGGTTGGGGAAAATAGATGTGTTATTTGGTCAGCAATGTCCTGGGAGTATGCTTGGGGATTACCGTGTGAAATTTACTTGGTACTCATTTTCTTTTCTTCCGTGAACTACCCTTTATCTCGTTTCTTAAAGGCTACCTTAATTTTATTTCTACTACTAATTTCCCGCAACTTCACAATATCGTGGCCCGACTGATTACATTTTGCATACTCTAACTCTATTTAGTTAGCTTTCTGCATTTACTTTAACCCTTTTCAGTGCGGTGCCGTTGTGACTGTGTTACGTACTTATGTCTAACTCTTAATTATACTATAGTAATCTAAAGTCGATCCCACACTCGACCTTAGATCCTTTCTTAACTCTAATTGTTTATTCTACTGAGATAAGCGGAACTTCACGAAGGGGAATCTTTATTTACTTTTAAACAATCAACTGTAACACACTAAGCAAGAGGGGACAAACACTTTACACAGGTGCATTGTATATACACAGGGGTGGTGGCTATCGTTTACTTCGGTACCACTTTAGGATTTCATAACAATTGGGGTCGCTTCCTACAATACTAAACACGATTATTTCCTGCACGAACGAGTTTGTCTTATATACTGGCACGCTGGGAATTATTTTTCAAACAGGCCACAACCGGGTGTTTACACTATTCACATATACTTTTATTATTATTTTCTCTTTACTTATGTATTTTACTACTACCTTTTATTACACATTAGTTTAACTTAAGATATTATTCAGCTCTTTAATTTAAAGGACTTATTATGTATTTAAAAAAAATGTTATTATTTATATTTTTTTTATTTAGGACACGTTTATTTACTTTGATTTGATTTTACTTTGTTTAAAAGTTTGTTTCGGGGTAAGGGGTTGAACACTTTATTTAACAATAGAGGGGGTTAACTAAAGCCATTTTTGAAATGTGAGTCACTATAAATACTTATTCTATTATTAGTATGAAATTCTATACTACTCTTTCTTGTTTTCACACATAAATGATTTTAGTTCACATTTAAAATTTACATTTGTAGTGAGAGAAGTAAAAATTCAGAGAAAGAGAAATCTCACACAGGCGTCAATATACTTTCAACTAAGGGGAAAATTCTCGGTTACTACACACAGGATGATACACGCTTCTTATAACAATAGAACCATCGAAGAGGGTTGGGTATTGTCTAACTCAACTTTGCGGGAGGTAATTATGACAGTTTTACACAGGCGTGGACAAGAAATTAACCAGTCAGATTTTGTTTATAAACCGACACATTGATGAATGAAATTTTTGACAAGTACGTACCTGATGTGGTTTCGTATACATGTGGCGTTAAGTTAACATTGTGTAAATTCATATATCTAATTCACAATTAAAGTTATCTATTTACTATACTATTATAATAATAATTACCATTTTTATTTTATTTCAAATTTTAGACATATTGTAATTAAACGAGTACGTACAGTTTAAATTCCCACTGTTGTATTTGTCAATTTGTTTTGTATTACTTAATTATATAAATCTCGGAGATATTTGGAGTTGTGGAATATATGGATGTAATTAATTAATATTAACTTAATTCTTTAATAATTATCAGTGTTAGTGTGCCTAGAACTTAAACAACTTAAGCGTTATTCTACAATTTCATCCAACCCTATTATACCTTGAAGAGAATTCTGTCTAATTTTGTAATTTGACGCTCCCTCTTTGGTGTCAGATAATTCCGCTATAAGCGCTGTAGTATCGGCTCAACGAAACTTATAGGTTATTTCGATGTTTATATTAACCATTTATTCTATACTTATTCAGTTACTTTTTGTTCCCAGTTCACTAACCATACTCCAAATAACAAGATTTGACAAATATATAAAGGTTCTTTATTTATTTACTTAATTCACATTAAATAAGATATGTGCTAATTAACATATGCTTGGACTATAGACTTCAGGTATCGATTGTTGATTATTTTAATCCTTTATTTATATTTGGTTATAGATTATGTTTTGATTTGTATTTAATTTATTTCAGGGTGTGAAGGTTCTTGTAACTGTGGGGAAGACTAAAAATACATAGATAAGAATGCAAGATTTACAAAATTTGTGTTGTGTATTTAGTATGATTAATATAATATAATTTACCAGACTCGAACGAAGCAAATCGTGTAGGCGGTTGATTGCTAAATTTAATGTTTGGATGATTATACAGTACGGGTTTTCTTTCTTCGGTTTAATAAGAGTAATTCTTGTCCTGTCCACTTCGGAATACAGCTTCTAGATTGATTTACAGCTCGATTGATGTTTCTTCTGCACCGCCAGGATCCAAATAAGTTCTTCCTTCGGTTGAAGCAATTAGTGTTGTTCCGTGTATTTGCAAGGTTATAATTTCTGGTGTTGTGAATATTATGAGTTGTGTTACTGTTAATTCCTTCTATTTGATTAATCTCTCATCAATTCCCTTCGGATATGGGACAGTTCAAGTTCTTTCTTGTAGACTTCAATTATTTACTCGCTATTATCATTTCATATTGTAGTGTTATTTGTTTGATCTGTATTGGTGTTAGACATAACTATTGTCATGAGAATCTTATACTTTATAATCGTATTTGATAATTATAATGTTACGATTAAATAGATTATTATTGGGTTTTTAATCTCATCACCTTCAGTTTATTCAAAGCAATTCTTGTCTTGTCCAAAATCAACAACTTCTTTTTCTTATTTTCGTCCCTAGCAACATATAATAATTTCTGCCTTCCACATGTTTTGACTATATAGTGTTTCTTTCATATATTTTTTTATCTATTCTTTATCAATTGCTGTCCTATCGGGATGTAACTTTACCGATAGTTGGTTTATTACTTTATACACATATTCTACTGATTTTTTGATATAAGTCCGCTTTTTTCTTTTTTATTATATTTAATCCACCTTCGATATTATTTTTTACCAATCGATATTATGGCATTACGGTATTATTATAATTTGTATAAATTTTATTAAATATTATTATTAATTTAATGTTTTTCTTTTTTTTCTAGCTCTTCATAGCGTCTTTATTAATTATTATTAATTGATGCACCTAATCTTTATGTTATTAGTGTTTATATAGTAGTTTTGCCTGTTAGGCTTTTTATTGTAAACTGATCTACCTGTGGTTATGTCTGTTATGCATCTATAGTCCCTTTTATATAAATTCATACATACAATCAAATCTTAATTATTAGCACTTATATAAACAATTATTTTTCTATATCTAATAACAATTTTATCTTGATCTCTTGATCACATATAACAGAATTCGAATTTATGAACATTGATTAACTGCCTCACACTTCATTCTACGACAGTCATTGAATAATACAACTTGTTTCATTATTTTTCATTAACTCAACACATATTTGATATAACATCACATAAACTTTATCATAACATTTTTGTCATAAAATAATACTTCTTAACACAAAATTCTTATTTGTTATTACCATAAATTAAGTCATTGTTCATTTTTTTTGTTTTGCTTTTCATTAAACATATATCATTAGCTATTATTTATCTTACAGGTTCGTTTATTCTAGTCTACACTACCTTGCATCCTTATTTAATTTTGTCTATGATTATAATTGTAATTATTGGATCTCTGTTCTATTATGGGGTTAAATATCAATTTGTTTATTATTCTGTGAATCTTCTTTTATGTAACATGAATGCTAGCATTTCTGTTGCGTTACATATGCTTCCCCTCCTAAAAAAGTTTAGTTTACCTGAATGAAGTTTAGGTCAAATAAACTTGTCTTTTTCACATGCCTTTCTTCATTTCATTGTTAATGGTTGACGATGAGATTCTCAATGTAACTTCATTAGACTAGTATTAATACTTTTTTTTTATTTAATAACATTTCATCATTTTAATTAACATTCTTGATCATTTTTATTTCTGTAAATATTATTTGTTGGTAGTTGGCTACACTATTCACTGATACATTAGTTTTACATCTCTTCTATTTATAATTACTGTATTTTTCAATTATTCTTCTGTCAACTCACTTCTTTCTGTTTTCTTCGTTACATTCCTTCGGAAACTGAATTTATTCTTGCAACTATTCTAATATTCCTTAAATATTTAATTTCCCTAACAATCCCTAACACATGCGTTGGTACAGTTCAGAGAGGCACTGTTTGGCTTCATACTCTGCTGCCCACACCACATTTAATATAGTACTGCTGGAATTCATCTACAGTCAGCTATAAAATATAATAATAATCTCCTAATAATCTCTTTAATTATTTAATAATAAATATTTGGGAAAAGATTTTTTCTTTGTTGCCTTTATTTTTCTTCATTATTATTCTTCATATTTCGTAACTCCATTTTAATTCCTTAAACATTCGTTGATATTGACTTTGACAGTTATCATTTGTAGTCATTTTTGTTGAGATTGTAATGTTAAGTATCTTCTTCGTTTGTTTTTTTTTTTTTTTTCTCTGATCACAATATTTTCTAAATAGTTGTTGTGTGATGATCATTATAATTGTATTTTTGACTAAATACATTCCTTAGCCCCAACTATTCTTCTTCTTATCGTATTTCACTATTTTGGCTGTTTATTTTTCAATGAATTATGTTCATAAATACTCTTTCTTTCTTGTCTTCTTTAACATTATATTGGTTACATTCAATCGTTTACTGAAATTGTTCCATCATGTGGCAATGTAGTATATATTTTAGGTCATATGATTTTTTTTTTCTTTATTTTGCATATGTAGATTTGAGGTAATAACTTTTATCTTGGGGTTCCATTCTTCATTATTCACAATATTTCTTTATAAACATTTAATAATAATTCTCACTTTCTTCGGTAATCTTGGGGTTTGTTATTCACACTATTTCTTTATAAACATTTAATAATAATTATCGCTTTCTTCTGTAATCTTGGGTTTGTTATTCACACTATTTCTTTATAAACATTAATAATAATTATCGCCTTTTTCTGTAATCTTTAATAAGTTGTTGTTATTATTTTTAGAATTTAGTGGTAGTATTCAACTCAAATTCTTTTTAAATTCCAAGTAATTTTCTTCAAGACTGGTAATAAGTTGTTCTTATTATTTTTAGAATTTATTCATTAAATAATCCTTCCGTATCTTGTCAATTGGTTGCCTGGTCAGTTTTCACAACATCAGTCCCATTTTTCTGGTTGACTGCTTCTTTTCTAACCATGGTCCATTAATTCGATTGCACCCGTTGTCCGGATGACTGCAGTGTTCATACCAATTTTTTCACTTTTTACGTATCTCTTGTGCATGATACAAAGCCAGTACTGTAACTCGGCTGTTGCAAAGTCTTTATTTAATCCAGGGTATTCAGTTATATTTAGCTCCCTTTGAATTATCAGGTATCGTATCTCCTCTATTCTAGCATAATCATTTGTATACCCTCTCTTTCCATTTCCTTGGATATCGGTACTATTTACCAAATGTTATACGGGTATTTTCCGTATTAATGATATAATTGATTTGGTCATATATTCTCTAACCGTTGATCTTTTCAAATAATATTTAAATTTATTTAAAGTTTTTGTGATTGTTCTATGGTGGGTTATTTTCATAACGTTTCTTCTATAATCCATACCTTTACAGAACTCACTTCGTTCATTAATTGGGATGTTAAACGCACTAATTAATCCACCTTTCCTCATCCCCATTTCTTCCTTTGTATAAACTATTTTCTTTCTCCATAGTTTCCTTATTTTCTGGATATTCTCTTCTATGGTCAGATTTATTATAATACCTTCGGAAGTGCTGTCTAGTGTTTTAGACATATTCTTTAAACACAGCTCCATTTCTTTATTTGTCTCCCCCTCGTATTTATCCATTTCTGGGCTAAGCGTGTTATCGTTTTCAAACTTCCCTTCGAAAGTTTCCATTATCTCATTATAGACCTGCTCCTTCTTATCCTCAATCTGCTTTAAACCTGCTTCGTTCATTTTTTCAATTCTTTCATCCATTCGTCTTAAGTTTTCTTTGTTCGTTTGTAGGATTCCTTCCTTCATTTGTTTTAAACCCTCATCATTCCTATCTAACCTTTCGTGAATTTGGTTTAATCTTTCGTTCATTTGTTTTGAGGTTTCTTTATTTTCCTCATTTGTTTTATCGTATTTTTCCTCCAGCCTCTTTGAGTTTTCTTTATTTTCCTCATTTGTTTTATCTAATTTCTCCTCCAGTCTCTGAGTTTTCCTTATTTTCCTCATTTGTTTTCCTAAATTGTTCTGTCATAAATTTCATCATCTCCTGCCAACTTGGTATTTCTCTGGCTTCCGTTTTATCTATTTGGTCCCCTTGGGCATCTTCTTCCACTGGTTCCCTTTCCTTGTCCACAATAATTTCAGTTTCCGCTATTTCGTCTGTCTGTTGTTCCATTTCACTGTCTGTTATTAATTCTATTTCCTGTTCTTGTTCGTCTATTTCCTTCTCCGTTTCTCCTGCCCTAATCCTTGATCTACCTCTGGTATGCATGTTTACTCTCCCACAGTTGCCTGCTCTGGTTAAGTAATGTTATTATACTTATAGTTACTTAACTTAAGCCCTACACAAGTTGAGCGCCAATTTGTAATTATACCGTGGTGTAGCCACTACTGTTCAAGCCCCGCGATGGAAGCCAATTTGTAATTAAACGAGTACGTACAGTTTAAATTCCCACTGTTGTATTTGTCAATTTGTTTTGTATTACTTAATTATATAAATCTCGGAGATATTTGGAGTTGTGAAATATATGGATGTAATTAATTAATATTAACTTAATTCTTTAATAATTATCAGTGTTAGTGTGCCTAGAACTTAAACAACTTAAGCGTTATTCTACAATTTCATCCAACCCTATTATACCTTGAAGAGAATTCTGTCTAATTTTGTAATTTGACGCTCCCTCTTTGGTGTCAGATAATTCCGCTATAAGCGCTGTAGTATCGGCTCAACGAAACTTATAGGTTATTTCGATGTTTATATTAACCATTTATTCTATACTTATTCAGTTACTTTTTGTTCCCAGTTCACTAACCATACTCCAAATAACAAGATTTGACAAATATATAAAGGTTCTTTATTTATTTACTTAATTCACATTAAATAAGATATGTGCTAATTAACATATGCTTGGACTATAGACTTCAGGTATCGATTGTTGATTATTTTAATCCTTTATTTATATTTGGTTATAGATTATGTTTTGATTTGTATTTAATTTATTTCAGGGTGTGAAGGTTCTTGTAACTGTGGGGAAGACTAAAAATACATAGATAAGAATGCAAGATTTACAAAATGTATGTGTTGTGTATTTAGTATGATTAATATAATATAATTTACCAGACTCGAACAAAGCAAATCGTGTAGGCGGTTGATCGCTAAATTTAATGTTTGGATGATTATACAGTACGGGTTTTCTTTCTTCGGTTTAATAAGCGTAATTCTTGTCCTGTCCACTTCGGAATACAGCTTCTAGATTGATTTACAGCTCGATTGATGTTTCTTCTGCACCGCCAGGATCCAAATAAGTTCTTCCTTCGGTTGAAGCAATTAGTGTTGTTCCGTGTATTTGCAAGGTTATAATTTCTGGTGTTGTGAATATTATGAGTTGTGTTACTGTTAATTCCTTCTATTTGATTAATCTCTCATCAATTCCCTTCGGATATGGGACAGTTCAAGTTCTTTCTTGTAGACTTCAATTATTTACTCGCTATTATCATTTCATATTGTAGTGTTATTTGTTTGATCTGTATTGGTGTTAGACGTAACTATTGTCATGAGAATCTTATACTTTATAATCGTATTTGATAATTATAATGTTACGATTAAATAGATTATTATTGGGTTTTTAATCTCATCACCTTCAGTTTATTCAAAGCAATTCTTGTCTTGTACAAAATCAACAACTTCTTTTTCTTATTTTCGTCCCTAGCAACATATAATAATTTCTGCCTTCCACATGTTTTGACTATATAGTGTTTCTTTCATATATTTTTTTATCTATTCTTTATCAATTTGCTGTCCTATCGGGATGTAACTTTACCGAATTTATTACTTTATACACATATTCTACTAATTTTTTTATATAAGTCCGCTTTTTTCTTTTTTATTATATTTAATCCACCTTCGATATTATTTTTTACCAATCGATATTATGGCATTATGGTATTATTATAATTTGTATACATTTTATTAAATATTATTATTAATTTAATGTTTTTCTTTTTTTTCCAAGCTCTTCATAGCGTATTTATTAATTATTATTAATTGATGCACCTAATCTTTATGTTATTAGAGTTTATGTAGTAGTTTTGCCTGTTAGGCCTTTTATTGTAAACTGATCTACCTGTGGTTATGTCTGTTATGCATCTATAGTCCCTTTTATATAAATTCATACATACAATCAAATCTTAATTATTAGCACTTATATAAACAATTATTTTTCTATATCTAATAACAATTTTATCTTGATCTCTTGATCACATATAACAGAATTCGAATTTATGAACATTGATTAACTGCCTCACACTTCATTCTACGACAGTCATTGAATAATACAACTTGTTTCATTATTTTTCATTAACTCAACACATATTTGATATAACATCACATAAACTTTATCATAACATTTTTGTCATAAAATAATACTTCTTAACACAAAATTCTTATTTGTTATTACCATAAATTAAGTCATTGTTCATTTTTTTGTTTTGCTTTTCATTAAACATATATCATTAGCTATTATTTATCTTACAGGTTCGTTTATTCTAGTCAACACTACCTTGCATCCTTATTTAATTTTGTCTATGATTATAATTGTAATTATTGGATCTCTGTTCTATTATGGGGTTAAATATCAATTTGTTTATTATTCTGTGAATCTTCTTTTATGTAACATGAATGCTAGCATTTCTGTTGCGTTACAATATATTAAAGTACATGAGTGAATAGATCAACAGGGTGTCACAATATTACACAATTATTTATTAAACAAAACAGAGTGGCGAATTTTATATGCGTCACGATGCACACAATAATTATTATTATTTTTTTTTTACAAATCAGCAGAGTGGCGCATTTTGTATGCGTCACGAGGCACACAATCATTATTTTTTTTTTTTTTTAAACAGCAGAGTGGCGCGTCTTATGTGTCATTCTGTACACGATCAATTTTTTTTTTAAATAGCAGAGTGGCGCATCTTATGTGTCACTCTGTACATGATTAATTATTACCTACACCAATAAGCAGAGTGGCGCATCTTTTTTTATTGTCTCACCTACGTTATAACATCGGGAACCTGTGCATACTTACCTCTGATCAATTGCACGGGCTGCCATACTCGTAATCACTTTTAATTACTAGATAAACCAGCAGTAGTTATAACTAAAGGAACTTTTACATGGGGGTCTGATGATTTATTCACTCACTGTTTTAGTGTAAAGTAACGACATCTCTTTATTAAATCATTACTACAACAGCTCTACATAAATATTCCCATATAAGGTTTTCTGAATAAAAGATTACAATTTATAACAGATTTTGGTAAGGAACTGGGGCCAAAACATGGATTTATCAGTGCTAGCATTATCCACGGATCCGGGACCTTAAACTTGTTTATGAGTTAAGCTCACTTATTTATATTCTACAATACTCTTTGGGGGGCCATTTGAAGAATGGACTTAATCTAAAAATTTGTATCAGTGATGCTATACATATACATCAGCATTACTTGGTACTACAAATATTTTGAATTCTAAAACATACTACATCTTATAAAGTGGTTATCATTAAAGTCTTTCTATTTTTTATTTAAACTGTCTTTAACAATTCATTGGTTAGAATTTTAATTAATCACGGAGAACAAGTCTCCGTGTCAGTCATCCATCAGTTTACTCGTAGTCAGGGTCCTTGGTCCTTATGGTGTTCATCAGCGGTTGATCTTAAGTGGAGTTAATTTTCCTGTTGAAGTTCCTGAAGTGGTTAGTTCATAATGAAGTAGCGTGGAGGTTCTCAGAAGTCTCGTAGTTAAACATCGTTAGTAGCATAAGTGCCGTAAATGTTCTTGTTTGTTGCAGAATCGCACGTCACATTATTGTTTATAAAAGTTCTCACTTTTGGTAGCTCGTACCATATTATTTAAAACAACACAGACATCTTACAAATTAAACAAATGAGATGTCATCCCTTACACAGTTATTTATGCATTTCGGTTTTTTTAACATTTAGACTTACTACCACACTAATTTGCCAATACTTTTGCTACACATTGTTGTATCTGTCTTTTAAATAATAACATTTTTTCTTTCTCTGAGACATGGTTCAAGCATGTGTCTTCTACGCGAGCGCTTCATCTCGACTCTCTATACAATGTACAAAGGGTCAGTTAATCGCGCGGAGTTTACGCGTCGCAACAAAATAGTTCCACATTTATCCTCTATTTAAGGGGTTAAAGTTTGACCTTTTAATTATCCAAAGATATTCTTTATTACAGACTTCATTATAGTATCCTACTGTGCTCTTGTTTATTTATTTATTTAATATCAATTTACAAGGATTATTAGTTTGTTTATGGGTCGGTATTCAAGTTAATTCCGGTTAGCGCATGTCTATGCAGGGTTAATTAACAAGGTTTCCCTATCTGTACACTGGCATTCCTTTTTTTTTTTATTAAAACTCTTTATTAAATATTAATATGATTTACGATCGTCCTAAAACTCAGTTTAAATGTGCGATTTATTAAAATTTCAACTTTCTCAGCTTTTAACATTTCCTATTTTATTATTTATTTAATTTTTTAATTAATGAAATCGTCACACATTAAGCGCAGGGGCGCGAGTATGTATTTGTTTGAGTTGACGCATGGTACGTATATCAAACAGATTCGTACATTTATTTATACTGTGGTTTATACCTTTAATATAGTCTCCGATGGGGTCCTTCGTTAATGTGCGTATATTATTATCCTTGATAAATTCGTAAACTTTCACTTGTAGATAACAATACCATAATAACAAAAGCCGATAAAGGCAGTACAGTTGTAATTCTAGATCAACATGAATACAAAGCGAAAGTTTACGAATTTATCAAGGATAATAATATACGCACATTAACGAAGGACCCCACCGCAGACTATATTAAAGATATAAACCACAGTATAAATAAATGTACGAATCCATTTGATATATGTACCATGCATCAACTTAAACAAATACATACTTGCACCCCTCCGCTTAATGGTCTGCCAAAAATACATAAGGGGAATATGCCCATACGACCCATAGTTAATTTTACCACAGCACCCGGATATAAAGCGGCTAAAAAACTTCTACAGGTTTTAAAAAATAATATAAAAATAAACAATAACCACAGTATCAGGAATAATATTGAATTTGTGAATTGGGTAAAATCATTAAGAATGTTGCCACAGTATAAACTGATGTCCTTTGATATTGTGAACCTTTACACCAATGTTCCAGTTACCCAAACCATCAATATTGTACAGGAAAATCTGGAGAGTTCAGGCAGCTTGAATCAACAAGAAGTACAGGAACTTATAACGCTATTAAGAGTAATACTAAGCCAGAACTATTTTACGTTTGATAATAGGTTTTTTGACCAGGACGATGGACTTCCAATGGGTTCGCCACTTAGTGGTTTTTTGGCTGACCTCTATCTTAACTACTTTGAAAATGAATACGCGTTTGTCTCATAAGAATAGGTTTTTATAAAAAGATCATTTCATACACGCGGTATGTAGATGATACATTTCTTGTATTTGATTGCACATGTAGGCAGGCAGAAATTTTGAATAAATATATAAATAGTATACATCCAAACAAAGTTTACACTCGAGATGGAGAACGAACATAGCTTAAATTTTCTTGACCTGATGATACAAAACATAAATAACTACCTTAAATTTAAAATCTACAGAAAGCCGACCACTACGGACATTACTATCCATGCGTCCTCATTTCATCCATTCGCTCAGAAAATGGCATCTTTTAACTCCTTCTTCAACAGGCTATTGAAAATTCCATTGGAGCCGGAGGACTACCGTGAGGAACTAAGTATAAAGTACTATAAAGTGATTGTGGATAGGTTAGTAAAAAAGCAAAAAAAGAATTTGCATGGAAATAACAATGAAACACACAATAGGGTTCAGAAATACATAGCAACTGAATATATGAATCATTTACCCAAAACTATTTATAATGTTTTTAGAAAGTATGACTATACAGTATCTTTCAAGACGAATAACAGCATTTTAAAAACTTTAAGGCCAAAATCCAATATACCAGTAGAAAGCTGTTCAGGAGTGTATAAAATAGAATGTGAAGTATGTAATAGTTTTTACATTGGACAAACAGGCAGAAATTTTTTTAGATAGATATAAAGAACACCTGCCTAGGGGCAACATCAGGAACGTCAAATCAAACTTTGCCATGCATATCATCGATCACAACCATGCCTATTCCAGTTTTAGAAATAATTTCAAACCACTGCATGCCTGCAAAAAGGGTAAACTCATGGACGCACTGGAGGAGTTTGAAATTTACAGAGCCTCTACAACACACAATGATCAGCTTCTGAACGAGAAACTGTCGTTCAAATCAAATGAACTGTATGATACTGCTATACGCATGCTGAAACAGCACGACAAATAGGTACAGGCCGAATAGATTTGTCAGTCGCTCGCGGGGTCGGTAGCGATGCGCATCGTGAGATAACGCGAGTGGGGAAATCGACTGAGTAGCGAGATGTGCATGACCTTTATATATTTTGTATCTAGTGACGTGCTCTACATGAGTGAAAAGTTTATCCACCTGATGATGGGACTTTAAGTCCCGAAATGCATAGTGTATATTGAGAACACAAAGAAGTAGCAAAGAAGGAAACCAAGGTAATTCTAATTTTTAATACTTTATGGATTTATGAATTTAACTGGTGATAATCATACATCAAGTTACATACTACTAAAACTGTTGCAGTTATGTTTATTAACAATGAATTTCCATGTTTGTATCTTGTTTAATAATTGATTTAAATATTTTTATTAGTGAAACTTAAAAAAATTTATTTGCTTGAACTAGTTATAACTACCGGTACTAAAATGTCTGGTAGAATAATTAATTATGAATTATTTCAGATATCACCCTACCATATTCTACTCTGTGGTCAGTGGATATACCTAACCAGTCCTGTGGTAGTGGAGGTAGGGGAGGGATTTCTTTTAAGAGAAAATTTGTGAAATTGTGAATAACTGGGATAGTGATAAGTTTCCACATACAGAAGGTGACTGGGGATTTGTTCTTGGGGGTTTTTTTTTGTTAGAATTTTTTTTTTTTAAGTGGAATATTTGTACGTGACTTTGGCCTGGGAAGTGCGTAATTTTTTGACAGGTGTACGTGCTCAAAACTCATTTTCACACACTTTATAGTATCGTACCAGGCGAAAAGGAGGTCGCACCTGCCAATATTCTCACAGGAGAGCTGGAAAAAACCAATTTAGTGTGGAAGTGAAGTGAGTAACGCCAAACCATGCGGTAGGCAGTCGCCAGTTAAACATCAAAGAGAACAGACGCCAGCGACCACGTCGGGATCACAAAGGCTGTGCTTTGGTGCTAAGATATAAACAGCTGAGTAAAATACTGTCAGTAGTGCCGCAGCTAGAAAATGTAATTAAGAGTTTTTAAAGTGTATTAGCGATAGTCGCAATCAGAACACCAGAGAGAGAGTAGATGCCAGTGAACGTGTCTAGATCACTAAGGCTGTGCCTCGGTAAAAGAAATGTAAAAGGCGGAGTGGAATACCAGCTGTAGTGTCTCAGTCACATATGACTGAAAGTTTTGATAGTATTATTAACAGTTGCCATCCAATAATAACAGTTTAAACAGAATAATAAATGGAATAAAAAGTGCATACTAAACAAAAGAACAAAGCAAACATCAGTTTTGTGATTTCTCAGTTGTTTTCAGTGTTGTGGTTTCCACATTCCACCTGTCAAAAAGGGCTTTAGTATTTTTTCGGAATCTCCTGAAGATGTAAGGTAAGTGATTTAGTATCAAGGCCTTTTTATTGTATGAACAATTACAGATGTTATATGTGATAGGCTGTATATAAAAAATAAGTGACCATGGCAAATAAGTAAAGGGATAATGGACTTTTTATGTGTAGTGTTGGGTAACTTGAATGTGCTGTTTTAACAACAAACTAGTGTTACATATGAACAGTTTTGTATTATCAAAACACAACTGAAGTACAACTTAGTGACTTAAAGAAATGCCGTCACTAAAATATATTAGCGTGGCAACGGATTAGCAGGTAAAACTGACCAGATTGAGATATTAATGTATAAAGTACAAACAATGGCAGTATATTAAATAACCAGGTCAACCTGAGTGATACAAAGTTATTACTGAGGAAGATTAAACTTTTATTGGGTAGAAACTATTGATGAAGTACATTAAGCAGGCAAATGTGTGAGCAAGAGAGTGAAGACAAATTAGGTGGAAGTGAGGGACAGAGGGCAAACGTTTATGAGTCGTGTGAAGTAGGGTCTCCACACAATGAAAGTGGGCATATGGGGTTGCTATCTAAGGAAGAGGGACAATAATGTCTCAGAATTACAGCTGTTTAAAAAATAAGCTTGTGATTTACCTGATGAAGCCACAACTTTTTATTGTGAGTTTTCGTGCTGATTTCTGAAGAGATATGTAGTTCATCAGGTAAAGTATTGGTTTTATAAACAGAGAGGTAAAAAACAAGGTATTACACTAAGAAGGATTAAAGTCTTTAGCAAAACAGAATTTTCCAGTTTAAAACATGAGGACTGAGGAACAATGAAAGTATTTTATATATTAATGACTTATGATTAATGGCAATGACAACAATAGGTTCAGGGCTTTTATTACAATTTTTTAATATGTATGATAAATTGTATTAATGGCCCATAAATTAAAAGTTTGCTTATATTTTTCTTATATCCCTTTATAGAGAATCTAAATAATGATGAATTAATTTTTTCCTGGATTTTGTTGTCCATGACGTGTCCGTTGTTATTAGTTAACTATATAAAACACTACTAACTTGGATCACAAATTATTATCCAAATAACGGTGCCATCACCAAAGCAGGATGGACAGCACTCATAGTGGTAGCATCTGATGAAGCTCTAGTGAAGCAAAAACTAGTTTAGGCTATCAATTAAAAATTTAACATTTTATCAGTAACAATTTGTGATCCATGTCAGTAGTATTATTACAGTGAATCAGTTTTGTTCACATACACACACAAAGTATTTGTATATAATCAGCCTAACACATTATCATTTTAATTTTCATACTACATGCATATCCTTAAATTTTCTTAATTGTAAATTTTTTACAATTTTTAAATATTCTCAACCAAAACAACAGTTAAATTTCCATTTTACACATCTTCAGTAGCACAAAAGATACAATAACAATCGTTAACATAATAATGTTGAGGAAATAAAATATTTTAAAACCTGTTTTTCCCAATACATTTACTTAAAACTAACTGTATAGGGTTTACTTGCATTGTACAGTTATTGCTAAAATGACTGACTGCTCAAACATCACTTGAATGTAACCGAAAATGCTCTGAGAATAAAACAGTAGCTAATGATGTGCAATGATGTACAAAACGAGTTTTGACTTCACAATTGGTATTGATTACATCAAAATTTTATGTGACCCAAAATAACGAACAAGCTCCTCCCACTGGCCAAAACCCAGATGGCTAATTTACTGTAACAGGATACGAAATAAAATAAACAATGTCAACAACAAGAAAAATAATCACTAATGGCCGTCCCACATTTAATTTACATCATTGGTTATATGGGCTACACTGTTGCCGGGTTTTGTGTGTGGAAATGCGTATTTGGCGCATTGAAGGCATTTGAAATGCATTTCTCCTGAACAGCAACGTCGATGTATTGCTACATGGAGTGAATTTTATCATTGAAGGACTACACATTATTGTACAGTTTTAATAGTGTTTTACTTATGATGTAAATACTTACGTGTTAACAGTTACGTGATCAGTATCGCTCAGTTCTATGTATGAAAATAACATAACATTAATTACCAAATAAAGCTTTACTTTACCTATAATTGGAAGTGTGTTTATATTATTTAATGAACAAGCGGTGTAGACAAACAATATAAACTATCACGTAACTAAGCAAGGACGAAACATTTGTATTACAGGAAAGGCAATCATCTAAAATAATAATTATGAATTGTAAACCTGCAAAATATTGTACTCTTAAAAAAAATACGTGATGTTAAAGGAATATACAATTTATACTATATACTATGGGATTACACATACGCGCACGCATGCAAGGGTGTAACGTAAAAGGTGTCCTCACTATACAGATTCGAATTTTTTGTGTCTGTCCGTACAAGAAAAAAGTTCGCATACACACAGGTCCGAAAACCTGATTTTCAGTCTGGCTACCATTTTGCACTTTTTAAAGAAAACTTTATATATCAAGGGGTAACAGAGATATCTTAATGAAGTTAGGCACATATGTTTACATTAATGGAAGTTAATGAATTAAAAAATATTCCTAATTTCATAATTAGGACTACGGCTCCTTCAATATAAAAAAATTTATTTAAAGTTATTACTACTTTTACTTCCATGTTCCATAATGAAATGGAAGTACGGTCATGGCAAAAAAAATCGTGATCGAGATAATGGCTGATTCCGATTGTACTACCCTCAAAACATGAAGAAGAGTCATTTTTCGAAAAGTGTCTCTGTGTGTGTCTGTCTGTAGAATTTTTTCTATGGCAAACGATAACAGCCACAAATTCAAACAGAATCAAATAATTTTTCCATACAGTCCTAAATTGAAGAGTACTCAAGGCCTACTGTTTTTCGTGAAGATCAGTTAAGGGAAAGGGTTGTTTACCTGAAACATTTTATGTTTTAACAAGGGTAATTTTTTCTATGACGAACGATAACTGCTGTAAATTCAAACAAAATCAAATAATTATTTGCATACATCCCTGAATTGTAGTGCTCAAGGCCTTTTGATTTTGGTGAAGATCAGTTAAGAGAAAGGGCTAGTTTACCTGCAATGTTTTATGTTTTAACAAGGGTAATTTTTTCTATGATGAACGATAACTGCTGTAAAGTCAAACAGAATCAGATAATTTTTTGCATACATCCCTGAATTTTAGAGTGTTCAAGGCCTTTTGATTTTGGTGAAGATCGGTTAAGCCAAAGGGGTAGTTTACCTGCAACATTTTGTTTTAACAAGAGTAATTTTTTCATGACGTACGATAACTGCCATAAATTAAAACAGAACCAAATAATTTTTTACATGTGTGTCTGAGTTGTAGAGGACTCAAGGCCTATTGATTTAGGTGAAGATCGGTTACGGGGAAAGGGTAGTTTACCAGGAACGTTTTGTTTTAACAATAGTAAAGTACTTAATTTGTGCCGGCGTTTGCATGAGCCGGCGTTCGGAGAAATGCCATACTGGTTTTCGTCCACGGATAATTGTCGCGGCACGAAAAATGAACGTAATTTCGCAGGCTGTGCTGCTACGACCACGCGATCTAGTGGCGAAGTTTAGGGTTCGTTGCGCTACTGCAGTACAAATCAGTTGCAGGCAGCCTCTCACCGAACAAACAGCTACTCCTCACCTCGGACAGTTTACTTGGACAGTTTTCTTCTCATCTTTGATGGCAGGCTAAGTTTTTGAGACTTCCCGGTAAGTGACTTATAGAATCGTATACAATGATTTAGTAGTAAAGGAATATTTAAACTCAAATGTATTCAGGCAGATGCGAACGTTAGAATGCTCGTGGTTCGGTCAGACGTGTGTGTGTGTGTGTGTGTGTGTGTGTGTGTGTGTGTGTGTGTGTGTGTGTGTGTGTGTGTGTGTGTGTGTGTGTGTGTGTGTGTGTGTAGTAAGAAAGTTAATCGATGTTTTAGTATTTAGATACCGCCAGTAATTCTTTTAATCATTGTTCAAGTAACAATCATTTGTTTAATCATTGTATAAAGTTATAACTAAATTAAGTACGTTATAGAGAGATTTGAATCTTGTTGGTTATGCATGAACACGCACTGGTGACCGGAAGTGTGAACTTTTCTTTAATTATATCAGTTAAAGTAAATTGTAAGACCGCCCTTAGATGAAATACTATAATTCCTTTTAATTGTATGTAGCTGAGAGGGCCTTTAGTGTGTTCATTATTTGCAAAATTACGATAATTGTATTGCCACGTGGCGAGGTGGATCCAACATATATGGTTATGTCACCACTTGTTAAATCTGGTGCGAGTGCCTCATTACTATGCACGTTTTATTATTTTTATGAGTTCTTAATTACTTTGAAGATATAATTACTCCTTATACAAGTTTAAAAACTTTTATGCATTATCTTGAGTTAGTTGGGAGCTCCAGTTCTGATGTTTAAAATACTTGACTAGGGTGCAAGTTTTAGTGGACAGTATTTTTTAATCTTTTTGAATCCTTAGGGTTCTCGCCCTAGAATGGAGACTTGGCCACAGCTGGTGTACTACCACCTTCACCAGCCATGAACCACCTGAAACTTGTCTGTACCGAGGAGGGAGCTAGCTAACAGTAGCGATGTAATTCAACCGCTTCAGTTAAGGTGATATGAACTCTTTTATTATTTTTTTTGGCCTGGCCCGCAAAACATCAGTGTGACAAATTGTGCTCGAACAATGTGCTTACTCAGCTAGACAGTTAGATCAAGGGTGTGTCACCAAGACATTTACTATGAACATTATCCACACTTATAACGCACTATCACTGTAATTGTGAGTTACACTGTGGGGGTGCGCCAGGGTTTTTTCATATATTTTGAATGCTAATATTGTAAGGGTAATTTGTTCTGTAAAGCTAAGTATACGTATGAGTTTCTTGATTCTGAACCGGCGGGTTCAGATGTTTTCTGAGGGTTACTGGGGTTTCACATTTAATTATTTTCCTGTATTTAAGGGCTGGGGGTTTGGGTTTTTTTCATGCCGTTTCAGTGTTAGTTCTTAATAGGTTTTTTGGGGCACATGTTGGTGCCGTTTCGTGCAGGTCTGATACTGGTCTCACCTGGTCAGGTCCGGTCTATTCTGGCACACTTCCACAGCTGCTAGTATACCACATGGTTTAAATTTTATATATGCACAGATGGCTGATATTAAATTTAATTTTTTTTGGCATATACGATTTATATTCAGAGATTGTCAGAATTTTAAATGGAATGAAATGTACAGGCGGTACTTGTTATTGTAACTTAGATTCTGGCTTTTGCTTGCTAAACTTGTCTAGTTAATTTTGCTTATTATCAAACCGTTATGATTAAAGAAGGAAGTCTTTCTAAACATGTAACCTTTTTAGGACAACTGTCCTGTGCATTATATGAATCTACTAGTTTTACATTTTGCCTGTCATTATAGCAAGTCTAACTTATCCTTGTGTGTCATTACAGATCAAATATTATATATTATTATTTTATTAACCAGATTAAGCATCATCGTTCTATTATCATGACTTATTACAAATGTGGTCTCAAGAAGTGTTAAAAATGTAAAAGGGGTTGCTGTTCTGATCGATTCAAATTTGCTTTAAAATTTTACACTTTTCTAAAATTAAAGATTTTGCTATTTTCTAAAATTCATACCGGCTGTACTGGCACCTTAAGTTATAATTGTAATTTTGCGATGATGGCAAGTCCAGATTTTCTTTACCTGCATGTATGCATTAGATAGAAGATGCAGGTGGTGCGCCAGGCTTTATAATTGTAAGTTGTCTGTGATTATGTGATATAGAGGTATATGGGTGTTATATTATATGTTTAGATTATGTGTTAAAATAAGGAACCAGATTGATATATATATGTGGGTGAATTATCCGAATGAATGTTAATTACTGTTATAATTGAAATGGCCTTATTGAAATTGATTTATTAATATATTGAGATTTATTTATTGGTTGAGACTATTGTTATAATGGCACTACAGATATTGAAATTTTCTGAATCAAGATTGTAACATGAATTATGGGAATTAAGGAAGAATAAAAGATTGTTATTACTGTTTACCGTTATTACTGTTTTTTTTTCTACTACCCCCCTGATACCCTTAACCCCTGATACCCGTTACAATCTGCTGTGTTCAGCACTAGGCTTCTTGGCCCTTGCAGACCTCAACCTAGCCATAATCACATCTCCCTCGTGACCTGTAACTGGGTCACCCCCTAATCCACACTCACTATTACCCCCCTGGACTGTAGCGCCCAGTTGCTTCCACAAGGACTGATGTGGAAGGGGTGGACATTTTTTCTTTTATTTCACCCCCATCCTTGCTTCGGCGTTACAATAAAAATTCAGTTTAATACTTACTGGTATTGAATGATACGCCCCTAACAGACTACCACCCCATCTGGGTGAAAATAGCCCTGTTCCAAAATTTGGTAGATTCCCCAAAAAATAACCCCCCTTCTAAGTCTAACAAACCACCGGGTTAACAAAACAAAACACACCACAAGCCGATTATATCAAGTAAAATTTATGATTTGTCACAATTAACTACTTTCACGGTCATGATCCGGTGAGGTCATGGCCGCACTTAGGTGGGGAATCTACAGTTAAACGTAAAATATGGATTGACATTTATAAAGGTTTACATGAACAGTTATATACACATCTTGTTTTCCAAACATTATCTTAGCCCAAACATTTTTGATTGTATTCCCACAAAATTTCCTTCAGTTTTCAATTTACATAAAGTACATCAATTATTTATTTTACAACTACAGTCAAAATTCGGATCAAAATAGATTATTTATTTAAACGCATTACTAACATTCACACTTCTAAGTTAATCTAGGGGCAACTTCAATTTAATTTAGTTTCTTCATCTATTCAGAACAGTTTCCATTACTTTAATTACATTTTTCAAAATAATTCTACCTGGTTTAATATTCAATTTCTCCGTAATAGTCCAATAAATGTTTACAAGCATTCCATCATTTGTTTCAAATTACTCCTTAAGTCCTTCCACAATCACATTCTAAATACCATTTATCTCTACTCATAACCTAACATAGCAGGTACCACAAAATAATAATTTAACCTTTTGGTTACATAGCTTTTATTTTTAAATATTTTCACAAATTATTTTTTCCTTAATTATCATTTAATCTGCCATTACCTTGAAATTTGAATCAGAATAAATTTAAATTTATTATTAAAAATCATCTTTTCAATTAATTTAATTACCAATTTAATTTAATTTTAATTCCTCAAAACTCTAAGTTACAGTAATTACCTCATTATTATTTTATCTGCAACAAGTTAACTTCATTTCTTTTATTTCACAATAAGATTTTGCTCAAGGCACTGATTCATCAGAATAAAACAGTTATCAACTTCAACACCTGGCTGTAAACATCAACCTGTAAACATACCTGTTTACATCAACAATAGTCTGCAAGACTTGTGTTATAAACACTAACTCAGTCTCAACATTCTGATTACAACACATACTGACACATGTACTTACTTCCTTCAATTTTTCAATTTCTATAAATCTTTTCGTGTTAACATATTTATCAATTACTATTTATTACAATTCAGATCAAATATAATTTTAATTCACCTTTTTAAATTACTTTAATAACCACCTACACTCAAAACAATTAGGCTTTCGTTACCTTGTTTAAAACACTTTTAATATAGACACATAATACAAAATAAAATTCATTATTGTCTTTTATTCATTATTTTAGTAAAATCAAATATTATTATATTATTATAAACTTCTTTCTTATTACAAACATGTTTTACATATAAGCTATAATATACATTACAACAAGATAATCTTGACACAATACATTTAACATTAACACCTTTATTTACAAATTTCCGTCATATTTTTATTATTTACCACACATTTACTACACTTCATTACCTAAATCAGCAAGGTCAGAACCATATACTAACGTATTTAAAATGTCCATTCATTGGGTTTATATTCAACCTCCATCATCATGTAATAGTCTTATTTTTATATAATACTTATCGTCCTTAATCACACTCATTTCATTATTATTATTTATATAATGATTTTCTAATTTTTCAAATTGTTCCATAAAACCCACATAATAATTTACTGGATTGTCCCACATTATTATCAAATCATAAAACCTGTCTACATCATTAATTTTGGTCTTGTCTCCATCAGTATTTGTTATTACAATCACATCATTGAAATTTTTATCACAATAGACGTCAGCTGTTACTAATACGCTGACCCTCTCTACAGGTAAGTATATGTTATTATCATTAATATAATCATCAATCTTTATTTCGCAAGGTGAGTCAATTTGTTCCTCTCTTTCAATACATAGACTCTGCACTAATATTTCATAATCTCTCTTCACCTTAAATATTTCTACCACTCTCTCTCTCTCTCTCTCTCATAATTACTTTCATCACAATACTTCTCACAACATTTCACATTCTCATTCCACACAGAGGGCAACACGACATTATTACAACACATCCTGGCCTTACCAGGGGAACCATAATACATAAAGGGACTATTATTTGCAGACCATGTGTCTCCCCAATAAACTAATAAGGAACCTTTGTCCTGATACAACACTTGTGAAGCATTTACTTCATATATACTACAAGAAAAATTTGCCCTCTTTTTATACTCTGCACTTAAACTATCTCTCCATTCTTTCTCCAACTCATCAATACTTATTACCACTTTCTTACTAACATCAACTAACTTTCTACTCTCAATACTACTACTATTATCTACTGTATCACTTTTTGATACCCCATTTTCAATTACATCACCATTTTTAATATCATTGTTATTACTTGTTAACATCTCGTTATAATCATCGGTACACACCTTGTCATTAATTTCTTCACTATTTGTGGTCATATTACCACTGTTACTTACCGTTGTGTCAACTATCTGATTTGGCTTACTTTTAATTTGTTTCTCTACTGATTCTACCACTTTCTCCATGTCTTGTTTTAATTCATTACACTGACTCACACACTTATTTTTTACATTATTTATATCAATTTTAAGTTCATTAAACTGTCTACTCTGTTCCTCAAGTTTAGCGTCAAATTTACTGTTAAATTCACTTTTGATTTCATTGATTTCGTTTTTCAATTCTCTAAAATTGCTATCTTGTTTTTCTAAAGTGTTATACATGCTGTCTTGTTTTTATAAACTATTGTACATCATATTATACAATCTTGTTAACATATTATCGTCATCAGATTTCTTATTCTGATTTACTAAAATAGGTGTTGAATAAATTGCAACTTCATTCATGATTTTCGATTCGTCAACATTACTTTCACTCGTTAACAGTGACTCTGTTTGGATACCTGAATCGCTTTTGTCAGCCGATTCAGTTACCATATTCTCAAACATCGCTTTATTTTCGGCCTCTTCGCCTACAATTACATCAATTTCATTTATTTTATTCTCTACTTTCTCCATTATGAAATTAATTTATTT
Source organism: Magicicada septendecula (assembly GCA_034769895.1). Taxonomy (NCBI): domain Eukaryota; kingdom Metazoa; phylum Arthropoda; class Insecta; order Hemiptera; family Cicadidae; genus Magicicada; species Magicicada septendecula. The sequence goes on along the minus strand of CM068367.1, from coordinate 1,423,817,213 downwards.
ACCCACGCCCTCACTTCCAAATAACCTGTTCTGCAGCTTAATTAGATCTGATCTGTGTGATTTAATATAAATCACCCAAATCGTCCCTGTTTGGGCGCCACTGAAACTCTATAATTTACTTCAAATTCAAGATTTCAATATAGTTTGTTCAAATTAAATAAACTCTCACCTTTGGTTGCATTTTCCAGGGTCTTACAGACGAAAATCCACTGCAGACAAGGTTATCTGGGTTTAAGTGCGAAATGATTACGCTAACGCATTTTATACTGTCTAAACCACATGCTTAATTTTATTTACTATCAAAACCTTATACCCTTCTTTTACGTTCTACGAAAGGTTGTACAACTATTTTATATCAAATCATGAACTTAATTCTTATCCCTATAAGTTTTTTAACTACAATTATAAATGATTTTACTAACTGGATATGAATATATTGAATACTGTAACGAACCAGTACATAACCTCTACCCACACATACACACTCTTTATTTTACATTAGTGTTTGAATAAACCCCATTCTCTTAGAGATCTCGTAATAGCAGGTATGGATTTTACTACTGTTCAATTTTGTAATTAGCAGAAAATGATTTAATGATTACTCAGCCTGGTTGTAGACCTGATCCAATTTGTATAAGCACTTATTTTCTCCCGCACTCCAAAAGTCACTTGAAGTTAGTTAGAGTTACTTTGTCCTTCGTCTAGCGTTAATTGCTTGCGGATTATTCGAACCGTTTTGTTTTAATTCAGTTATTCAAACATTTCACTTTTAATAATTCAGTCGGCCGACTTTACTTGTAATAGAGTACTTAGGTGGTTAATTTTTACTGGCCGCTATATTGTTTTTTCTTTTATAATTGCGCATGATAGGCCTACTTTAATTTCAGCCTATCTTACACTCCCGAGGCCAACGTTTTATTTGTTACTGCACTGTATGCTGCTGCTTACTACTGTTGGCTGTTAACACTCTGATGACAATCTGCATACTGTAATTCACAAGGGAGACTGCTACTGGGGCTATTACATAATATGTCTAGACAGTCAGACTAGACAGTTGTTTATGCTAACAGTGTATGTTGCACTGGGGCACCTCACAGGTGGATACTGACAATTAAAAACTAAAACTGATTGAAATTAAAACTGGGGTAGCACACAATTCTGTACCGTTACAACACATTCGAACAGAATCAATAGTTTTTTGCATACATCTGTGAATTGTAAAGAACTCAAGGCCTATTGATTTTGGTGAACATCGGTTAAGGGAAAGGGGTAGTTTACCTACAATGTTTTGTTTTAACAAGGTAATTTTTTCTATAACGAACAATAACTGCCGCACTTTCAAACAGAATCAAATAATTTTTTGCATACGTCCCTTAATTGTAGACTACTCAAGGCCTATTGATTTTGGTGAAGATCGGTTAAGAGAAATGGGTAGTTTACCTGCAACATATTAAGTTTTAACAAGGGTAATTTTTTCTATGAGAAACGATAACTGCCGTAAAGTCAAACAGAATCAAATAATTTTTTGCACACATCCCTGAATTGTAGAGAACTCAAGGCCTTTTTGAATTTGGTGAAGATCAGTTAAGAGAAAGTGGTAGTTTACCTGCAACCTTTTATGTCTTAACGAGGGTAATTTTACTTCCATGTTCCATAAAGAAATGGAAGTATGGTCATGGCAAAAAATCGTGTTCGAGATAACGGCTGATCCTGATTGTACTAGCCTCAAAACATGAATAAAAGTCATTTTTCGAAAAGTGTCTGGGTGTCTATCTGTGTGTAGAATTTTTTCTATGGCAAACGATAACAGCCGCAAATTCAAACAGAATAAAATAATTTTCTGCATACGTCCATGAATTGTAGAGGTCGCAAGGCCTATTGTTTTTTGTGACGATCAGTTAAGGGAAAGGGGTAGTTTACTGGCAACGTTTTATGTTTTAACAATAGTAATTTTTTATGACGAACGGTAACTGCCGTAAATTCAAACAGAATTAAATAATTTTTTACATATGTGTCTGAGTTGTAGAAGACTCGAGGGTTATTGATTTTGGTGAAGATCAGTTACGGGGAAAGGGTAGTTTACCAGCAACGTTTTATGTTTTAACAAGAGTAAAGTACTTAATTTTGATAAAATAAAGTATCCTGATGAGAAGATCATAATAATCCACTATAGAAATGTAGATGAAATATCTATAAATGAAGAGACTAGTTGAACGGGGTGGGGGTAATTTTCCATAAATGAAAATTATAGTTGAAGGGGTGGGAATAATTATTTATGTGTACTACGTTATTGGCAAGAAAGAAGTAGTTTGTTGTTAAAATTCCTTCCTGGGCTGTTTGGCCATAGTCCAATGTTTTCTGCAAAACCAGACGATTCGGCAGTGCCATCGACTGCCATCATCAGTAAAAATCAAGTGCGATAAAGTAAGGTGGTATACATTAGTGACCACAGTACTGTAGTTAAGGCTGAAGCAATAAGTAGAAAGAAGTAGTTTTTATGGAAATATTTCATTGCGAAAATGATTTTAAATATAAATCTTAGAACATGGAAGTCATGTATGGTTCTCCATACCGATATTTTAAAATTGCCTCACTAATAGTAGTTTATAACAAAATAAGGGCTTGGTTTTTAACGAAATTAGAATTAATAACTTCTAACAAATTTAAAAACTTGTGTAATGGGGTTTTTCTGCCCAGTAATGATTATCATGGACATTAATAATTTCATTTCATGTAAGACTTCTTCATCAGTGAATATATGAGAGACTGAATAAGTGGCGATCAATTGCAATTTTGTGTAGAAAAGTAAACAAAATGCCCGTCTCTGTTCATAGTCGACATTTTCAAGGGCTTGTAGCCTATGCTTTGTAGATAGTACGGCTTTAATCTTTTGTGGAGATTCATCTGTAATAAAATCAGGAACAGGAGCTGAATGGAATTTTGACAAGTTTCCATGTCATACACAAGCAGTGGAGCGGTGTGTGAAGGTGGTGACAGAAGCGTCACAAAAAACGTTGCCAAGTCCAGAGATGGATTCATCAGAACGATGGTTCTTTCACGATCCATCATGCCACGTTTTTTGCACAAATCGGAGTTTAAATAGCTAGTACCAAAAAGAATGAGTAAAAGGCTATTGACATAATGCCATAGCTTGTAACAATTATCATTAACTATTTTATGTCAAAGTGTAAGCTTAGCAATTTAATGTTAAAAATGTGTTTTTCAAGTGCAATGCGTGACCAATAAAAGTTGAAATAGCTATATGCTTTTTAAATTTATTTATTTATCTTCCCTTTGCTATTCTTTACTTATCTAAAGCTGTAGGTCTACCACTTGACTTACATAGAAAAAGTTTCATTTTTCTACGTATAAAAAATTGTTAAAATTCATCAGTTTTTATTATTTTCGGGGTGATGCATACCGGAAAGATATTAACCGATTTTTTTATTTATTTTACTTATGTGTCCTGGGGGCAAGTTTTCCGCGGTATAGCGAATCAAAAAAAATAAAAATATTTCCGTCCCATCCTAACATCTATCGCCTCTTTAGATATAAAGTTTTCTTTAAAAACACAAAATGGCGGAGAGACGGAGGAAAGTGAGACTTTTCAGCCTAAGGTTAATAGGAACTTTTTTCTTATACTGACGCATAAATTCGAGTATGTAAAGATGAGGACATCTTTTACGTTGCATCATGTGCACACACACACACACACACACACACACACACACACACACACACACACACATACACGCGCGCGTGAAATATAAAAGTAATGTTAGGAATTGCCATTTAAAACCAAATTAAAATCTTTAGTACACATAATATTGCAACATCCACACATTACTGTACTACTAATGTTACAACACAAATAAGCCACCCCAGTACCAGGGATAAAAAAGATGATAATAAATATAAATATACTTCATATTAAATAAAATGATTAAATATAAATAAAATATAAAGACAGTGACACGACAAACGACGATATTACCTAACCCAAGTGATTGACCAAACAAACAGGAACCAACAAGGAAGGGAAAAAACCAAAACCAAAGAAGAATAAAGACAGTTGAAGGAAGTGAATGAATTCCTACAACTAAATAAAATCAAACCAGACGAGGAGGAGAGAACCGAAGAAAAATGAAGCCAATTAAAAATAAAGAAGAAGGAGAAGAAGCAGAAAAATGAAGAGGAAACGAAATGAAACCAAGGGATAAGAAACACCACACATAAAAGGGAGAAATGGTAAACTCAAATATAAAATATTGTGAATAAAACCAATAATTATCCAATACTAGAAATGAATATTATTGTAAATGAAATAATTAATATAACTGTTATAACCAAAACAGTAAAGTAATCTAATAAAGAAAAAGTACACTAACCCAAAAATTAGAGTTAGATATAGTAAAATATATAGAAAAATATCATTAATACTATGTATAATTTATAATGAAAGAAATAGTGAGAAAGTGACAAAGAGAAATAATTATAGGAATTACCCACTAAAAAACACTTAAAGTAAACAGATAAAAAGTGCAATAGTGAAGGTGTAAATACCCCAAAATAGTGAGTGTATCAGTGATAAACACCAATTAATTAAAGGTGAAAGTTATAAGTGAAAAAAGATATTGTAAGTGATAAAGAAAATAGTAATAGATAAGAAAACACTTAGTAAATCAAAAATGAACCAATAAATGATTTAAGAGTGAGCTTATAAAAAATATATTATATAGTTAAGAATAATTAGAAATAGTATTCAAAGTAGAGATAGAGAAAGGATATGATGTTATTTAGGGGAGAACGCCCATGTAAGATGAACAGTTTGTGTTAACATGGAATGAAGAAAGTGATTAGTAAAGAATTAAGAAATTAAGAATATAAATAATAAACACCCTATGTTATAAGGGAAAATAAATAAATAAGTTTGAAGGAAGTGATGATATTTCTCACTCAAAATAATAGCAAAAGAATGAAATATATGTTAAACCAACAGTAACTAATAACTTGTAAAGAACTGTTCATGTTAATTTTATGGATAGGATATGGCTGAAGGAAGCTTACAGTCCATAGGCCTAATTGTTATATTTTGAGTATTAAGATATAGAAAATAATCTTAACATGTAATCAGAACACAAACAAATTCAAAACACAACAACCACTAAACAAATCAATTGTGACAACAGGAGAAAACGCTTTGTAATAAAATGAAATATAATTAGAATATAATAAGTAAAAATAATCAATGGCTACTTAGGCCTAGGAAATGCCTAACTGCCAAAACCAATAATAACAAATTGTATAAAATCCACTACGAAATTAACAAATCTAAGGCAAGTAACTAGCCAAAAATTATGTATAAATCATTTTAAAAGAAAAATGTTACAATAAGAGTTTAAATTAAAAGAAATATGTAATTATCAAATGTCAGCATAATTAGACAAAAGTTAATATCTAATAGAACATGACCTTATGAGGTATTATATTAATCTTTGAAAGGAAATAAATACAATAGTGATAATATTTATTACCCAGGAGGGAAGACAGAAGAATAAAATCAATCAGAAAATATATAATAAATTTGAATAAAAATTTCAAATATGATAACAATGCTTTTAATCTAGGCCTTAACCAATCAAAGGGTTTCTGTTACCATAGAAACGGGCTGTTGGTTACTAATTTCCGTTAAATTTGTTTACTCGAAAAATGACGCTTGGGTAGTAGGGACGCAAGATTTTGTATGACCGAAATTTTACTTTAAATAGTTTAAAAAACATTCAAAAGTCAACAACATGAACCAGTGAAAGGAGATGAAGAGTTTCAACGATTAACAGATGTCCAGGAACTAAATAAACGAAAATTAAATAGCAGAAATTCCCAAGACAATTTAGAAAAAGATGCCAGCAGCCTAAGTCACTCCAAAATTGATGAATTTTCCTTGACCAAAGAAAACGATCTATCACAACCTTCTGAACTGATAAGTATCATTTAAATACCCTAATCCCCGGAATAAAAGCACTTTATATATTTCTCACATCAATACAAAACTCTCACTATGAAGTAAAAATAATTTTCTTTCAAGGATTGAATAATATAAACTTACATAGCAAAATTGTTAACTAAAATAACCTCGCACTAATTTGCGAACTTTGTAACAACTATTACTACACTGCCAAATAATTTATAACCACACTTTATACTATTTAAGTACGGATAAGGTATGGTAGTGTACTTTTTTAATGTAACCATATTTTATGTTTTCTTTATAATCCAAAGAACTCCAAATTTTGAGCGAGTTGATATATAGTGTACAAACAGAAGCCATGTTGGCATCAGTATAACTCGTTTCAAAATTAATTTCGTCAACCTAGAGATTTATGTTTCATGTTTTATGCCGGAGCAATTTTATTGAAAACTAACTTATAATATTATTGTCACATTGATTAAGGACCAAACCATAATTAAAGATACAGTACAGAGTGTTACCATTGTTTTATTTCATAGGAAGTTGTATAATATATGTGTGTGTTAGCGATTTCACTGAGCAGACAACTAGCGCTCTTGCCATATGGGCAATACAGTAAAGCTGTACAGAGGCGGGAATCATTCGAACGATCCAGCCGTCACCGCTGATAACACCAATCTAACTTATTAATTCACAAATTTAATTGTTTTCATTAAACAATTTGGCGCCACCCGGGATTCACAACCCCTATGAAATTACAGGTACGTTGTACTGATACTTGTGACAACGCTACGGACTCCGGTAGTAACAACTATTAATGTAACGACAGGTGTGAGACGAACACACCACACTAACACTTTCTACACATAGAAAACAGGTGTACACATTTTACAGATACGACCGAGTTCAAACGTTACAGATTGGCTTCCATCGCGGGGCTTAAAAGAAGACGATCAGAAAACAAATGTTACAGATTGGCGACCAACGTAGTGAGGTTAGAAAATGATGACTAGCGGCGATTATGAAAAGACTATGAAGGATCCCCAACAGGACCAACCAGAAAATCCAAACCAACCAGAACTGGAAATAGAAGTAGTAGTTGATGTCCAACCAGACAAACCAGCCCAAATAATGGACACCAATTTCCAAGAAATGATGAGGATTATGGTGGAACAATTAAACAGAAACAAGGAGGAAATTAATGGAAAAATAGATAATAAAATGGACCAAAACAAGGAAGAATTGAATAAAAAATTGGAATCATTACAAGAGGGAATGAAGGAAGAAAGGGAGTTCTTGAATGAAAAACTGGACCGAAACAGTGAAGAGTTGAAGAAGCAAATCAAGGAGAACATGGAACTTCTAAATAATAAAATGGAGAGCAACAATGAAGCCCTGAAGAGAAGTCAAGAGACGTTGGAAAAGAAGAGTGAAGAGCTGAAGAAACAGATCAAGAAGGATCTGGAAATAGTGAATAAGAAGATTGAAAATAGTAATGATACGCTCCAACGGAAATTGAAGGAAGACAGTGAAAAAACCAAAGAGGAATTGAAACAACAACTGGTAGAATGTCGGGAGGAGATTAAACAAACGGTAACCGAAACAAATGAGACTGTGATACAGGTCCGGAAAGAATTAAACAATAAAATCAGCAATGTCGAGGAAGAAGGTAGAATGAGGGTGACAGAACTTTATCAAGTTGCCACCGAATAATGCCAGGGAAATAAACAGGAGGTGCTTAAGAAGCTGGAGGAGAGGCATCAGGAAATACAAATGGATGTCAATGATCATGTAGAAAAGGTATACGCCACCATCAACAAAGTCGGACAGACCAAAGAGAACAAGGAGAAGATCCAGGGAATCAGCCGAAGGGAAAAGCAAATGCAGGAAGAGCTGGACGCACTGAGGGAGAAACCTTGTCATAATACCCACATTGTAACCAGCGAGAACCGAGATGTAATCAACTTTCGCAGTTACCGGCGGAATCCAATGGAATTCTCAAGTTGGAGTATGGGGTAGAGGAGTTGTGATGGGTGCAATTCTGGTGCAATATTAAATTTATAAAAACATGGTACAAAAGACCATAATTATTGTATTCATTTATTTTTAACAATTATTTGGTAATAATTATTTAAATATTTCATAATCCCTGTAAAGTTTTGGTGAGCGGACTATATAACTATTTTATAACGCAAATGTGAATTGACAGGATTCTGACCGTTTTCATTGCAAAACGACAAAGACAGCAAAAAATCGTATGTAACATAGAGAGATAAAGTGCCTAGCCCTGATGACGTCAGTGGTAAGGAATGCATATTTCCGTAAACAACTCAAGGCTTGGCTATATGAAGAAAAGCCTGATGACGTCGTTTTCGCTCCACCTACGCAATGTGAAACAAAGACTGTGGGTCATTCCATCCTGAAGTGTGAACGCAGCCGGCCGGCAAAAAGTTCACCAAGTGTGAATTTTAACTTTTACACCACCAAAAGTGGTTAAATAACTGTCTAAAATATCAGAAATGTTGGGGCGGTAAGGAACTTGAACAGGTGTCATCGGCCGATGGATCGTCAAGAAATGGTGTGCGTATAGAATCTACCCAAAGTGTTTTCGTGGGCAGACACGACGGTGTGGGCCGAAAGACCAGATTGTGCACGAGCGACGACCCTAGCAGTGCGGTGAGACCTGTCCAAAATATAATTTGGTGAGAACGTTCCAACATTCTTTTTTATTTCAAGTAAATCAACATCTTTCAATATTATAATGACCAATTCAAAATTCATTCAAAATATTTTATTTAAAAATTTACATGAGCTCAAAAATAAATAAATTGTACCAGAGAATGAGAGAGAGAGAGTGAGAGAGAGAGAGTGAGAGAGAGAGAGTGAGAGAGAGAGAGAGAGTGAGAGAGAGAGTGTGACTTAAATCTTCTAAGTGCTGGGTTGTGCGAACTATATATATGTTTAATGTTTAATACTTAATAATCACATATCAAATGTTTACTGTATAGGTATTTTGGAGGGTTAAAATGTTCTAAGGGTTTGATATTTGCTAAACGCCCCATGGCGTAATATGTACGTGTTTGGTACAGATAGTCAGTTATTCATATGTACTTACAGTTTTGGAAAATAAATTGGGTAATATCATTGGTAAAAAATACAAGTACGAGTGAGTTATTTCAGGTATATTTCGCAATTACTGGTTCGTTTAACACGAATTTTGGACCGCAAGGTAAGCCTAATATCATATGTTGGTAATTTCCATCATGGCGCCCGATAATTATACAATGTTTATTATAAAAGTAGTTAATTTTATGTGACACAAGTTTTGTATTATCACATTTGGTCGCCTTGCGAACAGGGACTCGACATAAAATTTAATTTTATGTGGAGTAATACTTACCAGGAAAGCGAAATAATTACCTGAAGTAATTGCGAAAGTACGCAAACACGGGAGTACAATAAGGTCAGATTTCTAGGTTATAAACATATATGTTTAGCAAGATAAAATAGCAAAAATGAGTACTAATGACAATATAACATTAGAAATCAGTACAACTGATGTAGATTTGACTAGTGAGATGGCTGTTCAACCAACTCAAACTAGTCAGCTTGACGAGGCAAATATGCTTGCATCTGTAGAGACAGAGAGAGTCAATACATCCATTTCAACTAAGTCAGAAAATAAACCAGATGAGATTAATGCAATGATGCAATTATTGTTAAAGTTAGACAAAAAGTTAGATAAGCAAAAAAGCGATTCTAATATTAAATATACTAATTTAAATGACAAATTTGATAATTTTGATAAACAATTTAACGAGCAGAAAAATGAATTCAGAAATAGTTTTGATATCAAGTTTAACGAAATAAAAGACGAAATTAAAAGACAAAATTATCACTTTGATGAGAGAATTAACACTATAGAAACACGTTGTGATAACATCCAGAAAACCACATTAGAAATTGTTAATGAGAAATTCAATAATAAAATAAGTAATTTAGATACTAAAATTGATCAAATTTATGACACAGTTAATGATACAGTTAAAAGCCAGTTAGAGTCACAAAATACAGAAATAGAACAGAAGTGTTTAACTTTTGTAGAAAGTCAAATAGAGATTAAAACCAATGTTGAAGTGAGTAACCAAGTAGAACTGAAAACAAATGTTTTGCAGAGTCATTTAGAGGAAATTGAATCAAATGTAGTAGATATTACAAAGAATATCGAAACTATAGATAATACCATATCAGAACATGAAAGAAATACCAAGAGTAGATTAAGTCTGTTACAAAGTAAGATCAAAGAAATTGATGATTTAGCTATACAAAATAATATGGATGTGCATGATAAATATGATGTAATTGCTAATAGTTTAACCAGTGTAAAAAATGAGTTACGGGGGGAAATTCATAAAAATATGTCAAGTATTAATGATAGAGTAATAGTGACTAGGGATTTCTATAATGAAATAGAACTAGAAAATTTTAGCCAGGAAAACAGGGTGATACATCCCATGCGTTTTTTAAATCAGACACGGGATTACAATTATTTTAGTAGTAGTAGTTGGGAAGTGAAATTAAATAAAATAGTCAAATGTTTCAAGGGCAATTCAGTAATGTGGGCTGAGGCTCATAGGTTAGAATGGGATTGCTATGACACTTCTGAGAAAGCATTCAAGGGTAAATATTGGACTGAAGAAGAACAGGAGACTTTAAGAAGCCGCATTATGGGAGCGGGTAATTTCATGGGACGTAACCCTAATAACAACAACATTACAATATACGTAACCAAACTTTATAACGAGGCAAAATATTTAGAGCCGCCCATACCATTTAAGTCATTTGTTAGATACGTGAGTAAGCACTTACCAAGAGAGGTGCAGGTTACTCTAATGACCAAAGAAATAGAAAATTTAGATGAGCTTGAAAAAGTATTAGATATACTACAAAGCATCAATGACCGCGAAATGGGTAGACGACCCATTCAACAAAATATGCCTAATCGTAACATCGAGTTTAATCGGCCAAGGCCTTATTACAATAATAATGGTAATAAATTTAATTATCGTACTGATTTACAGCAACCAGGCGATTGGAGTTGTTCTAGTTGCAGGAAGGGAAATCGTGCACACATGCAACACTGTTACCAATGCAAAACGCCAAGAAATGAACCAAGGAGTAACAACCCAAAACAGTTCATACCTACGAACAGAGGAGCACCGAGTACCCGAGGAACACCACATCATAACCAGGGACCAACAAGGGGACACCAGGTACCCACCACCAGTAATAACAGGCCACAGCCAGAAAACTAAAGTTGACAGTGGTAAATAGGACCCGACCACTGTTCAGGGAAGCACATGAGGTCCGACCATTAGAGGACGTACAATCGAACGTAATAACAACTGATATCGTTGCTGACTTGTTGGAGGAGGAGAGCAACACAACACTGGAGGTGAGAGCTGGACTCACGGAAATCCAGGTAACAATAGAAAATAGGAAATTTAAAACACTTGTTGATACAGGAAGTGAAATTTCAGTAATAGCCAAGAACATTTTAAGTGAGTTAAAAGAATTTAAAAAGAATATTCCAGTTTTACCCGTAGCAGGGGTTACAGTAATAGGAGTCACGGGGGTACGTAGTAAAAGGGTGACAAAACAGATACATTTAAGTTTCTCAATTGGAGATATGAATTTTGATAATACATTTTTGGTAGTCAAGGGGTTAAGTTTAGACATCATTTTGGGAAATGATTTTTTACAAAGAAATAAAGCTGTAATAAATTTTAAAGAGAAGGTGTTAGAGTTAGATGGGGGTGATCGGTCTGTTAAAATTAATTTTGAAAATGTGATAAATAAAGTTAGAACAACGGGTATGAAATTGTTACAGAAGCGAGTATTTGAGAATAACTTAGATACTAAAATAAATTTTTGTAGAGAGGGTGAGTATTTTGAAGATGTTGATAATGAAATGAGCAATATTAATAATGCAGTATGGGAGATAAGGGCGGATGAATTCTGTAGTGGGGGTGAGGTGATAAGGAGTGGCCAACGTATAGCGTTATGGCAGGTAATAGAGCAGTTTAAGAGAGTGTTTGCCGATATTCCAGGAAGTGCAAAAAATTATGAATGTATGTTACAGATTAAGGAACACACACCATTCATGCAGCGGAGCTATCCAGTGCCATACTCTAAAAGACGAGCGGTGCAAGAGGAGTTGGATAAGATGATGGAAGGTGGAATCATCGAGAGGTCAGTATCTCACTACTCAAATCCATTAGTGGTGGTAATTAAAAAGGACAGAGGAGTAAGATTGTGTTTAGATGCAAGGAAGATAAATCAGATCATAATACCAGACCGAGAATCACCGGAGTCCATTAACGAAATATTTCAAAAGTTTAGTGGAGTGAGGTTCATGACATCATTGGATCTGACGGCCGGATATTGGCAAGTGCCATTAGCAGAGGTAAGTAGGCCATACACAGCATTTTTATTTAATGGGAAAAATTATCAGTTCAAGCGACTACCATTTGGGCTAAATACCAGCGTAGCTAGTTATTCATTAAATGTTTGGATAGAATTTTGAGACCAAAAGATTTAGATTTCCTCACAGTATATGTGGACGACATTTTGATAGCGTCACGGACATTTGAAGACCATTTAGAACATTTAAAGTATGTGTTAGGAAAATTAGAAGCGGGAGGCTTAACCGTAAATTGGGACAAGTCCAAATTTTTACAAACAAAGATTAATTTTCTAGGATTCATTATTACATCGGAAGGAATTTCCGCCAACCCGGACAAGGTCGAATCTATTATGCGCTTCCCTGAACCACAAAACATCAAACAACTTCAGAGTTTTCTTGGGCTGTGCAACTTTTATAGGAAATTTCAAAGGAACTACGCACATATCACCGCAAAGTTAAGTGCGGTATTGCAGAAGAACAGGCAATGGAAGTGGGGAGACGTGGAGCATGGAGCCTTTGAAGAAATAAAACGAAAATTTAGTAATATGATTATGATGAACCATCCGGATTTTGATAAAATGTTTTATTTGCAGACGGACGCCAGCAATGTAGCTGTAGGTGCGGAGCTGTATCAGGAGGATGAGGAGAGGGAACATTTGACCATTGCGTTCGCCAGCCGATCATTATTGCCTGCAGAAAAGAATTATACCACAACGGAGAAAGAATTGCTCAGTATTGTGTTTGCAGTCAGCAAGTTCAGGACTTACATCTTAGGCAACAAAACAATTATTCGAACCGATCATAAAGCTTTGTCATTCCTCAACACTTGTAAACTTGCTCACAGTCGATTAACCAGGTGGGTACTTGTTTTGCAGGAGTACAACTTCGAGTGGGAGTATATTAAAGGAACCGAGAATAAGGTACCCGACACTCTTTCCAGAGTAGATTGTGAAAATAATAAAACAGGTAGGGATTTAAAAGAAATTGAAATTTTCCAGATTAGCAGAGAAGACAGAATCTTTGGAGAAGAGCTTAAGGATATCAAAACCATGCAGAGAGCAGATGGTAAGTCTGGGAAAATAATACACAGTTTAGAGACGGAGTTGGATGACTCAGAGTACAATCAATATTTTAAAATCTACAAAGGGTTGTTGTTTAAGAAGGTAGTAGGGGGTGAGCGTGACTGGAGATTAGTGGTGCCAGCAGTGTTGGAAGAGAAGATTATTTGGGATTGTCATATAAGATATGGTCATTTTGGGGCTACAAAGTGTGTGAATGTTTTAAAAGAATCATGTATTTTCAGGAATATGGAGAGGCGAGTGAGACAGCTGCTTAGGAGTTGTGACTTGTGTCAAAAGTCGAAGGTGGTAAACTACAGAGTGGAAGGTGAGTTAAATTATATTAAGGTAGAAAGACCTTTTGATTTAGTTGCTGTGGATTTGTTTGGACCATTGCCGAAGGGTAGAGGCGGAGTAGTTTATATATTTGTATTGCTTGACACTTTCTCAAAATATGTAAAATTGTATAGCGTGAAAAGAGCTACCAGTAAGGTATTGAGTGAAAAGGTGACGAAAGATTATATGATTAACGTGGGTAAGCCAAAGGTAATTTTATCAGACCATGGGCCGCAGTTCATCAGTGGAAGATGGCGCCAGACCTTAGGATGGGAAGGCATCCTCACGAAGCATACAGCTGTGTATCATCCCCAGTCCAACCAGGCTGAGCGTGTAATGAGAGAAATAGGCAGGATCTTCAGAGCCTATTGTCACGCTAAACACAGCGAATGGCCATTGTATGTAAGAAAGGTAGAAACTTGGCTAAACAGTACCACCCACGAGTCCACCGGCTATACACCCCATGAGTTGGTAAGAGGAACACGCCCCCCAAGAATTTTGGAACAACTATTCGACTATCCACCTGAGAGCAGGACACCTGATGTGAACATTAAAATCCGGTTGGCTAACGAAAATTAATCAGCAAGGGTGAACAGAGAAAACGTAGACACGACGCAAGAGGTAAGTGGGTTAAGTATAATATAGGACAAATGGTATTAGTAAAAAGGCATGACTTATCGAGTGCGCAAGACAAAGAAATTAAGAAGTTCTTTCTCTTATATGAAGGACCGTATGAGGTAGTAGAGATTAAAATGCAAAATTCTTATGTGTTGCAGAACAACGTAACTGGAGAGATAGTAGGAACACACAATGCTACAAATTTAAAATTGTACTGGTCATCTTAGGTATTTCTTATAAATATTATTGTTTTATTTAGTGAGTGTATGAGTATTAATTTGGTATATTATTGTTTTTCAGAAGGGACTCTCCCCCATTTTCGGGCGATCACAGACTCACCACCTCTGATCGTGGATTTTGGAATTCTGGAGGCGGACCATGGTTGGCGGAACTGACATAAGGAAGTGAAAGCAACGATGGTCTTACTCCACACAAAATTGGTTGCAAGTAGAAATTTAATCTTATTGTTGAACGGGGAGGGGGACCCCTAATTCGTGGGATTAAAAAAAAAAAAAAAAAATGGATTGGCATTTTCCAACGAACACTGATTTTATTCTAGAAATTATGGAATAGAACTTGGAATTTTGTGACTTAATATTTTAACTCATTAAGGAGTTATATTTTTTTATGTATAACCTAGGTATATAAGATGATCCATTGTTATCCTATAATGAGAAGGTCTTAGTGTTAGAAAAGTGAAAGTTGGGACTTGGAAAGTGTCTACAAATTTAATAATGTAACTAAAGAAAGAATTAACATTTTTTAGATGATATTCAAATTTTGAATTTTCATGTTTAAATTTTATATTGAAGTAACAACCTTACGGGGTTAAAAGGACATAGTGATACTATGGTGATATATTGAGACTGCTTTATGAACAGTGATAATATTATTATTATGTTTGTAATATATGATAGTCTTATAATGGATTTATGTGTATAACCTGCTAGTTGTAGAGTAGTCCCAATTGGGACTACATAAGACACAATGTGTCACATAATTGCGATTCCCCATATTTCGGGCGATTACTGTCTTACCAACACTAATCGTGGTTCTGGACGACAACCAGCTGTGGCCAGCAATTGTAACCCTGACCATGGTTGGTTGCCTATAAAATTGGTTAAAATTTGGAAATTTATTGGGAGGTTCAGGGGAATCTAAGATTCTTTGTTTGCATAGGCTACTTCACCTCGGTTGGGGTGGTAGACCTTAGGGGCATATTATAAGAATGAAAGTAGGGGTACATACCCTGAAGGTTTTATAAAGCTGAAGCAAGGATGGGAGAGAGAGAAAAGAAAAAAGTGCTCACTCCTTCTGCCTCAGTCCTTGTGGAGGCAACTGAACGCAACAGTTCAGGGGGGGAAATAGTGTGTGTGGAGGAGAAAGAAGGGTAAATATTGTTAACAGTACCAATTATTAACTGTTAATAATAATAATAATTTTAATAATAATTTTAATTTCAATAAGATTTTAATTTTTTTTTTCTATAATTTGTTTTCTCCATGTTTGAGTAATATTTGGGGATTTATATGGGGATTTCCATGTTTCTTTTATAATTAAATTAAATTCTTTTTCATATAAATATTTGTTTCTTTTATAATTACATTAATTATGAAACAGAAAGAGTTAATTATTATCGATGGGAATCGAAACAATTTTTACAATTCATGGTAGTCCATGAAGAGAATGGCAATTCTATGTAATTCTTGTATGTTACATTTTTTGTATTTATATTTTTAGTAGTTCAAGCAAACCCAGTGCTTATTAACACAAACCAGCACATAGCTAAGGGGAAACAGATGAGTTAAGGATAGAGTAATATACCAAGCCACTATTTTGATATTTTTAATTTATTGTTTCAGTGTTTGGTGATGTTATGACGGCGGTCCTGAGCTGGCCAGCGTGTCAGAGCAGGGGCGTTACGCGCCTAATTGGCCTTATGGTGTTGGGATCTCGAAGGAGAAGTCCAGTAAGGTCATGCAGGTACTGTCATCGTCATCAGACCACGGGTGAGTTATTGATTTTCTTTTATATAAATTGTAAGGGGGTTGTGGCGACATATCCTGGCTGATCCCTTTAGGAAGTACGAATGGGTCAATGAAAGTGTTTATGCTTCGGCACAAAATCTTTCATTGAGGGGGTTTTGTGATGGTACAATTCTGGTGCAATATTAAATTTATAAAAACATGGTACAAAAGACCATAATTATTGTATTCATTTATTTTTAACAATTATTTGGTAATAATTATTTAAATATTTCATAATCCCTGTAAAGTTTTGGTGAGTGGACTATATAACTATTTTATAAAACGAAAATGTGAATTGACAGGATTCTGACCGTTTTCATTGCAAAACGACAAACAACTCAAGGCTTGGCTATATGAACAAAAGCCTGATGACGTCGTTTTTGCCCCACCTACGCAATGTGAAACAAAGACTCTGGGTCATTCCATCCTGAAGTGTGAACGCAGCCGGCCGGCAAAAAGTTCACCAAGTGTGAATTTTAACTTTTACACCACCAAAAGTGGTTAAATAACTGTCTAAAATATCAGAAATGTTGGGGTGGTAAGAAACTTGAACAGGTGTCATCGGCCGATGGATTGTCAAGAAACGGTGTGCGTATAGAATCTGCCCAAAGTGTTTTCGTGGGCAGACATGACGGTGTGGGCCCAAAAAAGTGATGTAAAGAAAGAACAGATTGTGCACGGTCGACGACCCTAGCAGTGGGGTGAGACCTGTCCAAAATATAATTTGGTGAGAACGTTCCAACATTCTTTTTTATTTCAAGTAAATCAACATCATTCAATATTATAATGACCAATTCAAAATTCATTCAAAATATTTTATTTAAAAATTTAAATGAGCTCAAAAATAAATAAATTGTACCAGAGAATGAGAGAGAGAGTGAGAGAGAGAGTGTGACTTAAATCTTCTAAGTGCTGGGTTGTGCGAACTATATATATTGTTACAACACAAATAAGCCACCCCAGTACCAGGGATAAAAAAGATAAATCTAAATGTAAAAATACTTCATATAAAATAAAATGTTTAAATTAAATAAAATGTAAATAGTATGACACGACGAACGACGATATTACCCAACCCCTAGTGATTGACCCAACAGCAGAAAACAAAAGAAGGGAACCACGAAACATACACAGAGACAAAAGGTGATTGACCAAACAAATAGGAACTAACAAAAGAAGGTAAGAAACCAGAACCAAAGAAGAATAAAAGGAAGTGAACAAATTCCTACAACTAAATAGAAATTAAACCAGACGAGAAGAGGAGAACCGAATCAAAATGAAGACAATTGAAGTTGAAGAAGATGAAGAAGAAGAAGATGAAGAATGAAGAGGAGACAAGTTGAAACCAAGGAGGAACTAACACCACATATAAAAGGGGAGAAATGGTATACTCAAGGATAGAATACTGTAAATAAACCCCAAATAATTATCCACTAATGAAACAAATAGTATTGTTGTAAATGAAATAACTTATATACCTATTTTAAAACAAAAGACAATTAAAAAGTAACGTAGTGTAGAAAAGTACACTAACACAATTATTAAAGTTAGATTTAATGAAAGGTAAATAACCAAATGTCATTAACAATAAGAATTATGTTATAAAGAAATAGTGAGAAATAATAGGAGAAATAAGTATAGGGATTACCCACTAAGTAACACTTAATATAAACAGTGAAACAAAATAAAGTGCAATAGTGAAAGTGTAAATACCCCAAAAATAGTGAGTGTGTATCAGTGATAAACCTCTGTTAATTAAAGGTGAAGGTGATACATGGAAATAGATATTTTAAGTAATAAAGATGTAATAATAAATAAGAAAACACTTTATAAATCATTGCTAAACCAGTCAATGATATGAGTGAGCTTGTGAACATTCATATAATTAAGAATAATTAAAAATAGTATTTCAAATAGAGATAAGTAAAACATGTGATATTATTCAGGGAGAAAGCCCAGGTAAAAACAGTTTGTATTAACATGGAATGGAGGAAGATAGTAGTATTGAAATAAGGTTTTGCTTTAAAATTAAGTATACAATGAATAAAACACCCCATGTTAAAAGGGGAAATAACTTTAATGAGTTTGACGTAAGTGATGATGTTTACCACTCAAAGTAATAGCAAAAGAATGAAATTAATGTTAAAACCAACAGCAACTAATAACTTATAAAGAATTGTTTGTTTCAATGTTATGAATAGGATATGGCTGAAAGGAACTTGCAGTCCATAAGCCTAATTGTTATATTTTAAAATATGTATAATGAAAACTGTATTGAATAGTAATTAAAACACAAACAGAATCAAAACACAACACAAACAAATATAGTAACAAAGTGAAGCCCATCAGGCTGAATTAAAATGTAATTTAAAAGAAAGAAATAAAATACCATCATGGCTACTTTTGGCTATGAAAACGTCTAACTGTCAGACACACACAAATGTCAATTGTAACAAATTCACAAGGAAATTTACTAATCTAAGACCAGTAAATGGCCAGTAATTATATGTAAATCATATTAAAAGAGAAATGTTATTATAAAAGTTTAATTTAAAAGAGATATGTAATTTATCAAATGTCAAAATAATTAGACTAAAGTTAATGTATAATAGAATATGACCTTATGAGGTATCATTTTAAACTTTGAAAGGAAAGAAATATAATAGTGATATTATTAATTACCCCAAAAGGAAGATAGAGGAATAAAATCATTAAGAAAATACATAATAAATTTGAATAAAAATTCAAATCTCTTAACAATGCTTTTGAAAGAGGTCTTAACCAATCAAAGGATTCCTGTTACCACAGAAACGGGCCGTTGAATACTAATTTTCCGTTAAATTTATTAGACTTGAAAAAATGACGCGTGTGTAAGCGGCACGCAAGATTGTGATGACTGAAATTTTACATTAAATAGTTAAAAAGGCGTTCAGAGGTTGATGACAAGAACCAAAGACGAATAGATGCAGAACTACCAAGATTAAACGATGTCCTGGAACCAAATCACAAGAAATTAAATAGCAGAAAGTCCCAAGACGAGATAGAAGATGCCCGAAGCCTAAAACCAGCCCAAAATTGCAGAATTTCCACTACCCCAGATGACAACATATCAACACTGTCTGAACTGACAAGTATCCAATAAATTCCTTTCTCCCAGAAACCAAATCACTTTAAATATTTCTCAAAACAATCAAAATTTCTCACTATTAACCAAAATTAATTTTCTTTCAAAGGTTTAATGCATAATCAACTTACGTAAAAACATTTGTTAATTAAAATATAACCTCGCATTAGTGTGCGAACTTTGTAACAAATAATACGACACTACCGAACAATTTGTAAAAACACTTTATACTCTTTAAGTACGTATAAGGTATGGTAGTGTACTTTTTTAATGTAACCAACGTTTATGTCTTATTTTATAATCCAAAGGACCCCAGATTTTGAACAGATTAATATTTTGTATGTAAACAGAGGCCATGACGGCGTTGAGATAATTTGTTTTAAAACCGATTTCGCCAACCTTGAAATATTGGCGTCTCATGTTCTAAGCCGGAGCAATTTGTTATTAAACCATTTATAATCCTTTTGTCATATTATTTAATGATTGAATTTGGATTAAAATCACAGTACAGAGTATTACCATCGTTTTATTTCATAGGACGTTGTAGAATAGATATGTGTTAGCAATTTTTATTCAGTAACCAACTAGCGCTCGTCACGAGTGGACAATACGGCAACCTGTACAGCGCCGGGAACCATTTGAACGCTCCAGCTGTCAATGCTAACAACACTTATTAACTTGTATTTTAACAAATTTAATTGTTTTAATATAAACAATTTGGCGACACCCGGGATTCGCGACCCCTATGAATTAACAGGTAGGTTGTACTGGTAATTTAGACCACGCTACAGACTTCAGTAGTGACAACTATTATTGTAACGACCGGTGTGAGGCGAACACACCACATTAACACTTATACACATAGTAAACAAGTGTAAACATTTTATACAAAGGTACGACGAGTCTTCCAGATCGTTACAATATGTTTAATGTTTAATATTTAATAATCACATATCAAATGTTTACTGTATAGGTATTTTGGAGGGTTAAAATGTTCTAAGGGTTTGATTTTTGCTAAATGCCCCATGGCGTAATATGTACGTGTTTGGTACAGATAGTCAGTTATTCATATGTACTTACAGTTTTGGAAAATAAATTGGGTAATATCATTGGTAAAAAATACAAGTACGAGTGAGTTATTTCAGGTATATTTCGCAATTACTGGTTCGTTTAACACGAATTTTGGACCGCAAGGTAAGCCTAATATCATATGTTGGTAATTTCCATCATGGCGCCCGATAATTATACAATGTTTATTATAAAAGTAGTTAATTTTATGTGACACAAGTTTTGTATTATCACAGAGTTAATAGAAAAGAATAGGGAAACCAGGTGGACAAGTGTAAGAAGCCTCATAGATGAAATGTTCAGACACCCACGACAACTGGTGGACAGCAACTCGACCAGAGATAAATGATACTCAGGAATTTAAAAAACAATTCCGAGAAAAATATTGGTCTGAGTCCACCCAAAATGTAGTCAGGAATGACATTAGCAATGGCAGGTACGAACCACAAGCAGGACACACCCTAACGTCTTACTTTTTAGGGAAGGTATGCTTGGCCAGAAACCTAGAACCCAAGATACCTGAGGAATCTCTGGTGATACAGCTCGGGTACCACTACGAGGAAGCTGTACAAAAAGCCAGGAGACAAGGGCAAATAAAGACAATCCAAGGAATGGCAAGCTTGTTGGAGGATCACGAGAACGATGGGCAATATAAGAAAAATCGGCTAGTGAACCAACGATATAATAAATGGAATGATAATAATAATGCACTCAATTACAACCTGCCCTACAATCACACACAAAACGGCAACCGGAACAACGTGAACCGGAACAATAACAACTATAATAATGAACAGCCATTTAACAGGAATACACAGAATCATTCTCAGAATAACCAGCCATTTAACAGAGGCCCACCAAACAATCATCCGGGAAACCAGAATAACAACAGGAACATCCCAAACAATAATCCACCAAACAATAGCTACAGGGGAGCAGAACCGGGCCAACGCCCAAATGGTCACCCCAACAACAATAACTATTATAGCAACCGGTACAACCCTAATTATCAGTACAACCGGGGAACCGGGGGAAACCAAAATAGAGGCGACGGCAGACGCCAAGTAAATTTCATTCATGGGCGTAGACAAAATAACCACAGGAAGTATAGCCCGAACTGGCAGACAAACCCATGGTACCACGAAACCAATACTAACAACAATCAGTTCTCAGAGAGTAGAACTACAGAACCACCAAGGAATGAAAATAACCATCAACAAGGACCGAGCCACGAGACGGAGGACCAGTCGAATAGTCTGGCCACAAATCAAGAACAACCTTTAAACTAACGAGGTCAGTGGAAAAACCTAAATATCCTTCACATGACCAATCACTTGGGTTAATACGTCGTATAACGTCACGAGATAAACAAAAAGTCATTATGATAATATCTAAGAACTATTTAAAAAAACATCCGAGAAGAACTTCTCAAAGAAGAGGCTAACCAGTTACAACAAACTAACAGCGAAATTGTCCATATAAAGGCTACCATAAACGGCACTATAACCATAATCATGGTTGACATGGGATCTAACATCTCTCTAATAAACCAGTCCAAATTAGAGCAGATTCAAGCCAACTCTCGAACACCAATCCCCACACTGCCAATAAACAATATTATAATCATTGGCGCCACTGGCAAACAAAATAAGACGGTAAGAAAGCAAGTCTCATTAGAATTAGACAATCAAAACTCAACCATCCCTATTGTATTTCCTGTGACCAATGGGCTACCATTTAGCATGCTCATAGGATGTGACGTGTTAAGAAGATACTCGGCAGTCATCAACCTGCAAAAGGGAGTGGTATTGCTAACTTCTGAACAGGGAATCTGGTCTGCAAATATCATAAATTGTAATCCAACTCCAACCGCTCTGAATCAAGACTCAGGATTGAAAAGTTACTACTGTCAAACGCATGAACCGTCCATCATTATGGCCGAGGAAGAGGAAAGTAGAGGATTGTGGGAACAGAAAATAGAAGAAATAAGGGATTTCCAAAGAGAACGGCCTCAACAAGAAATCAGTAAACAACAGTCTGAAAACCTCACTGCCATTTATAACAAATACCAACATGTTTTCTCGAATACTCCTGGAAAAGTTAAGGGATACCAGTGTAAAATTAACTTCAGGGAACCTGTAGACGTCCACAGGAAATCAAATCCCATAGCGTACTCCCTGAAAAATGAAGTCAGGACGGAGATTAACAGAATGATTGCAGAGGACATTATTGAGTATAGCCAATCTCAATATACAAGCCCAATAGTAGCTATACCCAAAAAGAATGGCAAAGTACGGATTTGCTTGAACACCCGAGAAATCAATAAAATGATTGTCAATGACCGGACCTCACCGGGAGAAATTGAGGAAATTTTAAAAAGATTTCATGGAATAAAATACATTAGTACCTGGGATACTGTATGTGGGTACTGGCAGGTGGAGCTGCACCCACACAGTAGGCAATACATGGCCTTTATATTTGATGGTAGAAATTGAAACACTATTTATTTTGTTCAAATAATAAAATACTCTTACCTTCGGGTTCTATTCCAGAGTCGTACAGACGAAAACAGCTGCAGAAGGATTATTTGAGTTGAGTGGTGAAAATATAATAACACGGTTTATTCTGGTTAAAACAACTTATTTGGATTTTATTTAATGAAATTAAATAAAATTTTACAGCTATGCAATAACGTATCAAATTCTATGCTAGTTGATTACTACCTTGATTAAAAGTTTCTTTAGTTTCCTGTTATATGGAAATCACATATAAAGTATCGATATATCCAAATGAGAAAAACAATTCTTACAATTACTATATTTCTATGACTACAACAAGGTTTTAAAATGTTTAGTACCCAGTACTTTGTCTCACGCACTCATTCATACTTTTTACATTTTTTATCTTTTAACCCCGTTCTTAGAGCTCTGTGTTTATTTTTATTTCATGGATTTATAAAATTGATTTAGTAGTGTTGTGCAGGGTACTTAACCAATCCACGGCGTTTTTAACAGTTCCCTCACCGCCTCGTGTTATTCGCTGTTTCTGATCACTCCGAAATGTTATTTCAACAGTTTACGAATTTGTTCACTGTCGCGGTATACTCCGCCTTGTTTAGTTTACCATGGTTTCAAATTACACTTTACACTTTTGTAACATTTTGTAGGGCCGACTTTATTTTGCTCGAGCACTTAGGTGTTGACCGTGCGTTGCTGTTTATACACTTTTTATACTTGTTTTTAATACTTGAAAAGATAGGCCGACTATTAGTTATTATTACGGCCTATCTTGCACCCGAGGCCACTGTTTAGCTATCTGCACTGTATGCTACTGCTGGCTGTCTGTTGTACACTCTCTGATGACAAACTGCATACTATTTCACAAGGACTGCTGCTTACTGGGGCGGTTACGCAATACGTCTGGACAATTGTTTAGGCTAACAGTGTGTGTTGCTGGTTACTGGGGCACCTCACAGGTGAAGACTCACAATTGGAAATTAACTGAATTGATGTAAAATAAAATTAAAACTATGGGATCACACACTTCTGTACCGTTACAAAATTACCAATTTAAAAGATTACCATTTGGACTCATCAATTCCGTAGCAGTGTTCGTCAAGTACATGGACCAAGTCTTAGGTCAAGAGGCACTAGAATTCACAACAGTGTACGCTGACGACCTGCTCATAACTTCTTCAGACTGGGACGAACACTGCGAACGAGTCGAACATGTATTAAAAAAGTTGTCCAATAATAATATTATACTTAAATTGGATAAGTCAAAATTTATTGCCAATGAAGTGAAGTTCCTAGGGTTCAACTTGACCGAAAAGGGAATCTCTCCATCCCAAGAGAAAGTTGAAGCCATCCAAAAATTCCCCTCACCAAAAAACAAGAAGCAATTGCAGTCATTCTTGGGGATATGCAATTACTATAGAAAGTTTCAAACAAACTACTCCCATCTCCCAGCGAAATTTTCCAAACAACTTTCTTCAAAAGAAAAATGGACTTGGGGAACTGAACAAGAGGAAGTACTAACCTTAATTAAACAAAACTTTTTCGAAACTGTCGTGTTACATCACCCCAATTTCGAACAACCATTCTACTTAAATTGCGACGCTAGTGATGTCAGTCTAGGCGCAGAATTGTACAAGGAAGACAATGAAGGAAACCACATGGTCGTTAGCTTTGCCAGCCGAATACTAAACAGTTGCGAGCGTAACTACAATGTTACAGAAAAAGAGTTGCTCAGCATAGTATTCGCGTGTGGCAAGTTTAGAACCTACATACTAGGGTATCCTATCACAGTCAGAGCGATCATAAGTCAATATCATTTCTCAAACAATGTACATTGAGCCATGGTCGACTTACCCATTGGATACTTGCTCTGCAAGAATATCACATTATGTGGGAATATATTCCAGGCCGAAAGAACATACTGGCCGACGTATTATCCAGAATAAATGTAGAAGATCAAACATTTGAAGGAGAAAAGGGGAAGATAGCAAAAGTGTATTATATATTGAAAGATAGGAAGGACCTGGAAAATATCGTAAACGAAATAGTGTTACAACAAGAGCAAGATACCAAAATATCAAACATACGAAAAAGGCTGATGGAATCTGAAGCAATTATAAATAAATTTTACTGTATATACAAAGACATATTATTCATAAAAACAATAAAGAACCAAGACACATGGAAACTAGTAATTCCTCAATCATTAGAAAACCAGATCATCAAAGATTACCATGTTAGATACGGGCACATGGGAACACTCAAAATAGTAAAAGCTTTGAGGAAGATTTGTTTATTAAAAATATCACAAGAAAGGTAAATAAAAATATAAAAACCTGCACGTTATGTCAGATGGTCAAAACCAATAATGAAAGGAAGAATGGAACGATGATACCCATCACTTCAAATGCCAAACTAGAGAAGGTGTTCCTCGACATATGTGGACCGTTCCCACGTAGCGGAGGAAGGCATGGATACAAGTTCATCGTAATTATACTAGACCATTACACCAAGTACACCAAACTATACGCTATAAACAGAGCCACAACAAATAAAATATTAGATATTATCAAAAATAAATACATTTCAGAAATTGGAAAACCATACATGATAATAACAGATCACGGGACACAATTTAAAGGGAAAAGGTGGAGAGAAGAGTTAATGAAATTGAACATCAAAACATATAAAACGTCCGTATACCACCCTAGTAGTAATCCAGCAGAAAGGATGTTGAGAGAGGTGGACGCATTTTGAGAACTTATTGTCATGATAACCAAAGGGAATGGCAGAAATATTTAACTTCAACCAAAGTATTTTTAAATATCAGCTACCACCAATTTACTGAGAATACACCATACTTAATGATGTTCGAGAGGAAACCAAATAGAGAGATACAAGAGATAATAGAATTCCCAAAAAACCCAGAAGACCCGTATGATAAAAACAAATGGTACAGCCTAATTGTGGAAAAGACTGAGAAACAAAAAGCCAAATATGCTAAAAACCAGCCCAAAATAATCAAATATAAAGAGGGAGAAAAGATATTAATCAAAAATCGTGAACTGCCAAGTACACTGGAAGGCATAGCGAAGAAATTGTTATTGCTTTATACTGGACAATATGTCATCACAAAGGATAATGGTAACAATACTTACCAAATAAGTAATATAAACA
Organism: Magicicada septendecula; assembly: GCA_034769895.1. Taxonomy (NCBI): domain Eukaryota; kingdom Metazoa; phylum Arthropoda; class Insecta; order Hemiptera; family Cicadidae; genus Magicicada; species Magicicada septendecula. The sequence goes on along the minus strand of CM068367.1, from coordinate 1,423,790,855 downwards.
CAAGAAAAATAAACTACTAGAAATAAAATAAACAAATTTCAAAATTGAAAAAGTTGGTAAGAGCAACTACCTTATTTAGATGACATATGAGGTATGAAAAAAATAAATAAAATAAATGAATAAAAATATAAAAACAAAGGAATAAATTACCAAAATTCCTACCAAGTAAAATCAACTTAAAGTCTATTAAAGTTGATATATGAAGTATAAAATAAAAAATTATAATAAAGGAATAAGTTACACAAATTCCTATATAAAAGTAAGAACCAATAACTTACAATAATATTTAAACAAAAAGTAGGCCTACCTAAAAAGGAATGAGCTACAAAAATTCCTATAAAGTAAGAAAAACTAACTTACAAAAAATTATCAAAAATGATATTTAAAACAAAATAAAATAAACAAAAATAAAATACAAGCAAAAACTGCTAAGATAAATACCTGAAATAATAATGGGTTTAATGTATTCAAAGAAAAAAAAATCTGAACTGGTACAAGGAAGAAAAAGAAATTATGTATAAAACAAATATACAAAAAAAATGGCTAAAGCAGAATATTGCTAAACAACCAAGAAAAAGAATAAAGATGTCTAAAATAAATAAAAATGATCACAATACGAATAGAAAAGCAAACTAATGAAAAGTTAGAAATAATGAAATTAACATATGAATAAATAATAAACAATCAACTGTATGAGTAGATGACAGTATATAGCAATGGTACAGCGGAAGGAAGAATGAGTAAAAGGCAAAAGTGATCTAAAAACAAACCACATGGTGGACAATCCCAAAATATATTATTATTATTAATTTAAGTCACAAGTTGACAAGAAAGGTAGTTAAGATTGACTGTTGAAAAGTCCAGCAATCAAAATAAACTGAGCAGAGATGATGTTCCTCTGGTCTCAGAAAAAATGAGTAGTAATGGAAGAAACCAGCTACTAAAAAGTTAGGGAAAAAATTGTATAAGGGAGAACACACTAATGGAAATAAATAAAAACAGATCCAAATAAAATGGAATGAATCAAGTAAGAAGAGAAATAAGAATGAAGAAACAAACAAGAAAGAAAAGGAAAAAGATTATATATAACTGATAATTTCATAAAAAACTATGTTAGTGTTTTATTAAAATGATCAATTTTGAAGGAGAGGCATTATGTTACAACACAAATAAGCCACCCCAGTACCAGGGATAAAAAAGATGATAATAAATATAAATATACTTCATATTAAATAAAATGATTAAATATAAATAAAATGTAAAGACAGTGACACGACAAACGACGATATTACCTAACCCAAGTGATTGACCAAACAAACAGGAACCAACAAAGAAGGGAAAAAACCAAAACCAAAGAAGAATAAAGACAATTGAAGGAAGTGAACGAATTCCTACAACTAAATAAAATCAAACCAGACGAGGAGGGGAGAACCGAAAAAAAATGAAGCCAATTAAAAATGAAGAAGAAGGAGAAGAAGCAGAAAAATGAAGAGGAAACGAAATGAAACCAAGGGATAAGAAACACCACATATAAAAGGGAGAAATGGTAAACTCAAATATAAAATATTGTGAATAAAACCAATAATTATCCAATACTAGAAATGAATATTATTGTAAATAAAATAATTAATATAACTGTTATAACCAAAACAGTAAAGTACTCTAATAAAGAAAAAGTACACTAACCCAAAAATTAGAGTTAGATATAGTAAAATATATAGAAAAATGTTATTAATACTATGTATAATTTATAATGAAAGAAATAGTGAGAAAGTGAGAAAGTGACAAAGAGAAATAATTATAGGAATTACCCACTAAAAAACACTTAAAGTAAACAGATAAAAAGTGCAATAGTGAAGGTGTAAATACCCCAAAATAGTGAGTGTATCAGTGATAAACACCAATTAATTAAAGGTGAAAGTGATAAGTGAAAAAAGATATTGTAAGTGATAAAGAAAATAGTAATAGATAAGAAAACACTTAGTAAATCAAAAATGAACCAATAAATGATTTAAGAGTGAGCTTATAAAAAATATATTATATAGTTAAGAATAATTAGAAATAGTATTCAAAGTAGAGATAGAGAAAGGATATGATGTTATTTAGGGGAGAAAGCCCATGTAAGATGAACAGTTTGTGTTAACATGGAATGAAGAAAGTGATTAGTAAAGAATTAAGAAATTAAGAATATAAATAATAAACACCCTATGTTATAAGGGAAAATAAATAAATAAGTTTGAAGGAAGTGATGATATTTCTCACTCAAAATAATAGCAAAAGAATGAAATATATGTTAAACCAACAGTAACTAATAACTTGTAAAGAACTGTTCATGTTAATTTTATGGATAGGATATGGCTGAAGGAAGCTTACAGTCCATAGGCCTAATTGTTATATTTTGAGTATTAAGATATAGAAAATAATCTTAACATGTAATCAGAACACAAACAAATTCAAGACACAACAACCACTAAACAAATCAATTGTAACAACAGGACAAAACGCTTTGTAATAAAATGAAATATAATTAGAATATAATAAGTAAAAATAATCAATGGCTACTTAGGCCTAGGAAATTCCTAACTGCCAAAACCAATAATAACAAATTGTACAAAATCCACAAGGAAATTAACAAATCTAAGGCAAGTAACTAGCCAAAAATTATGTATAAACCATTTTAAAAGAAAAATGTTACAATAAGAGTTTAAATTAAAAGAAATATGTAATTATCAAATGTCAGCATAATTAGACAAAAGTTAATATCTAATAGAACATGACCTTATGAGGTAATATATTAATCTTTGAAAGGAAATAAATACAATAGTGATAATATTTATTATCCAGGAGGGAAGACAGAAGAATAAAATCAATCAGAAAATATATAATAAATTTGAATAAAAATTTCAAATATGATAACAATGCTTTTAATCTAGCCCTTAACCAATCAAAGGGTTTCTGTTACCATAGAAACGGGCTGTTGGTTACTAATTTTCCGTTAAATTTGTTTACTCAAAAAATGACGCTTGGGTAGTAGGGACGCAAGATTTTGTATGACCGAAATTTTACTTTAAAAAGTTTAAAAAACATTCAAAAGTCAACAACATGAACCAGTGAAAGGAGATGAAGAGTTTCAACGATTAACAGATGTCCAGGAACTAAATAAACGAAAATTAAATAGCAGAAATTCCCAAGACAATTTAGAAAAAGATGCCAGCAGCCTAAGTCACTCCAAAATTGATGAATTTTCCTTGACCAAAGAAAACGATCTATCACAACCTTCTGAACTGATAAGTATCATTTAAATACCCTAATCCCCGGAATAAAAGCACTTTATATATTTCTCACATCAATACAAAACTCTCACTATAAAGTAAAAATAATTTTCTTTCAAGGATTGAATAATATAAACTTACGTAGCAAAATTGTTAACTAAAATAACCTCGCACTAATTTGCGAACTTTGTAACAACTATTACTACACTGCCGAATAATTTATAACCACACTTTATACTATTTAAGTACAGATAAGGTATGGTAGTGTACTTTTTTAATGTAACCATATTTTATGTTTTCTTTATAATCCAAAGAACTCCAAATTTTGAGCGAGTTGATATATAGTGAACAAACAGAAGCCATGTTGGCATCAGTATAACTCGTTTCAAAATTAATTTCGTCAGCCTAGAGATTTATGTTTCATGTTTTATGCCGGAGCAATTTTATTGAAAACTAACTTATAATATTATTGTCACATTGATTAAAGACCAAACCATAATTAAAGATACAGTACAGAGTGTTACCATTGTTTTATTTCATAGGAAGTTGTATAATATATGTTGTAACATAACAAAATTATCACACTAAACATTTGAATTAATGTTACATGAATAAAAGAGAAAGTTCCATAGTGAGTGAGAAGAATAAATTGTTTACGGATTACACTAGAAACTGTATAATTAAGTCTATAAAATGTTAATAAAAATGGAAGATAATAAAGAAAACCATTAATTAAAATAACCTACTATGAAAAAACCAGTTAAACCAGCAGTATACCCAGTAGATTGGGGAAGCAGTACAAAAAGGGAAGGACCATAAAAAAGGAAATAATTTGACATGAAACCATTTTAACAAGGGAACAATAATAAGGTCACGAGGCAGAGACACCACAAGACCAGAAACCACTAATGTGATATTTGAAGAAGGGACGAAACATATCAAGATTCCAACAAAGAGACCAGGAACAGGAAGAGATATGCCAAAACAAAATGTTAATCATATAATAAATACCATGAGACAAAATTGAAACCGATATAGGTAAACCCCAAACAAGTTACAAGATACAATACTATAAAAACAAATTGTATATTAGTTGTAAGTGTAACATGTCAAAAAATATGTCAAAAGAGACTACCATAGGGTAGAACTCACTAAAAAAAAAAAACTACCAGAGGGTAGAATACAATAAAGTGAAGTGAGATAACAAAATTAAGGAACTACAGAGTGTACAGTGAGAAACATAGTTAAAAAATCTATGAAAAAATCTTCAATGAAGTTTTAAGTATTATAAAAAGACTACCATGAGTGTAGAATAATAATAATAAAACCATTGAAATGAAAGACAGTCTAAGGACTGACAACATTACTAGTAATAAGAGTTTTAAATTAGATATAAGAAGGACTATTACATACAAAATGTTTTCTTTAATTATAACTAAATAAATGGTGAGGACAAAAATACCAAAGGACAGTTCATAACTGAAGGTATGCCTAATATTAAGATGTTTATTATTTATTATTAATTAAATAATATTTTAGATGTAAGGTGTAAATAGATACACGAGGTTTTTTATCACAGTTAAAGTGTTTTCATAAGAATAATACATACACAAGACAGTTAGTGACTGACAGTGTTACTAGTAATAGGAGTTTTTTATGTTTTCTAATTAAATTATGTCTAGGATAAGCTATGTTGTTATCATTTGATGATACAGGAAAAAATAATAGGAATAAGATGTTTTTGTTAAAATTAGGTGATATATGGAAAATAGTTGATAATAAGATGTTTTTGTTAAAATTAGGCATAAGATGTTCATGTTATGGTTCAATGATGTTATTAGTATAAAGAAAGTTTAGTAGATACAAGATATTCTATTGTAATTAAAATCATGTCATTTAATTTTCCATTGTGTAAGTCAGAGAGGCAAGTAGGGCATAAAAATGTAATAGTTTTATTCAAATCAGTAAACCAGAAATAATGTACAAACAGACCAGCCAAGACACCATTGTAGTAAACACAGACTGGCCTATAAAACAAGAAATTATCTATCAAAGAATTAATCTATGTAATAGGAATAGAATTCAATACATACAATACAGAAATTGAAAATATAATTAATACAGATACAGTTAATAGCAAATAGAATGACAAAAGAAAGAAAACTAACTTCTTTTGGAAACAGTCAAAAATAGGCTTATGATAGTAATCAAATCAGACTAAACAGCAAATTAATCAATATTGAAATGTTTTAATAACCAAATTATTAACAACAAAGTAATTACGGAGTTATTAGGTGTATTCCATGGAAATATTATACCGAAAAAACAAATAAAAACCTTTAAAACACTGAATTTGTACAGAATATGGGGAATACAATTATTATCTAAAATTGTAATTTTTGGGCTTAAATGAGTTTGAAACAAACCCAGCTATATATCAAAAGATGTAAAATTAAATAATCAATATTACTGAATAGTTAGATTCATGTAAAATTAAGAAATATTGGAAATACAGTAAAAAATAAGAAAACTTGTTATGTATAGTTAGATAGTGAAACAAGTCTTAGACAGATATTTTATAATTAAACAATATGAAGAGGAAAAAGACATACCACAAATTGCCTTAAAACGACGACGTTGCGTCGTTTAGTCTATTGTTAATCGCAAAGCTGAACAGTTGAAAAATGTATTAGCCGAGTTTTGAAAACGAAATAATTTATATTAAAACCAAGTGTGGTTATGTGGCGTGTAACGGAGATGAACTAACAAGTGAAATAACCTTATTTATCTATGTCTAACACTTCACAAGTTTCCAAAAACACAGAATAACACCATAAAAACGCAACACCAGAAATCGACAGCCATTTTTGAACAATTTTTGGAACGAATTCACACAAAACCAACACGCATATTGGAACACTACACTACACAAGAGATCCATCCAGAATTCGACATCGCAGACGACGAGGGGACATTCAACACAATATTTTGGACCAACACCACTTTGCAGAAAAAGGGAACATCGTTTTATTTCTGTGGGAGAAGATCTTCAATTCCAACGGCGTCGTAGCAGATTAAAATCGAGTAGACGGCGGCCATTGCTGAATTTCTCACATAGACGGTGCAGTGCTTCCTGGAGCAGAGCGACGTCATTTCTTCGACTTGGTTCGAAATTTAAATAATTTCTTTCTAATTGACAATTGTAATAATAATTCTGTTCTATTTCAGATGTTAACATTTAGTTTAAAAATATCTGTTAAATGTATCTTGTTCCTTGCCCTCTGACCATTTCGACTCGTTAAAAGAACCATACATTTAAACTTGTAAAAAATATATTTGTTAATCTTTCTCACTGCCGACTGTGGCGAATATTAGCCAGTGCCTGGGACATGCGCAGTTTGACTGGCGCACAATTTTGAATGAATAAACGCAAATCAGTATTCAGTTACCAGCATTGTTTTTATTTCTACTATTAATGTTATTATTATTTTTTATTAAGCAAAAACATAATTCACATTGAGAGAATAGATATAGGAGGAATTTACAAACTCAAATAATTAATTAATTATCAATTAATTAAATTAAATTATTCAGTCAAATTCGATACAAGCACAAGAAAAAATATTTGCAAAATTTTTAAAGTTTGATGTATTTATTATTTATCAATCAAACACACCTAGTTATAACATTTTCTTATCATCAATATCTTTATATTTTGTTTATTATTACACTTGAAATTATATTACAATTTGACTAGCCTAACAGTGGGACTTTAAGGAGTCAGACTTACCCAGTGATAAACAAGACAAAATATCAATACGTATCAACATATTTCAATTATAATTATTTTTTTTATTTTATATTTGTAAAATATATTACAAATTGGCATTTCCAAAGAAGGAGCTTATTAAAACAAACGTTCATAAATTTTATTTTTATTAATATTTGTAATATTTTTATAATATTACAATGTGTGTGTTAGCGATTTCACTGAGCAGACAACTAGCGCTCTTGCCATATGGGCAATGCAGTAAGCTGTACAGAGGCGGGAATCATTCGAACGATCCAGCCGTCACCGCTGATAACACCAATCTAACTTATTAATTCACAAATTTAATTGTTTTCATTAAACAATTTGGTGCCACCCGGGATTCACAACCCCTATCAAATTACAGGTAGGTTGTACTGATAATTGTGACAACGCTACGGACTTCGGTAGCAACAACTATTAATGTAACAACAGGTGTGAGACGAACACACCACACTAACACTTTCTACACATAAAAAACAGGTGTACACATTTTACAGATACGACAGAGTTCAAACGTTACAGATTGGCTTCCAACGCGGGGCTTAAAAGAAGACGATCAGAAAACAAACGTTACAGATTGGCGACCAGCGTAGTGAGGTTAGAAAAGGATGACTAGCGGCGATTATGAAAAGACATCATATGGTTACAAGATTCAACATTTAAAAAGGAACCAACCAGGAAGAAATGGAAGAAATTGAAGAAATGATTGGAGGATTGTTCGAAGAGGATCCCCAACAGGACCAACCAGAAAATCCAAACCAACCAGAACCGGAAATAGAAGTAGTAGTTGATGTCCAACCAGTCAAACCAGCGCAAATAATGGACACCAATTTCCAAGAAATGATGAGGATTATGGTGGAACAATTAAACAGAAACAAGGAGGAAATTAATGGAAAAATAGATAATAAAATGGACCAAAACAAGGAAGAATTGAATAAAAAACTGGAATCATTACAAGAGGGAATGAAGGAAGAAAGCGAGTTCTTGAATGAAAAACTGGACCGAAACAGTGAAGAGTTGAAGAAGCAAATCAAGGAGAACATGGAACTTCTAAATAATAAAATGGAGAGCAACCATGAACCCCTGAAGAGAAGTCAAGAGACGTTGGAAAAGAAGAGTGAAGAGCTGAAGAAACAGATCAAGAAGGATCTGGAAATAGTGAATAACAAGATTGAAAATAGTAATGATACGCTCAACTGAGAGGAATTGAAACAACAACTGGTAGAATGTCGGGAGGAGATTAAACAAACGGTAACCGAAACAAATGAGACTGTGATACAAGTCCAGAAAGAATAAAACAATAAAATCAGCAATGTCGAGGAAGAAGGTTGAATGAGGGTGACAGAACTTTATCAAGTTGCCACCGAAGAATGCCAGGGAAATAAACAGGAGGTGCTTAAGAAGCTGGAGGAGAGGCATCAGGAAATACAAATGGATGTCAATGATCGTGTAGAAAAGGTATACACTGCCATCAACAAAGTAGACGGACAGACCAAAGAGAACAAGGAGAAGATCCAGGGAATCAGCCGAAGGGAGAAGCAAATGCAGGAAGAGCTGGACGCACTGAGGGAGAAACCTTGTCATAATACCCACATTGTAACCAGCGAGAACCGAGATGTAATCAACTTTCGCAGTTACCGGCGGAATCCAATGGAATTCCTCAAAAGAGTAGAGGAGTTAATAGAAAAGAATAGGGAAACCAGGTGGACAAGCGTAAGAAGCCTCATAGATGAAATGTTCAGAGACACCCACGACAACTGGTGGACGGCAACTCGACCAGAGATAAATGATACTCAGGAATTTAAAAAACAATTCCGAGAAAAATATTGGTCTGAGTCCACCCAAAATGTGGTCAGGAATGACATTAGCAATGGGAGGTACGAACCACAAGCAGGACACACCCTAACGTCTTACTTTTTAGGGAAGGTATGCTTGGCCAGAAACCTAGAACCCAAGACACCTGAGGAATCTCTGGTGATACAGCTCGGGTACCACTACGAGGAAGCTGTACAAAAAGCCAGGAGACAAGGGCAAATAAAGACAATCCAAGGAATGGCAAGCTTGTTGGAGGATCATGAGAACGATGGGCAATATAAGAAAAATCGGCTAGTGAACCAACGATATAATAAATGGAATGATAATAATAATGCACTCAATTACAACCTGCCCTACAATCACACACAAAACGGCAACCGGAACAACGTGAACCGGAACAATAACAACTATAATAATGAACAGCCATTTAACAGGAATACACAGAATCATTCTCAGAATAACCAGCCATTTAACAGAGGCCCACCAAACAATCATCCGGGAAACCAGAATAACAACAGGAACATCCCAAACAATAATCCACCAAACAATAGCTACAGGGGAGCAGAACCGGACCAACGCCTAAATGGTCACCCCAACAACAATAACTATTATGGCAACCGGTACAACCCTAATTATCAGTACAACCGGGGAACCGGGGGAACCAAAATAGAGGCGACGGCAGACGCCAAGTAAATTTCATTCATGGGCATAGACAAAATAACCACAGGAGGTATAGCCCGAACTGGCAGACAAACCCATGGTACCACGAAACCAATACTAACAACAATCAGTTCTCAGAGAGTAGAACTACAGAACCACCAAGGAATGAAAATAACCATCAACAAGAACCGAGCCACGAGACGGAGGACCAGTCGAATATCTGGCCACAAATCAAGAACAGCCTTTAAACTAACGAGGTCAGTGGAAAAACCTAAATACCCTTCACATGACCGATCACTTGGGTTAATACGTTGTATAACGTCACGAGATAAACAAAAAGTCATTACGATAATATCTAACAACTATTTAAAAAACATCCGAGAAGCACTTCTCGAAGAAGAGGCTAACCAGTTACAACAAACTAACAGCGAAATTGTCCATATAAAGGCTACCATAAACGGCACTATAACCATAATCATGGTTGACATGGGATCTAACATCTCTCTAATAAACCAGTCCGAATTAGAGCGGTTTCAAGCCAACTCTCGAACACCAATCCCCACACTGCCAATAAACAATATTATAATCATTGGCGCCACTGGCAAACAAAATAAGACGGTAAGAAAGCAAGTCTCATTAGAATTAGACAATCAAAACTCAACCATCCCTATTGTATTTCCTGTGACCAATGGGCTACCATTTAGCATGCTCATAGGATGTGACGTGTTAAGAAGATATTCGGCAGTCATCAACCTGCAAAAGGGAGTAGTATTGCTAACTTCTGAACAGGGAATCTGGTCTGCAAATATCATAAATTGTAATCCAACTCCAACCGCTCTGAATCAAGACTCAGGATTGAAAAGTTACTACTGTCAAACGCATGAACCGTCCATCACTATGGCCGAGGAAGAGGAAAGTAGAGGATTGTGGGAACAGAAAATAGAAGAAATAAGGGATTTCCAAAGAGAACGGCCTCAACAAGAAATCAGTAAACAACAGTCTGAAAACCTCACTGCCATTTATAACAAATACCAACATGTTTTCTCGAATACTCCTGGAAAAGTTAAGGGATACCAGTGTAAAATTAACTTCAGGGAACCTGTAGACGTCCACAGGAAATCAAATCCCATAGCGTACTCCCTGAAAAATGAAGTCAGGACGGAGATTAACAGAATGATTGCAGAGGACATTATTGAGTATACCCAATCTCAATATACAAACCCAATAGTAGCTATACCCAAAAAGAATGGCAAAGTACGGATTTGCTTGGACACCCGAGAAATCAATAAAATGATTGTCAATGACCGGACCTCACCGGGAGAAATTGAGGAAATTTTAAAAAGATTTCATGGAATAAAATACATTAGTACCTGGGATACTGTATGTGGGTACTGGCAGGTGGAGCTGCACCCACACAGTAGGCAATACATGGCCTTTATATTTGATGGTAGAAATTGAAACACTATTTATTTTGTTCAAATAATAAAATACTCTTACCTTCGGGTTCTATTCCAGAGTCGTACAGACGAAAACAGCTGCAGAAGGATTATTTGAGTTGAGTGGTGAAAATATAATAACACAGTTTATTCTGGTTAAAACAACTTATTTGGATTTTATTTAATGAAATTAAATAAAATTTTACAGCTATGCAATAACGTATCAAATTCTATGCTAGTTGATTACTACCTTGATTAAAAGTTTCTTTAGTTTCCTGTTATATGGAAATCACATATAAAGTATTGATATATCCAAATGAGAAAAACAATTCTTACAATTACTATATTTCTATGACTACAACAAGGTTTTAAAATGTTTAGTACCCAGTACTTTGTCTCACGCACTCATTCATACTTTTTACATTTTTTATCTTTTAACCCCGTTCTTAGAGCTCTGTGTTTATTTTTATTTCATGGATTTATAAAATTGATTTAGTAGTGTTGTGCAGGGTACTTAACCAATCCACGGCGTTTTTAACAGTTCCCTCACCGCCTCGTGTTATTCGCTGTTTCTGATCACTCCGAAATGTTATTTCAACAGTTTACGAATTTGTTCACTGTCGCGGTATACTCCGCCTTGTTTAGTTTACCATGGTTTCAAATTACACTTTACACTTTTGTAACATTTTGTCGGCCGACTTTATTTTGCTCGAGCACTTAGGTGTTGACCGTGCGTTGCTGTTTATACACTTTTATACTTGTTTTTAATACTTGAAAAGATAGGCCGACTATTAGTTATTATTACGGCCTATCTTGCACCTGAGGCCACTGTTTAGCTATCTGCACTGTATGCTACTGCTGGCTGTCTGTTGTACACTCTCTGGTGACAAACTGCATACTATTTCACAAGGACTGCTGCTTACTGGGGCGGTTACGCAATACGTCTGGACAATTGTTTAGGCTAACAGTGTGTGATGCTGGTTACTGGGGCACCTCACAGGTGAAGACTCACAATTGGAAATTAACTGAATTGATGTAAAATAAAATTAAAACTATGGGATCACACACTTCTGTACCGTTACAAAATTACCAATTTAAAAGATTACCATTTGGACTCATCAATTCCGTAGCAGTGTTCGTCAAGTACATGGACCAAGTCTTAGGTCAAGAGGCACTAGAATTCACAACAGTGTAGTACGTTGACGACCTGCTCATAACTTCTTCAGACTGGGACGAACACTGCGAACGAGTCGAACATGTATTAAAAAAGTTGTCCAATAATAATATTATACTTAAATTGGATAAGTCAAAATTTATTGCCAATGAAGTGAAGTTCCTAGGGTTCAACTTGACCGAAAAGGGAATCTCTCCATCCCAAGAGAAAGTTGAAGCCATCCAAAAATTCCCCTCACCAAAAAACAAGAAGCAATTGCAGTCATTCTTGGGGATATGCAATTACTATAGAAAGTTTCAAACAAACTACTCCCATCTCCCAGCGAAATTTTCCAAACAACTTTCTTCAAAAGAAAAATGGACTTGGGGAACTGAACAAGAGGAAGTACTAACCTTAATTAAACAAAACTTTTTCGAAACTGTCGTGTTACATCACCCCAATTTCGAACAACCATTCTACTTAAATTGCGATGCTAGTGATGTCAGTCTAGGCGCAGAATTGTACCAGGAATACAATGAAGGAAACCACATGGTCGTTAGCTTTGCCAGCCGAATACTAAACAGTTGCGAGCGTAACTACAATGTTACAGAAAAAGAGTTGCTCAGCATAGTATTCGCGTGTGGCAAGTTTAGAACCTACATACTAGGGTATCCTATCACAGTCAGAGCGATCATAAGTCAATATCATTTCTCAAACAATGTACATTGAGCCATGGTCGACTTACCCATTGGATACTTGCTCTGCAAGAATATCACATTATGTGGGAATATATTCCAGGCCGAAAGAACATACTGGCCGACGTATTATCCAGAATAAATGTAGAAGATCAAACATTTGAAGGAGAAAAGGGGAAGATAGCAAAAGTGTATTATATATTGAAAGATAGGAAGGACCTGGAAAATATCGTAAACGAAATAGTGTTACAACAAGAGCAAGATACCAAAATATCAAACATACGAAAAAGGCTGATGGAATCTGAAGCAATTATAAATAAATTTTACTGTATATACAAAGACATATTATTCATAAAAACAATAAAGAACCAAGACACATGGAAACTAGTAATTCCTCAATCATTAGAAAACCAGATCATCAAAGATTACCATGTAAGATACGGGCACATGGGAACACTCAAAATAGTAAAAGCTTTGAGGAAGATTTGTTTATTAAAAATATCACAAGAAAGGTAAATAAAAATATAAAAACCTGCACGTTATGTCAGATGGTCAAAACCAATAATGAAAGGAAGAATGGAACGATGATACCCATCACTTCAAATGCCAAACTAGAGAAGGTGTTCCTCGACATATGTGGACCGTTCCCACGTAGCGGAGGAAGGCATGGATACAAGTTCATCGTAATTATACTAGACCATTACACCAAGTACACCAAACTATACGCTATAAACAGAGCAACAACAAATAAAATATTAGATATTATCAAAAATAAATACATTTCAGAAATTGGAAAACCATACATGATAATAACAGATCACGGGACACAATTTAAAGGAAAAGGTGGAGAGAAGAGTTAATGAAATTGAACATCAAAACATATAAAACGTCCGTATACCACCCTAGTAGTAATCCAGCAGAAAGGATGTTGAGAGAGGTGGACGCATTTTGAGAACTTATTGTCATGATAACCAAAGGGAATGGCAGAAATATTTAACTTCAACCAAAGTATTTTTAAATATCAGCTACCACCAATTTACTGAGAATACACCATACTTAATGATGTTCGAGAGGAAACCAAATAGAGAGATACAAGAGATAATAGAATTCCCAAAAAACCCAGAAGACCCGTATGATAAAAACAAATGGTACAGCCTAATTGTGGAAACGACTGAGAAACAAAAAGCCAAATATGCTAAAACCCAGCCCAAAATAATCAAATATAAAGAGGGAGAAAAGATATTAATCAAAAATCGTGAACTGCCAAGTACACTGGAAGGCATAGCGAAGAAATTGTTATTGCTTTATACTGGACAATATGTCATCACAAAGGATAATGGTAACAATACTTACCAAATAAGTAATATAAACACAAGAAAAATAAATTACTAGAAATAAAATAAACAAATTTCAAAATTCAAAAAGTTGGTAAGAGCAACTTACTACCTTATTTAGATGACATATGAGGAATGAAAAAAATAAAATAAAATAAAATAAATGAATAAAAATATAAAAACAAAGGAATAAATTACCAAAATTCCTACCAAGTAAAATCAACTTAAAGTCTATTAAAGTTGATATATGAAGTATAAAATAAAAAATTATAATAAAGGAATAAGTTACACAAATTCCTATATAAAAGTAAGAACCAATAACTTACAATAATATTTAAACAAAAAGTAGGCCTACCTAAAAAGGAATGAGCTACAAAAATTCCTATAAAGTAAGAAAAACTAACTTACAAAAAATTATCAAAAATGATATTTAAAACAAAATAAATAAACAAAAATAAAATACAAGCAAAAACTGCTAAGATAAATACCTGAAATAATAATGGGTTTAATGTATTCAAAGAAAAAAAAAATCTGAACTGGTACAAGGAAGAAAAAGAAATTATGTATAAAACAAATATACAAAAAAATGGCTAAAGCAGAATATTGCTAAACAACCAAGAAAAAGAATAAAGATGTCTAAAATAAATAAAAATGATCACAATACGAATAGAAAAGCAAACTAATGAAAAGTTAGAAATAATGAAATTAACATATGAATAAATAATAAACAATCAACTGTATGAGTAGATGACAGTATATAGCAATGGTACAGCGGAAGGAAGAATGAGTAAAAGGCAAAAGTGATCTAAAAACAAACCACATGGTGGACAATCCCAAAATATATTATTATTATTAATTTAAGTCACAAGTTGACAAGAAAGGTAGTTAAGATTGACTGTTGAAAAGTCCAGCAATCAAAATAAACTGAGCAGAGATGATGTTCCTCTGGTCTCAGAAAAAATGAGTAGTAATGGAAGAAACCAGCTACTAAAAAGTTAGGGAAAAAATTGTATAAGGGAGAACACACTAATGGAAATAAATAAAAACAGATCCAAATAAAATGGAATGAATCAAGTAAGAAGAGAAATAAGAATGAAGAAACAAACAAGAAAGAAAAGGAAAAAGATTATATATAACTGATAATTTCATAAAAAACTATGTTAGTGTTTTATTAAAATGATCAATTTTGAAGGAGAGGCATTATGTTACAACACAAATAAGCCACCCCAGTACCAGGGATAAAAAAGATGATAATAAATATAAATATACTTCATATTAAATAAAATGATTAAATATAAATAAAATGTAAAGACAGTGACACGACAAACGACGATATTACCTAACCCAAGTGATTGACCAAACAAACAGGAACCAACAAAGAAGGGAAAAAACCAAAACCAAAGAAGAATAAAGACAATTGAAGGAAGTGAACGAATTCCTACAACTAAATAAAATCAAACCAGACGAGGAGGGGAGAACCGAAGAAAAATGAAGCCAATTAAAAATGAAGAAGAAGGAGAAGAAGCAGAAAAATGAAGAGGAAACGAAATGAAACCAAGGGATAAAAAACACCACATATAAAAGGGAGAAATGGTAAACTCAAATATAAAATATTGTGAATAAAACCAATAATTATCCAATACTAGAAATGAATATTATTGTAAATGAAATAATTAATATAACTGTTATAACCAAAACAGTAAAGTACTCTAATAAAGAAAAAGTACACTAACCCAAAAATTAGAGTTAGATATAGTAAAATATATAGAAAAATATTATTAATACTATGTATAATTTATAATGAAAGAAATAGTGAGAAAGTGAGAAAGTGACAAAGAGAAATAATTATAGGAATTACCCACTAAAAAACACTTAAAGTAAACAGATAAAAAGTGCAATAGTGAAGGTGTAAATACCCCAAAATAGTGAGTGTATCAGTGATAAACACCAATTAATTAAAGGTGAAAGTGATAAGTGAAAAAAGATATTGTAAGTGATAAAGAAAATAGTAATAGATAAGAAAACACTTAGTAAATCAAAAATGAACCAATAAATGATTTAAGAGTGAGCTTATAAAAAATATATTATATAGTTAAGAATAATTAGAAATAGTATTCAAAGTAGAGATAGAGAAAGGATATGATGTTATTTAGGGGAGAAAGCCCATGTAAGATGAACAGTTTGTGTTAACATGGAATGAAGAAAGTGATTAGTAAAGAATTAAGAAATTAAGAATATAAATAATAAACACCCTATGTTATAAGGGAAAATAAATAAATAAGTTTGAAGGAAGTGATGATATTTCTCACTCAAAATAATAGCAAAAGAATGAAATATATGTTAAACCAACAGTAACTAATAACTTGTAAAGAACTGTTCATGTTAATTTTATGGATAGGATATGACTGAAGGAAGCTTACAGTACATAGGCCTAATTGTTATATTTTGAGTATTAAGATATAGAAAATAATCTTAACATGTAATCAGAACACAAACAAATTCAAGACACAACAACCACTAAACAAATCAATTGTAACAACAGGACAAAACGCTTTGTAATAAAATGAAATATAATTAGAATATAATAAGTAAAAATAATCAATGGCTACTTAGGACTAGGAAATTCCTAACTGCCAAAACCAATAATAACAAATTGTACAAAATCCACAAGGAAATTAACAAATCTAAGGCAAGTAACTAGCCAAAAATTATGTATAAACCATTTTAAAAGAAAAATGTTACAATAAGAGTTTAAATTAAAAGAAATATGTAATTATCAAATGTCAGCATAATTAGACAAAAGTTAATATCTAATAGAACATGACCTTATGAGGTAATATATTAATCTTTGAAAGGAAATAAATACAATAGTGATAATATTTATTACCCAGGAGGGAAGACAGAAGAATAAAATCAATCAGAAAATATATAATAAATTTGAATAAAAATTTCAAATATGATAACAATGCTTTTAATCTAGCCCTTAACCAATCAAAGGGTTTCTGTTACCATAGAAACGGGCTGTTGGTTACTAATTTTCCGTTAAATTTGTTTACTCGAAAAATGACGCTTGGGTAGTAGGGACGCAAGATTTTGTATGACCGAAATTTTACTTTAAAAAGTTTAAAAAACATTCAAAAGTCAACAACATGAACCAGTGAAAGGAGATGAAGAGTTTCAACGATTAACAGATGTCCAGGAACTAAATAAACGAAAATTGAATAGCAGAAATTCCCAAGACAATTTAGAAAAAGATGCCAGCAGCCTAAGTCACTCCAAAATTGATGAATTTTCCTTGACCAAAGAAAACGATCTATCACAACCTTCTGAACTGATAAGTATCATTAAATACCCTAATCCCCGGAATAAAAGCACTTTATATATTTCTCACATCAATACAAAACTCTCACTATAAAGTAAAAATAATTTTCTTTCAAGGATTGAATAATATAAACTTACGTAGCAAAATTGTTAACTAAAATAACCTCGCACTAATTTGCGAACTTTGTAACAACTATTACTACACTGCCGAATAATTTATAACCACACTTTATACTATTTAAGTACAGATAAGGTATGGTAGTGTACTTTTTTAATGTAACCATATTTTATGTTTTCTTTATAATCCAAAGAACTCCAAATTTTGAGCGAGTTGATATATAGTGAACAAACAGAAGCCATGTTGGCATCAGTATAACTCGTTTCAAAATTAATTTCGTCAACCTAGAGATTTATGTTTCATGTTTTATGCCGGAGCAATTTTATTGAAAACTAACTTATAATATTATTGTCACATTGATTAAGGACCAAACCATAATTAAAGATACAGTACAGAGTGTTACCATTGTTTTATTTCATAGGAAGTTGTATAATATATGTGTGTGTTAGCGATTTCACTGAGCAGACAACTAGCGCTCTTGCCATATGGGCAATGCAGTAAGCTGTACAGAGGCGGGAATCATTCGAACGATCCAGCCGTCACCGCTGATAACACCAATCTAACTTATTAATTCACAAATTTAATTGTTTTCATTAAACAATTTGGTGCCACCCGGGATTCACAACCCCTATGAAATTACAGGTAGGTTGTACTGATAACTGTGACAACGCTACGGACTTCGGTAGCAACAACTATTAATGTAACAACAGGTGTGAGACGAACACACCACACTAACACTTTCTACACATAAAAAACAGGTGTACACATTTTACAGATACGACAGAGTTCAAACGTTACAGATTGGCTTCCATCGCGGGGCTTAAAAGAAGACGATCAGAAAACAAACGTTACAGATTGGCGACCAGCGTAGTGAGGTTAGAAAAGGATGACTAGCGGCGATTATGAAAAGACATCATATGGTTACAAGATTCAACATTAAAAAAGGAACCAACCAGGAAGAAATGGAAGAAATTGAAGAAATGATTGGAGGATTGTTCGAAGAGGATCCCCAACAGGACCAACCAGAAAATCCAAACCAACCAGAACCGGAAATAGAAGTAGTAGTTGATGTCCAACCAGTCAAACCAGCGCAAATAATGGACACACATTTCCAAGAAATGATGAGGATTATGGTGGAACAATTAAACAGAAACAAGGAGGAAATTAACGGAAAAATAGATAATAAAATGGACCAAAACAAGGAAGAATTGAATAAAAAATTGGAATCATTACAAGAGGGAATGAAGGAAGAAAGGGAGTTCTTGAATGAAAAACTGGACCGAAACAGTGAAGAGTTGAAGAAGCAAATCAAGGAGAACATGGAACTTCTAAATAATAAAATGGAGAGCAACCATGAAGCCCTGAAGAGAAGTCAAGAGACGTTGGAAAAGAAGAGTGAAGAGCTGAAGAAACAGATCAAGAAGGATCTGGAAATAGTGAATAAGAAGATTGAAAATAGTAACGATACACTCCAACGGAAATTGAAGGAAGACAGCGAAAAAACCAAAGAGGAATTGAAACAACAACTGGTAGAATGTCGGGAGGAGATTAAACAAACGGTAACCGAAACAAATTAGACTGTGATACAAGTCCGGAAAGAATTAAACAATAAAATCAGCAATGTCGAGGAAGAAGGTTGAATGAGGGTGACAGAACTTTATCAAGTTGCCACCGAAGAATGCCAGGGAAATAAACAGGAGGTGCTTAAGAAGCTGGAGGAGAGGCATCAGGAAATACAAATGGATGTCAATGATCGTGTAGAAAAGGTATACACCGCCATCAACAAAGTAGACGGACAGACCAAAGAGAACAAGGAGAAGATCCAGGGAATCAGCCGAAGGGAGAAGCAAATGCAGGAAGAGCTGGACGCACTGAGGGAGAAACCTTGTCATAATACCCACATTGTAACCAGCGAGAACCGAGATGTAATCAACTTTCGCAGTTACCGGCGGAATCCAATGGAATTCCTCAAAAGAGTAGAGGAGTTAATAGAAAAGAATAGGGAAACCAGGTGGACAAGCGTAAGAAGCCTCATAGATGAAATGTTCAGAGACACCCACGACAACTGGTGGACGGCAACTCGACCAGAGATAAATGATACTCAGGAATTTAAAAAACAATTCCGAGAAAAATATTGGTCTGAGTCCACCCAAAATGTGGTCAGGAATGACATTAGCAATGGGAGGTACGAACCACAAGCAGGACACACCCTAACGTCTTACTTTTTAGGGAAGGTATGCTTGGCCAGAAACCTAGAACCCAAGACACCTGAGGAATCTCTGGTGATACAGCTCGGGTACCACTACGAGGAAGCTGTACAAAAAGCCAGGAGACAAGGGCAAATAAAGACAATCCAAGGAATGGCAAGCTTGTTGGAGGATCACGAGAACGATGGGCAATATAAGAAAAATCGGCTAGTGAACCAACGATATAATAAATGGAATGATAATAATAATGCACTCAATTACAACCTGCCCTACAATCACACACAAAACGGCAACCGGAACAACGTGAACCGGAACAATAACAACTATAATAATGAACAGCCATTTAACAGGAATACACAGAATCATTCTCAGAATAACCAGCCATTTAACAGAGGCCCACCAAACAATCATCCGGGAAACCAGAATAACAACAGGAACATCCCAAACAATAATCCACCAAACAATAGCTACAGGGGAGCAGAACCGGACCAACGCCTAAATGGTCACCCCAACAACAATAACTATTATGGCAACCGGTACAACCCTAATTATCAGTACAACCGGGGAACCGGGGGAACCAAAATAGAGGCGACGGCAGACGCCAAGTAAATTTCATTCATGGGCGTAGACAAAATAACCACAGGAGGTATAGCCCGAACTGGCAGACAAACCCATGGTACCACAAAACCAATACTAACAACAATCAGTTCTCAGAGAGTAGAACTACAGAACCACCAAGGAATGAAAATAACCATCAACAAGGACCGAGCCACGAGACGGAGGACCAGTCGAATAGTCTGGCCACAAATCAAGAACAGCCTTTAAACTAACGAGGTCAGTGGAAAAACCTAAATACCCTTCACATGACCGATCACTTGGGTTAATACGTTGTATAACGTCACGAGATAAACAAAAAGTCATTACGATAATATCTAACAACTATTTAAAAAACATCCGAGAAGCACTTCTCGAAGAAAAGGCTAACCAGTTACAACAAACTAACAGCGAAATTGTCCATATAAAGGCTACCATAAACGGCACTATAACCATAATCATGGTTGACATGGGATCTAACATCTCTCTAATAAACCAGTCCGAATTAGAGCGGTTTCAAGCCAACTCTCGAACACCAATCCCCACACTGCCAATAAACAATATTATAATCATTGGCGCCACTGGCAAACAAAATAAGACGGTAAGAAAGCAAGTCTCATTAGAATTAGACAATCAAAACTCAACCATCCCTATTGTATTTCCTGTGACCAATGGGCTACCATTTAGCATGCTCATAGGATGTGACGTGTTAAGAAGATATTCGGCAGTCATCAACCTGCAAAAGGCAGTAGTATTGCTAACTTCTGAACAGGGAATCTGGTCTGCAAATATCATAAATTGTAATCCAACTCCAACCGCTCTGAATCAAGACTCAGGATTGAAAAGTTACTACTGTCAAACGCATGAACCGTCCATCACTATGGCCGAGGAAGAGGAAAGTAGAGGATTGTGGGAACAGAAAATAGAAGAAATAAGGGATTTCCAAAGAGAACGGCCTCAACAAGAAATCAGTAAACAACAGTCTGAAAACCTCACTGCCATTTATAACAAATACCAACATGTTTTCTCGAATACTCCTGGAAAAGTTAAGGGATACCAGTGTAAAATTAACTTCAGGGAACCTGTAGACGTCCACAGGAAATCAAATCCCATAGCGTACTCCCTGAAAAATGAAGTCAGGACGGAGATTAACAGAATGATTGCAGAGGACATTATTGAGTATAGCCAATCTCAATATACAAGCCCAATAGTAGCTATACCCAAAAAGAATGGCAAAGTACGGATTTGCTTGGACACCCAAGAAATCAATAAAATGATTGTCAATGACCGGACCTCACCGGGAGAAATTGAGGAAATTTTAAAAAGATTTCATGGAATAAAATACATTAGTACCTGGGATACTGTATGTGGGTACTGGCAGGTGGAGCTGCACCCACACAGTAGGCAATACATGGCCTTTATATTTGATGGTAGAAATTGAAACACTATTTATTTTGTTCAAATAATAAAATACTCTTACCTTCGGGTTCTATTCCAGAGTCGTACAGACGAAAACAGCTGCAGAAGGATTATTTGAGTTGAGTGGTGAAAATATAATAACACAGTTTATTCTGGTTAAAACAACTTATTTGGATTTTATTTAATGAAATTAAATAAAATTTTACAGCTATGCAATAACGTATCAAATTCTATGCTAGTTGATTACTACCTTGATTAAAAGTTTCTTTAGTTTCCTGTTATATGGAAATCACATATAAAGTATCGATATATCCAAATGAGAAAAACAATTCTTACAATTACTATATTTCTATGACTACAACAAGGTTTTAAAATGTTTAGTACCCAGTACTTTGTCTCACGCACTCATTCATACTTTTTACATTTTTTATCTTTTAACCCCGTTCTTAGAGCTCTGTGTTTATTTTTATTTCATGGATTTATAAAATTGATTTAGTAGTGTTGTGCAGGGTACTTAACCAATCCACGGCGTTTTTAACAGTTCCCTCACCGCCTCATGTTATTCGCTGTTTCTGATCACTCCGAAATGTTATTTCAACAGTTTACGAATTTGTTCACTGTTGCGGTATACTCCGCCTTGTTTAGTTTACCATGGTTTCAAATTACACTTTACACTTTTGTAACATTTTGTAGGGCCGACTTTATTTTGCTCGAGCACTTAGGTGTTGACCGTGCGTTGCTATTTATACACTTTTTATACTTGTTTTTAATACTTGAAAAGATAGGCCGACTATTAGTTATTATTACGGCCTATCTTGCACCCGAGACCACTGTTTAGCTATCTGCACTGTATGCTACTGCTGGCTGTCTGTTGTACACTCTCTGATGACAAACTGCATACTATTTCACAAGGACTGCTGCTTACTGGGGCGGTTACGCAATACGTCTGGACAATTGTTTAGGCTAACAGTGTGTGTTGCTGGTTACTGGGGCACCTCACAGGTGAAGACTCACAATTGGAAATTAACTGAATTGATGTAAAATAAAATTAAAACTATGGGATCACACACTTCTGTACCGTTACAAAATTACCAATTTAAAAGATTACCATTTGGACTCATCAATTCCGTAGCAGTGTTCGTCAAGTACATGGACCAAGTCTTAGGTCAAGAGGCACTAGAATTCACAACAGTGTAGTACGTTGACGACCTGCTCATAACTTCTTCAGACTGGGACGAACACTGCGAACGAGTCGAACATGTATTAAAAAAGTTGTCCAATAATAATATTATACTTAAATTGGATAAGTCAAAATTTATTGCCAATGAAGTGAAGTTCCTAGGGTTCAACTTGACCGAAAAGGGAATCTCTCCATCCCAAGAGAAAGTTGAAGCCATCCAAAAATTCCCCTCACCAAAAAACAAGAAGCAATTGCAGTCATTCTTGGGGATATGCAATTACTATAGAAAGTTTCAAACAAACTACTCCCATCTCCCAGCGAAATTTTCCAAACAACTTTCTTCAAAAGAAAAATGGACTTGGGGAACTGAACAAGAGGAAGTACTAACCTTAATTAAACAAAACTTTTTTGAAACTGTCGTGTTACATCACCCCAATTTCGAACAACCATTCTACTTAAATTGCGACGCTAGTGATGTCAGTCTAGGCGCAGAATTGTACCAGGAATACAATGAAGGAAACCACATGGTCGTTAGCTTTGCCAGCCGAATACTAAACAGTTGCGAGCGTAACTACAATGTTACAGAAAAAGAGTTGCTCAGCATAGTATTCGCGTGTGGCAAGTTTAGAACCTACATACTAGGGTATCCTATCACAGTCAGAGCGATCATAAGTCAATATCATTTCTCAAACAATGTACATTGAGCCATGGTCGACTTACCCATTGGATACTTGCTCTGCAAGAATATCACATTACGTGGGAATATATTCCAGGCCGAAAGAACATACTGGCCGACGTATTATCCAGAATAAATGTAGAAGATCAAACATTTGAAGGAGAAAAGGGGAAGATAGCAAAAGTGTATTATATATTGAAAGATAGGAAGGACCTGGAAAATATCGTAAACGAAATAGTGTTACAACAAGAGCAAGATACCAAAATATCAAACATACGAAAAAGGCTGATGGAATCTGAAGCAATTATAAATAAATTTTACTGTACATACAAAGACATATTATTCATAAAAACAATAAAGAACCAAGACACATGGAAACTAGTAATTCCTCAATCATTAGAAAACCAGATCATCAAAGATTACCATGTAAGATACGGGCACATGGGAACACTCAAAATAGTAAAAGCTTTGAGGAAGATTTGTTTATTAAAAATATCACAAGAAAGGTAAATAAAAATATAAAAACCTGCACGTTATGTCAGATGGTCAAAACCAATAATGAAAGGAAGAATGGAACGATGATACCCATCACTTCAAATGCCAAACTAGAGAAGGTGTTCCTCGACATATGTGGACCATTCCCACGTAGCGGAGGAAGGCATGGATACAAGTTTATTGTAATTATACTTGACCATTACACCAAGTACACCAAACTATACGCTATAAACAGAGCCACAACAAATAAAATATTAGATATTATCAAAAATAAATACATTTCAGAAATTGGAAAACCATACATGATAATAACAGATCACGGGACACAATTTAAAGGGAAAAGGTGGAGAGAAGAGTTAATGAAATTGAACATCAAAACATATAAAACTTCCGTATACCACCCTAGTAGTAATCCAGCAGAAAGGATGTTGAGAGAGGTGGGACGCATTTTGAGAACTTATTGTCATGATAACCAAAGGGAATGGCAGAAATATTTAACTTCAACCGAAGTAAAACACATGGTACAGCCTAATTATGGAAAAGACTGAGAAACAAAAAGCCAAATATGCTAAAAACCAGCCCAAAATAATCAAATATAAAGAGGGAGAAAAGATATTAATCAAAAATCGTGAACTGCCAAGTACACTGGAAGGCATAGCGAAGAAATTGTTATTGCTTTATACCGGACAATATGTCATCACAAAGGATAATGGTAACAATACTTACCAAATAAGTAATATAAACACAAGAAAAATAATGGGAGTTTACAACCAAGCTTCAATAAAAAAGTTTTATGAAGAAAAATAAATTACTAGAAATAAAATAAACAAATTTCAAAATTCAAAAAGTTGGTAAGAGCAACTTACTACCTTATTTAGATGACATATGAGGAATGAAAAAAATAAAATAAAATAAATGAATAAAAATATAAAAACAAAGGAATAAATTACCAAAATTCCTACCAAGTAAAATCAACTTAAAGTCTATTAAAGTTGATATATGAAGTATAAAATAAAAAATTATAATAAAGGAATAAGTTACACAAATTCCTATATAAAAGTAAGAACCAATAACTTACAATAATATTTAAACAAAAAGTAGGACTACCTAAAAAGGAATGAGCTACAAAAATTCCTATAAAGTAAGAAAAACTAACTTACAAAAAATTATCAAAAATGATATTTAAAACAAAATAAAATAAACAAAAATAAAATACAAGCAAAAACTGCTAAGATAAATACCTGAAATAATAATGGGTTTAATGTATTCAAAGAAAAACAAAAATCTGAACTGGTACAAGGAAGAAAAAGAAATTATGTATAAAACAAATATACAAAAAAAATGGCTAAAGCAGAATATTGCTAAACAACCAAGACAAAGAATAAAGATGTCTAAAATTGTAATGGGACAATTTTGAAGGAGGTATGTTTTTTTTATTTCATTTAATATCAACTATTGGGAAATAATCGGTTTGGACACCCTTTGCGGCCACCGAGACCACTAACACTTATTTGGACACCCTGTATACAATCCTGTACCGGTCCGTGCCTAGTGCACAACGATAACACCGTGGAATGTCAGCTTGTGCGCACATGCGTGTATCCTCCGTTGGGGAGAAGTAACAAAAACTTGGTGAATAACGCTCAACTACAATGGAATGTGGCAGTGCGTGTGCGCCCGTGTGCCGCTGTCTGTAATCTCGACACCAAAGTCGATCACCGGAACCAGCCATGTAAGATGCCGCAGCCAATCACAGCACGAGCTGGCGGAAATGTTTTTTTGACCAACGCACTTGTAGCATCGTCAGTCGACGAAATCACCCATTCCCGGCCGGGGCAAGGCTCGCAGTTCGCGACCTTTAAATTTTGCATTTTAACATATTCTGAAGTGTAACAGTAAATTTGAAGATAAACAGTTAAATCCGACAGTGTAAACGAAGTTAGCAGAGTGTACAGCAAAAGTGAAAAATGTGACAAATAAACAGGACATTCGTATACATGTGCAACGCCACACGCGGTCAGCCGAAGGACTCTGGTTAAGTAGTCGACTCAAATCTAATTTCAATTATTTTTCAAATTCATAAAAAAAGGGGGGTTATAACTAAATTATAGGGAATTTTATAGTATGAGAGAGAGAGAGAGAGAGAGCAATATGGGTCGCTTTCATAATTTAGATACCATGGTTAGAATGTTAAGTGTTTAGTCATAAGTATCGCAACTATTTTCATTTCATGTATAACAAGTATCAATGCTTTCAAGCAAAGTTTTCGAATGAACCGCTAGTAAATTAAAATTAAACTGATATTCCAATAATTATTAACGATGTAATGTAAAAGAAATTGATGAAGAGGGAGTTAAAGTTTAATAATTAATATTAAAAAATTAAAAGTTAATAAAAAGTGTCAATTAAACACATTAATGTGTGTTTGTCATTGCATTGCCTGTTTTTCTCTGCCTAAGTACATCAGACGACACCCTGATAATTCGCTAAGAAGGTAAGTGGGACCAATTTAAATCTTTTTTATTAAGCGAGTAGAGTTTCAGTTATATACACAGATTTCTAGATTCAAATATTTATATTAAAGCTCGTAACGCTTTAATTGGCGCCCGAACAGGGACATTGTAAATTAATTTTTAATGTAATATAAAATAAATTAATTTACAACCTGATCGAAAAAATGGCAGAGAAAAGCGAGAGTGTAAATTTATGTGAAGGTAGTGTGGAAGGGTCAATTTTAAATGTTACGCAAGACGATTTAATATCGACAAATATTAACGAGAGTGTAGACAATACAACACACGAATTAACGATTGAGACAGTAGACGCAAAAATAAGCGATAATGTAAATATATTTAATCAGTTAGCGTTAATAATGGAGATGATGTCAGGAATGAAAACTGAGATCAAATCAGAAGTGAATACTATAAATATTAAACTGACTGATTTAAATAACGAGTTTCATAAGTGTGAGGAGCGAATTGAGAGCGAGTGAAACAAGTATGAACAGCCGTTTGGAAAGTATGAATGAGACTATTATTGGAGTGAGAGATGAACTGACTAGTGTTATAAATAATGTACAAGACGAAATGAGAAACGATAGAAAAATAATTAACGAAAAACAAAAAGAAAAAATGTTAGAAACAAATAAAAAATTTGACACATTGACAAGTAAATTTAATGATAAAATTAAAAAGCAAAATGACAAAATTGACTGTAATGTTCAATGTTTAATTAATGAGTGTGAGCAAAGTGAAATACAAGAAAATATAAATGATGCATTCAGAAGTAATTGTGAACAAGTTGATGCAATTAACATTAATGTAACTAGCTTAAAGAATAAACAAGCAGAACATGAGCGTGAAATAATTAAAGTCAGAAAAGACTTAAATGTATCCATTAATCAGATGTTAACTAATGTGAGTGAGAGAGATTTATATAGAGAGTTGTATGCAGATAGAGAAATAGAATTATACAAGTTAAAGAGAAATTATTGAGTTAGAGAGAAAGTGGAAAGAGAGAGTAGAGTATGCGGGGCAGGGGGTAAATTTTCCTATTAATTTTTCTGAACCAAGGTGTTCACAAGTGTTGTTTAAGAAGGGAAAGAGTCCCGTATTGATGTCGTACAATGTTGTACCCTCTGTCTGTAATAATGATGTTGAAAGTATGATTTGGTATTGTGATGAGAGAGATATAAGTGGAGAATGGTATGTTAATCAAATAACAGAATTATATAATGTGAATCGAAAATATGACAAATGGAGAGAAAGTTTAACAGTATACTTGAAGAATAATGTAAATAATTATCTGACAAAAATAATTAAACCAATCATGAATGTATTTACCGATGGAAACTGGACAATAATAACTTACGTTGACAAGTTGTATGAAATATTAATAGGGAATAACCCTATCAATTATGATGATATAATGAATGGAATAAAGATAATGGATGATTATTATAATGATAGTAATAACCAATTGAGTGTGTATAACAATGAAGCTTGTTACAAATACATTAGATATATATATAACGATGGAGGTTGAACTAAAATTTCAGTGTATAGACCTTGGTAAATCTTGTAAATTATGGTAATGACCTTGCAGATTTGGGCATATGAAGCGTGAAACAATTGAACAGTTATTGACGCATGATTTGTAAATAATTTGTGAATTCATTTGTGTAGATATATTATTAATATTTTGCAGTTTACATAAATAATTATGAAGACATTTTGATAATAATTGAAATATGTTGTGTTTAATAATCAATTGAAGTGAATATTTTGAGATAGTTAAATATTGTGATTTAATGTTGTATGATTGAATTTTTATGAGATATTTAAATTATTTGATGAAATTTCAATTGAAAAACAATTAATGAATAAATAAATCTTAAATAGTTTAGTTTGTGGAATGACATAATTGTTAAAACATATGTTAATAATAATTTTGAAATTTTAAGAAATTCTTCCTATTGTATGACGGTCCATATGAGGTTAGCCAAGTGAAAATGGAGAATGCGTATGTTTTAGTAGATTTGCAAACTCGAGAAATAAAGGGAACCTATAATGTGACCCAGTTAAAAAAGTATTATCTAGCTGAGTGATGATGGATGTATTTGTGAATATTAATATTTTCATACCTAAACAGACATTTTTATATTCTATTATTATAAATTGTTATTATTGTTTATGCACACATTATGTATTTTATGTAAATGGACATTAAGATAGTTAAGAAAGAAATGTATTAGTTAAAACACCACCAAGACTAGAAATGTCATGTAATATAAATTATCAATTTTAATTTTAAAAGGAAATATTATACTTGTGATTCCCCAACTTTTCGGGCGGTCACGGCCTCACCGAACCTTGACCGTGGAATTGGTTTAGCTTTAACAGCTATGGTTGGGGCTCATTGCGTCACGTTCTGCCATAACTGGCCATAGCTGTTATCGTTGTAAAGGTGTACTTTGAAATTGATGGGGGGTGAAATTAAGGGGAATCACCAAACTATGAAACAGCGGCTGCCACTCTGCCCGCATAGGGGTAGCATAGACAGGTGGTAGAACCGTTTTAAGGGTGCATAATTATAGACAAGAATATGTCGATATTCAACAATGTTAAAACTTACTAGCGGAAGCAGAGACATGGAGAGGTAAAACCCTGCTCCAAAATATAGTCTTTGTGGAAGCGAAAAGGCGCCACAGTCTTACACAATTTGCAATAGAGTGTGTGGCCGGGAGGTGGCTCAGAGGAGCCACGAATGTAAATTTTATAACATAAAAATGTTTTACTAATTCAAATTTGATCCTATAAAAACTGCTTGTGCTCTGTTAAATAACTAGCTGCTCAGACAAGTCAATACAAGTTGTTCGTGCTATAATTTTAAGTGTATTATTTTATTGTTGTACGTTAGATATAAGAATTGATAAAAATATATTTCATGCAATTTGCTCAATTTTGAAATGTGTTTACAATTAGCTAGGGATGTCAGCTGATCAGCTGTAGAATATCACTTAGGAATGATTTGCAATTTGTTCAAGCCAGTATAAATAACTAAATCACCAAAAGTAATGGAGATGAGATTATCAAAGAAAAGAGGTTCATAGTAAAAAGGTAAAATTTTGATTGAAACCGAGGAAAATTTTAATAGAACTTGAAAATGTAAAATTATAAAGTGTCTATTTGAATAATTTAAATGTCAATCCAATTGTTAATTATAATAATATTTTGTTAATTTTAAATGTTGTATTTTGTTATGTTTTTGCGTGGCAAGACTGAATTTTACAGTAGTTTAATGTATTCACAGATGTAACTTGTACAGACCGTATGTAGGTCAAAGATCTGGACTGGACCCAGCTTTGGTCAGCTGATGGGTGGTGTTCTATACTAAACCAGTTTTGGCAAGGAAGCGATGCCAATTTTGTTTATTCATTAATTTAAATCAGTTCAAATAAATTTCCTATTGAGAAAAAATGTTATAAAATGTAAATTTTTGAATTTAAATTTTTTTGTTTTGAAAGAAAAAAAAAAATTTTTTTTTTTTATGTTAATTTAACTGAAACTTAAAATTTGATAGGTAGGAATTAACAAGTACATGTGTGCGCCCAGTATTGCTGAAGGCGACCCAGTTTGCATATAAGGGGGAACAGATCGGTTGAGGATCTGGCATGATATAAGCCAGGGAGTGAGGATTTTGGGGGGTAGCATGTTAGAAGGTGAGGTGCGCTGTGGTACTTGTCGGTTCGATTTCTCGGTGTTGGGATCTCTTACGGAGAAGTCCAGTGATCTCGTTCAGATGAGTCCATAGTCGCCGAGCCAGGGGGGTAGCTTACCCATGATGTGTTAAGAAATTAAAGGGGGGTTGTTGGCTCCATATCCTCACCGGTCCTCTTAGGGGTTTTGGCAATGAGATATCTTCTGTTTCGGCAGAAGATCTCTCATTGGGGGGGTATTGTAATGGGACAATTTTGAAGGAGGTATGTTTTTTTTATTTCATTTAATATCAACTATTGGGAAATAATCGGTTTGGACACCCTTTGCGGCCACCGAGACCACTAACACTTATTTGGACACCCTGTATACAATCCTGTACCGGTCCGTGCCTAGCGCACAACGATAACACCGTGGAATGTCAGCTTGTGCGCACATGCGTGTATCCTCCGTTGGGGAGAAGTAACAAAAACTTGGTGAATAACGCTCAACTACAATGGAATGTGGCAGTGCGTGTGCGCCCGTGTGCGCCCGTGTGCCGCTGTCTGTAATCTCGACACCAAAGTCGATCACCGGAACCAGCCATGTAAGATGCCGCAGCCAATCACAGCACGAGCTGGCGGAAATGTTTTTTTGACCAACGCACTTGTAGCATCGTCAGTCGACGAAATCACCCATTCCCGGCCGGGGCAAGGCTCGCAGTTCGCGACCTTTAAATTTTGCATTTTAACATATTCTGAAGTGTAACAGTAAATTTGAAGATAAACAGTTAAATCCGACAGTGTAAACGAAGTTAGCAGAGTGTACAGCAAAAGTGAAAAATGTGACAAATAAACAGGACATTCGTATACATGCGCGACGCCACACGCGGTCAGCCGAAGGACTCTGGTTAAGTAGTCGACTCAAATCTAATTTCAATTATTTTTCAAATTCATAAAAAAAGGGGGGTTATAACTAAATTATAGGGAATTTTATAGTATGAGAGAGAGAGAGAGAGCAATATGGGTCGCTTTCATAATTTAGATACCATGGTTAGAATGTTAAGTGTTTAGTCATAAGTATCGCAACTATTTTCATTTCATGTATAACAAGTATCAATGCTTTCAAGCAAAGTTTTCGAATGAACCGCTAGTAAATTAAAATTAAACTGATATTCCAATAATTATTAACGATGTAATGTAAAAGAAATTGATGAAGAGGGAGTTAAAGTTTAATAATTAATATTAAAAAATTAAAAGTTAATAAAAAGTGTCAATTAAACACATTAATGTGTGTTTGTCATTGCATTGCCTGTTTTTCTCTGCCTAAGTACATCAGACGACACCCTGATAATTCGCTAAGAAGGTAAGTGGGACCAATTTAAATCTTTTTTATTAAGCGAGTAGAGTTTCAGTTATATACACAGATTTCTAGATTCAAATATTTATATTAAAGCTCGTAACGCTTTAAAATAAATAAAAATGATCACAATACGAATAGAAAAGCAAACTAATGAAAAGTTAGAAATAATGAAATTAACATATGAATAAATAAAAAACAATCAACTGTATGAGTAGATGACAGTATATAGCAATGGTACAGCGGAAGGAAGAATGAGTAAAAGGCAAAAGTGATCTAAAAACAAACCACATGGTGGACAATCCGAAAATATATTATTATTATTAATTTAAGTCACAAGTTGACAAGAAAGGTAGTTAAGATTGACTGTTGAAAAGTCCAGCAATCAAAATAAACTGAGCAGAGATGATGTTCCTCTGGTCTCAGAAAAAATGAGTAGTAATGGAAGAAACCAGCTACTAAAAAGTTAGGGAAAAAATTGTATAAGGGAGAACACACTAATGGAAATAAATAAAAACAGATCCAAATAAAATGGAATGAATCAAGTAAGAAGAGAAATAAGAATGAAGAAACAAACAAGAAAGAAAAGGAAAAAGATTATATATAACTGATAATTTCATAAAAAACTATGTTAGTGTTTTATTAAAATGATCAATTTTGAAGGAGAGGCATTATGTTACAACACAAATAAGCCACCCCAGTACCAGGGATAAAAAAGTTGATAATAAATATAAATATACTTCATATTAAATAAAATGATTAAATATAAATAAAATGTAAAGACAGTGACACGACAAACGACGATATTACCTAACCCAAGTGATTGACCAAACAAACAGGAACCAACAAAGAAGGGAAAAACCCAAAACCAAAGAAGAATAAAGACAATTGAAGGAAGTGAACGACTTCCTACAACTAAATAAAATCAAACCAGATGAGGAGGGGAGAACCGAAGAAAAATGAAGCCAATTAAAAATGAAGAAGAAGCAGAAAAATGAAGAGGAAACGAAATGAAACCAAGGGATAAGAAACACCACATATAAAAGGGAGAAATGGTAAACTCAAATATAAAATATTGTGAATAAAACCAATAATTATCCAATACTAGAAATGAATATTATTGTAAATGAAATAATTAATATAACTGTTATAACCAAAACAGTACAGTAATCTAATAAAGAAAAAGTACACTAACCCAAAAATTAGAGTTAGATATAGTAAAATATATAGAAAAATATCATTAATACTATGTATAATTTATAATGAAAGAAACAGTGAGAAAGTGAGAAAGTGACAAAGAGAAATAATTATAGGGATTACCCACTAAAAAACACTTAAAGTAAACAGATAAAAAGTGCAATAGTGAAGGTGTAAATACCCCAAAATAGTGAGTGTATCAGTGATAAACACCAATTAATTAAAGGTGAAAGTGATAAGTGAAAAAAGATATTGTAAGTGATAAAGAAAATAGTAATAGATAAGAAAACACTTAGTAAATCAAAAATGAACCAATAAATGATTTAAGAGTGAGCTTATAAAAAATATATTATATAGTTAAGAATAATTAGAAATAGTATTCAAAGTAGAGATAGAGAAAGGATATGATGTTATTTAGGGGAGAAAGCCCATGTAAGATGAACAGTTTGTGTTAACATGGAATGAAGAAAGTGATTAGTAAAGAATTAAGAAATTAAGAATATAAATAATAAACACCCTATGTTATAAGGGAAAATAAATAAATAAGTTTGAAGGAAGTGATGATATTTCTCACTCAAAGTAATAGCAAAAGAATGAAATATATGTTAAACCAACAGTAACTAATAACTTGTAAAGAACTGTTCACGTTAATTTTATGGATAGGATATGGCTGAAGGAAGCTTACAGTCCATAGGCCTAATTGTTATATTTTGAGTATTAAGATATAGAAAATAATCTTAACATGTATTTAAACATTTTTCTTGCCTCCAGAAACGATTAAGACTATAAAATAGGTTATTTACCTTCTGTCGACGTTTCTTAAAATCCTTTTAGGATGACTCGAGTTTCAACACCATTTGGTGTCATCATCAGATCGGTGAATTAGGTTAAAACATTTCGATGCATATGCATCTCGTTAGATATTTAAAAGATTAAAAACAACACATAACATTATATAAAACAATAAATAACTATATCACAATAAAATAACATTAATAAAAGAATATAAAAACAACGCGGCCGCAAACGATCCTGCACAGGAACGCACCCCACGGTAAGATTAATCAATTATAAAAACAACGCGGCCGCAAACGATCCTGCACAGGAACGCACCCCACGGTAAGATTAATCAATGGCATTGATTAATCTTACCGTGGGGTGCGTTCCTGTGCAGGATCGTTTGCGGCCGCGTTGTTTTTATATTCTTTTATTAATGTTATTTTATTGTGATATAGTTTATTTATTGTTTTATATAATGTTATGTGTTGTTTTTAATCTTTTAAATATCTAACGAGATGCATATGCATCGAAATGTTTTAACCTAATTCACCGATCTGATGATGACACCAAATGGTGTTGAAACTCGAGTCATCCTAAAAGGATTTTAAGAAACGTCGACAGAAGGTAAATAACCTATTTTATAGTCTTAACATGTAATCAGAACACAAACAAATTCAAGACACAACAACCACTAAACAAATCAATTGTAACAACAGGACAAAACGCTTTGTAATAAAATGAAATATAATTAGAATATAATAAGTAAAAATAATCAATGGCTACTTAGGCCTAGGAAATGCCTAACTGCCAAAACCAATAATAACAAATTGTATAAAATCCACTAGGAAATTAACAAATCTAAGGCAAGTAACTAGCCAAAAATTATGTATAAATCATTTTAAAAGAAAAATGTTACAATAAGAGTTTAAATTAAAAGAAATATGTTGTATATAAACATACTTATTTATATCAAATTCATTATTATTATTATAATAATCCCTTACTTCTATGTCATTCATTATCACTTCTGTTGGTTCATATACCTGTTCAATATTAGTCAATCTTGTCCAGTCTCCGTTAGAATTATCTGTTAAAATCAGGTGAGTTATATTATCATTGTTAACCTCATCTACTGCCATCTCAGTTTCGCTGTAAGGTAAGTACTCATTATTATTATTACTTCTCTCTACGCATAACCTTTCTGCGAATTCTTCATAATTTCTCTTTACTTTAAATATCTCTATTTCTCTCTTTCTCTCTCTCTCAAAACATTTCTCACCATCATACCAAACTACACACTCTCTCTCAAAATATGCAGGGGACACTAATTCATCATTATGGCACCACCTATGAAGTGCACAAAAAACCAAGGGAACTTTATCTGCAAACCTATACTTTTCCAAATACTCACGTGAAGCTATTTCTTCACCCCCCACTACAACATTACGGGAAAAATCTACCCCCTGCAGCCACTCTACCTGTAAATCCTTTCTACACTCTCTATCGGATTCATCACACACAAACATCTTATTATCAACTTCTATTCTTTCTACCATTTCGTTATCACTCTCAACATCTATACAATCATTTTCTAACACCATATTTTTATTTGTATTGTCATTCTTATTACTCGTAAACTCATTATTTAAATCATCATTTCCACTACTACTTACCCTGTCATCTTTGTTCGATTTTAATTTGTTTATTACTTTCTCATTTTCTAATTCTATTTCGCCTAACCGCGCCCTCACTCAACTTCTTATCGTAAATACAGCCTTGTTCTTTAATTTCTTTCTTCACTTCATCAAATTGTACGTTAAGATTATTTTGGATTTTTCTAATTTAATTTTTCTGTTCACTAAAAAGTGTTTGCATCATTTTTATTATTTCGTTATTTCGTACTTCCCCCATATTTAAATTTTATTTCTATAACACTTTTTATGTATAAAAAACCACTATTATTGTAAAATCAAAATACCTAACACAACTGTATACCTTACTAACACAAACATAACCTTATTTTTACGTATTATATATTTTTTCGATACCCACACTGTTTCTGAATTCTGGCTTATTTATATAATTATTTTATATAACGTCCCTGTTCGGGCGCCACGTGTATAAAAACATATTATTTAATTTGTTATTAGTTGTTAATAATCATAGTTCATAGCTCGTACTTACCAATATTTTGATATTTCTCGGGTCCCAGGGTTCTTTCATAAGCGAGGTCAGAAACAGTGTGGGGTTACGAAATAATTATTCTAACAACATATGTAGTGAAAAGAAAGAAAATTCTGTTTTATTATCTTAAAATCGCAATGACTACCAATTACGCCCACATCTCTACATGCGCCTCGCCATGTGGCATAGTTGTGCAATCAAACAATACATTCTTCATTTAAAGTTTTATCCACCTGTAGAAAAAGTACAACTACCAAAATATCAAAATAAACAAAATTAATTATTTCTCTCTATATTTTACCAAGGGTACAATTATTTACTTGTTTATTATTACGACATAATATTAAAGTATACATACCAATTAACAGGAAACATCTTATATCTAGGTAAGCCGCCCAGCCTGCTCTCTCTCACTCATACTAACTTTAATACCCTCCTGTGATCATTTTAATTAATAAAAAAAAACTTTAAACTCGTGGAATACCCACTGCCGGCAACGTGGTTCACTCACGCTCACTATGACTTCTCATTTTTTAAACTGTTGGGCGTCCGAAACCGATATTGATGTTCTTCAATTGAATAAGCACTCCACTGTTACATTATTTTCACGAATAGTTCTACTTTTACTGGAAAATTATGAAATTTTAAAATGAGCCCACTTGGGACTCTATACCTGGCCAGGTATGATCTGGAGTCAGACTGCGCAGAACGGTAAGGCGTGCACCGCTACCTCGATTTCGTCGTTGTTGAGGAAACCAAAGCCTTGTATTTGTTCGTCGTAGCTTTCGTCTCATGCTATTCATGTAGTTGTTGGGGTGACGACAGTAAACGATCTCAGTGAGGCACTGGCTAACGTCACGAGATGGGCGGTTCTTAAGTTTTTCATATCCGCCATCATGGTAAATGAGACTGCCTCACTTTGGTGTCTTGACATCTTGGTTTTTTGTACGACGGCGTCATTCCGAGTGCGGACCTGGACGGCGCGTGAGTGCATGGTCACACTTATACAGAATTCTTAGAATTCGAGGGTGGTACAAATTCTTTGCTTGCTGATTGCTCAACGCTACTACGTCTTGCCTTTGTCCCAAACTGTTCAGTCAACACGTGGTCTGTTACAATGGGATAAAATTTACAATATGTTTTAGAAAACCCCTGAAATGAAATAAAATAAAAACACCCACATTTTTGACACGTTACAATGTAATTATCAAATGTCAGCATAATTAGACAAAAGTTAATATCTAATAGAACATGACCTTATGAGGTATTATATTAATCTTTGAAAGGAAATAAATACAATAGTAATAATATTTATTACCCAGGAGGGAAGACAGAAGAATAAAATCAATCAGAAAATATATAATAAATTTGAATAAAAATTTCAAATATGATAACAATGCTTTTAATCTAGGCCTTAACCAATCAAAGGGTTTCAGTTACCATAGAAACGGGCTGTTGGTTACTAATTTTCCGTTAAATTTGTTTACTCGAAAAATGACGCTTGGGTAGTAGGGACGCAAGATTTTGTATGACCGAAATTTTACTTTAAAAAGTTTAAAAAACATTCAAAAGTCAACAACATGAACCAGTGAAAGGAGATGAAGAGTTTCAACGATTAACAGATGTCCAGGAACTAAATAAACGAAAATTAAATAGCAGAAATTCCCAAGACAATTTAGAAAAAGATGCCAGCAGCCTAAGTCACTCCAAAATTGATGAATTTTCCTTGACCAAAGAAAACGATCTATCACAACCTTCTGAACTGATAAGTATCATTTAAATACCCTAATCCCCGGAATAAAAGCACTTTATATATTTCTCACATCAATACAAAACTCTCACTATGAAGTAAAAATAATTTTCTTTCAAGGATTGAATAATATAAACTTACGTAGCAAAATTGTTAACTAAAATAACCTCGCACTAATTTGCGAACTTTGTAACAACTATTACTACACTGCCGAATAATTTATAACCACACTTTATACTATTTAAGTACGGATAAGGTACGGTAGTGTACTTTTTTAATGTAACCATATTTTATGTTTTCTTTATAATCCAAAGAACTCCAAATTTTGAGCGAGTTGATATATAGTGTACAAACAGAAGCCACGTTGGCATCAGTATAACTCGTTTCAAAATTAATTTCGTCAGCCTAGAGATTTATGTTTCATGTTTTATGCCGGAGCAATTTTATTGAAAACTAACTTATAATATTATTGTCACATTGATTAAAGACCAAACCATAATTAAAGATACAGTACAGAGTGTTACCATTGTTTTATTTCATAGGAAGTTGTATAATATATGTGTGTGTTAGCGATTTCACTGAGCAGACAACTAGCGCTCTTCCCATATGGGCAATACAGTAAGCTGTACAGAGGCGGGAATCATTCGAACGATCCAGCCGTCACCGCTGATAACACCAATCTAACTTATTAATTCACAAATTTAATTGTTTTCATTAAACAATTTGGCGCCACCCAGGATTCACAACCCCTATGAAATTACAGGTAGGTTGTACTGATAATTGTGACAACGCTACGGACTTCGGTAGCAACAACCATTAATGTAATGACAGGTTGTAACTTTATTAATTTTGGATATTTGATCTATTCAGATTAAAACTCCCACTTACCTTTCATCTTTGATCTGGCCGGATCGCATAGTGTGGACTAACCCATTTCGTTCGACGAACTCTGACGATACATATAACGAACTAAGGTTTTGAAAGAATTTTAACTCGCAATTTTGTAGAAGAGAAATTAGATTTTTTAATTAATCAGAATCATATTTAAATTTTGTTCAAAAACTTTTGATCATTGTTTTACAGATTAAGTTACAGTTTTCTTTGTTCGGTTAGCCTCTGCTACATGCTACTTATTCTAAGAGCTTACCTTAGTGATCACTATACAAAACAAATATACAGACAGAGCCCAGCCTGCCATTCACTCATTCTCTCAATTTATACATCCTCCCCTGAACATTTTTATTACCCCGAACCCTTAAACATGTTGTGAAATTCTATAGTCGGCAACGTGGTCATCATTCGCACTCACTATTTAACGTTTGGCAATCACTGGTTTGTCCGGAACTAAACGTAGATATTCTTCACTGAATGGTATTAACCGCGGTTACATGGATTTAAACTGTTATTTCACTTTTGCTTTAAAATAAAACTGTAAGAGTTAGCAGGGCGCACTCGGCGCTGTGTCGGCCGACACGATCAACGACTAACTGGGCAGGAAAACGTCGCAGGTGTAGCTAACGTGATCTCATACTTTTTGATGGAAATCACAGCCTTGGGCTTCGTCGCCGAAGCTTCGGCCCATGCTATGCATGTGGTTTTTGAGTCAATGTCGCACATGATCTTCTATAGGCAGTGGCTGACATCATTTAAGTGGGCCGGACTTAAAACAGTGCTTCCGGGGGATCTTGAAGAAGACGACAAATATTATTCTCTCTAGCCATCTTGGTTTTTTGTTAGAGCGTCCTTTGAGCGTGATTGAGCAGTTGCGTATGTGCGCTGCCACACACAGGTACAAAGTTCTCAGAATTTTGTGGAGGTGCAGATGCTCCGCCGCATTCCTCAACAACAACTGCGTCTTATAGCGTTGTTTCACTGTTCTGTTTCATTGACTGTTATACTGACACATACGTTGCACAATGATTTTATGAAAAGTCCGCCCAAAATGAAATACATAAAAATATACTTGCCCCATACGGTAAAAATAAAAACACCCAAAATTCGACCCGCTACAAGGTGTGAGACGAACACACCACACTAACACTTTCTACATATAAAAAACAGGTGTACACATTTTACAGATACGACCAAGTTCAAACGTTACAGATTGGCTTCCATCGCGGGGCTTAAAAGAAGAAGATCAGAAAACAAACGTTACACTAATAAACAACAATTTGTAAGGCACAATATTTTCTTATAGTAAATTTATATATACAGTACTATGAAAAGAAGGTGTTAATGAAAAAGAGAAATTTAAACATTTGCATTAGGTATTGTTTGTTTGTGATTAAGCTTAAAGTATGTTCCACCACACAGAATGAGCAGTTTAGTAAATTGTGAAATGTACGTTTTTAGTCAGCGTCTTGGGTAAGAAAAATAGCTGTATCCCAAGGATACGAAATTTGTATATGTAAGCTGGATATGAAATTTGTATAAACATTTTTTATTACTAATGCAAACCGTCCATAAGCAAGAAGAGTTAACGTGAATAAGGTTGCGACAAGACTTGGCGCACGTCTCCCGAAGCGTCTGCTATAATGATTACAAATAATTGTATATATTGCTACGACAGCACAGAACAATCTACGCGTTTATCGAATGCGCCAGAAAGATCTCGACGTAAGCGTGTGGTGTACGTGCTACTAAACGCATTTTGCGAGAATTTTCTCGACTGTGCCAGCCTTCGCTCGGGCCTTCGGACTATGTCAAGGCCGCAGCAATTACGTAGTTCACGAGAGATAAGACGCAGTTTGGAAGCTTCTGGTGTGTGAGCGTAACTATAAATACATCGCGTCGCGGCCTTAGTTGTCAGTTCAATGCGAGATTTTTGACTGTGCGGTTCGAGAGTATTAGTGCGATATATTTACAGAGCGGTTCGAGTTATTAAGGTGTACGTTCAAGTAGTTATTAGTGAAGTGTTGCGTTTTATATTCGGACGGTATAATTGTAATACAGTTGAGTTTTAATATTAGTGGACATTTTATTGCGTATGAACAATTTCATTTGATTTGTTGTAGACACTGTGTTGTTAATTACGAACTGTTCTACTATAACAATTAAAGGTGTGATTAGTGACTTAATTGGTGTCTTGTA
Source organism: Magicicada septendecula (assembly GCA_034769895.1). Classification (NCBI taxonomy): domain Eukaryota; kingdom Metazoa; phylum Arthropoda; class Insecta; order Hemiptera; family Cicadidae; genus Magicicada; species Magicicada septendecula. The sequence goes on along the minus strand of CM068367.1, from coordinate 1,423,750,115 downwards.
CTTATTTTGTTTCCACTGTACGTACGACGATCGAGTAGACCGTCGTAACAGTGGTGTCAGAAGTGGGATAGAACGGTTAACAGTGGAAACAGCGGACACTTTGTACAAGACGAGTGTGATTCGTAATTAATCGGTAAACATGGATCCCAGTCAGATGATGGAAGCTTTACAAACACTGCTGCGGCAGACACAGGAAGAAGCAGAAAAACGACAGGATGAGAAACGAAGACAGGAAAGAGAAGAGGCTGAGGAACGTCAGAAAGCACTAATGCTAGAAACAGAAGAAAGACAGGATGAAAAACGTAAGCAAGAAGCAGATAAAACGGAAGCTCTCTTTGAAGTTATGCAGAAACAGTTGCAAGAACACAGTACCGCAGAATTGGGTATCCTACGAGGTGAGCTTAATAAACAAGTTACTAAAATATCGGAGGTACAAGAATCAATGACATTAAAAATAGCTGAAGTAGAAAAATCTGTCTTGACTGTTGAAGAATCGATGTCTACAAAAATATCTGTTATAGAAGAATCTGTTTCAAATAAAATATCTGCAGTAGAAAACTCAATGGCAAACATAAGAGAACAAATTAAAATTGAAGTTGAACAGTGCATGAAGATTCAACCAAAACAAATTTCTGAACAGACTGTACCAGTGATAAAGACAGAAAAAGACACAGAAAATAAGTTAACAGAGAAAGTCACTTTGCCTGCAGTAGGGACAGTTCATGTCAAAGCTCCAACCTTTGACGGAAGCACTCACTGGGCAACGTACCTCCGCCAATTTGAAGCTGCTGCATGCGCAAATAATTGGACAGAAAAAGACAAGGCTGTTTCACTTGTTCTTGCATTAAAAGGACCCGCGGCAGAACTACTACAGAAAGTGCCACCTGACAGGCAGAACATCTATGCCGAGTTGATAAAAGCTCTAGAATTACGCTACGGTGATAAACATTTGCGAGAGGTGTACTACGCTGTTGAGAACAAGATGACAACGTTCCGGGGAAAGTCTTCAAGAATTTGAAGCAAGTATCGACAGATTGATTAGATTGGCCTATCCTGAAGCACCAGAAGACTTCCGAATAAGGTTTATGGTGCAGACATTTATTGATGGCATCGGAGATTGTGTACTTCAGCAAGTGTTACGAATGGCAAGACACCGAGATAGCTCAGAAGCTCTTGTTCACGCCCTAGAGTTTGAAGCTGCCAAGTCAGCGTCCCGCTACATTAATGGGTTTGTGCCATCACGTTGCAGTCAGAAGATCCCTGTATCACATTACCGTTACGATGGGTGCAGAAAAACAGTGTTGTCGGACAAACAATTCAAAAGTTCAAGAGAGTCGCAACGACTTGAAAAAGACAGAAGACCGAAATGTTACAACTTTGGAAAACGTGGTCATCTACAGGTAGACTGTTGGGAGAAGAAGATACCGAGATAAGAGACTGATCGCACCAATTGGAGAAGTAAAGGCCCAGAACAGCACACAGTTTCCACGCTACAGAAGATCAGTGGAAACTTGATTGTTAATGGATTTGCGGATGGTAAACCAACATCATTTACAGTTGACACGGGCGCAACAGTGTCCATTGTGCGCCCTGACTTAGTCTGTAACCGCCATCCTCTAATTAGCTCTTGTACAATACAGACTGTGACTGGAAGCCCCGTCAAGGTGCTAGGAAAGGTAGACGTACGTGTACGCCTGGGTCTTCTTGAGTTTAGCCACCAAATGCTCGTTGCAGACATTGTCGATGAAGTGATTCTTGGCACGGACATTATGAATGCCTACGGATTCGTTGTGGACTTAAGAGAGAATGTCCTGAAAGTTGGCCAAGAGAAGATAAAGCTTTGCATGGCTAAAATGACAGGGTCTACCAACCATTCGATTAAGCGAGTGGCATTAGTCGAAGAAAAATTCAACAAGTCTGGTCAAGAGGAAACCTCCCTGTTGCAAGCGGAAATGGAGGAAGAACTAGCACAGGAAGTACAAATAAGTATAACGACAAAAGAAGTGATTGGAGAGCCAACTATGGGTGTCGAGACAAAACTCTTGCTTGTTCCTGAGCTGATAGAAGCGGCCGAGGATAAAGTGGCTGAAGATGAGGTTACGCAAGAGGTTGTTGACGAGAACCAAACAAACTTGGATCAGCCAGTGGTATTTAGGTCATTAGTACATGACGCAACGAGAGTGATTCCAGCGAAGCTAGTGGTTGCGCGAAAGATTCGCATTCCTGGGAACGTGATGTTCGGATCACACGAGACTGAATTCGAAGAACGGGAAAATTATCCTTCGCAAGGATGGCCACCTAGATCGCCTGGTCGAGTATTACTTCGAAGACGCTTTGCCAGTTCGAGACGAACAGCCTTAAGGAGGGGGCAGTGCTACGACAGCACAGAACAATCTACGCGTTTATCGAATGCGCCAGAAAGATCTCGACGTAAGCGTGTGGTGTACGTGCTACTAAACGCATTTTGCGAGAATTTTCTCGACTGTGCCAGCCTTCGCTTGGGCGCTCGGACTGTGTCAAGGCCGCAGCAATTACGTAGTTCGCGAGAGATAAGACGCAGTTTGGAAGCTTCTGGTGTGTGAGCGTAACTATAAATACATCGCGTCGCGGCCTTAGTTGTCAGTTCAATGCTAGATTTTTGACTGTGCGGTTCGAGAGTATTAGTGCGATATATTTACAGAGCGGTTCGAGTTATTACGGTGTACATTCAAGTAGTTATTAGTGAAGTGTTGCGTTTTATATTCGGACGGTATAATTGTAATACAGTTGAGTTTTAATATTAGTGGACATTTTATTGCGTATGAACAATTTCATTTGATTTGTTGTAGACACTGTGTTGTTAATTACGAACTGTTCTACTATAACAATTAAAGGTGTGATTAGTGACTTAATTGGTGTCTTGTACTTATTTTGTTTCCACTGTACCTACGACGATCGAGTAGACCGTCGTAACAATATGGTCCAAAGCACCTTAAGTTGAACTTTAGAATTTGAATTAAAATTAACTTTAGACTATTTACTACAACTTTTACGCTTATAGTATACTATATGTCTATCTCAAGAAATAAAAAATTTCCTCACAGACCGAAAATTTTAAAACACACGGACGACATCAATTAATTATAGAGATAAAAAATCAGTAAACATTTTATTTATTGCGCTTTGGCTTTTAAAATGCACTTATAATAAAGGAAATTTATTGTAAATAAAACGTGGTTAAAATTAACTCCATAAATTTAATAATAGGGTAACAATCACTGGTTGATTGAAAAGTTGCTCTAACATCTACAAGTAAACATAAATTGATAAAATATTTTTTTTATGAAGAAAGTAATTCTGTTACAGACATGTAATTTATTCAGAAATGTGCAGCACAGCGTGTAGAACATCAATAAAATTTAAAACTCTTTAAATTTTTATTTCACATTTAGTACGAATGGCAACATTGGAATGACAGAAGTATAGGAGAAACATATGGGTAAGACAGAGCGCGACAGCTCCCATAAGAGCCAAAGCTGTAAATTAAACCTGGGATGGGGATTATTAAAAAAATCAATTACTCCAACTGACCCAAATAAAACACAGAATACAAAACTCCAATTAAATGAAAACATTACATCTCCACAGTGGTTATGGCAGACACACGTATGACATATACCTTCAAGCAATGAGGTCACAAAGGTACACTAACAAATGGAAGTGGAGGGACTGAGTGGTCAGAAGATAAGTACCCCTGTCAAAAGGACATAATTGCAGCGCTGGAGTATGACTATGCCTACTTAGTATCTCAACCAACAATCCATAGGCACTAAAACTGGACTATGTCCAGTCCTATTACTATTTTGACAAAGACATCTTATTAAACTGAACTCTTCGACAAAAGGTGCAATCCATTTGATTCTTGGGTAAATTGTACAACCAGCCGCAATGTCTCAGAGTTCTGTAGAGAAGTAACAAGCTTCAACGTGTTGGCATTTGTATTTATAAGCCAGTTGCCTGAGAGCAAGTGGTGACAGTACAGTCCCCAATCATAACTTGTGACATTTTACAAACTACCTAAGACTTCCACCAAATTGAGGCCAGGAGGAAATGTCTGCACAAAACGCAGACGCACAAGACTGAGTCAGATTTGAATTTTAGGTTGCCAATAAATTTCCCTGACAGCAGTGAAGATGATGCCCAACTGGACTGGTCTTCACAATAGTGATCCAAATAATGTCTATTTCACAACGACCACGTGTTAGTGCAATTTATTAAATCGCCACCTCAGTCTGTTTTTGCCATTTAATCCTCGCTTAAAGGATGCTGGAGTTGGCTGAATACCGGGAATAAATAAGGTAGGTGAGACGACAAGGTAAGTAAGGTGGTAGGTAAAAGTTTTGTAGAGTTACATCATGTCAACTGTACCTATGAAAGTGAACGCATATGCGATCTAGCGAATGATTTGGGTACTACAAGGCCTGACATCATGAAAAACATATTGAAACTTCAGGACGTCAATTAATGTCCATCAGCATTCTCAGAAGTTTTCAAAAGACTTCAATTGACGTCCATCAGCGTCAAATGTACTATAGGCCTACCTGATCAATAAACTGTTCATTCTGTTCTTTGATGAGTACTTCTTTTACACATAGTTCTTCTTCTACACATAGTTCTTCTTTTACACACAGTTCTTCTTTTAAAGACAGTTCTTCTTTTACAGATTGTTCTTCCTTTACAGATAGCTCTTCTTTTAGGATAGAATTTACAAGTGGCAATATATACTGCAAATTGAAAAAATATAAAATTTAATTTGTCTTCTCTGTGACTTACAAAGTACATAATAACGTGTTACAAATAAATATGAAATAAATACAATTATCCATCAATTTTTCTAATAAATATCTGCACTCTGCACAACATGTGTGTGTGTGTGTGTGTGTGTGTGTGTGTGTGTGTGTGTGTGTGTGTGTGTGTGTGTGTGTGTGTGTGTGTGTGTGTGTGTGTGTGTGTGTGTGTGTGTGTGTGTGTGTGTGTGTGTGTGTGTGTGTGTGTGTGTGTGTGTGTGTGTGTGTGTGTGTGTGTGTGTGTGTGTGTGTGTGTGTGTGTGTGTGTGTGTGTGTGTGTGTGTGTGTGTGTGTGTGTGTGTGATTTTACTTTACTTAATCATCTGGTTTTTGCACTTACAATACTGTGAGACTGGTATTCTGTTGATATTTAAAATAAATATCTACAAATGAATGTAACCCCATACCTGCCAACTTTCCAAAAGGCCAATCAGTAAAAATCCCGCGCGTCAAAATACGTCCGAACCCGCGCGTCGAAACACGCAAGAACCCGCGCATCAAAATGCAGTTTAACAACACAAAATGCATGCATATTTTTCACTTCAGATAATTAGAGTTCTATAGCATTAATACAATATTCTAAAGGACAAAATATTTAACGTGAATTAAACGACCACAAGTACTTGTAAAATTTATCAATGAAATCCACTTACCCAACGTTATTCGTAGGCTATGCACACAACCGAAGAAAATTTTGTAGAAAAGAGTATCTTGCTGCACTTCAAACCAAAAAGATAATTATATACAGTACGCTGAAGTTATTTATATTATTTACAATCACATGCACTTCCTTTAGTCCGATTTAAGGGATAAACTTGTAGCTTGTTTAGCTTTCTTTAAAAAGTCTTTAGAAAAAGTGCTTTTATGACACGGTTCAAAAGTGTTCGTTTTCAAAATGGAAATGGCTTCCAGAGTTCCGCTGGACATAGATGACATGAACTGAGTCCTATTCTTCTTAACTAGGCTAAAAATCCGCTCGCATTCTGCATTACTATGCGGTATTGTAAGAATAGACAACATGAATCTAGAGATTCTGTTGAATTTATGATGTCCATCAGCTTTAAGGATGTTTGACACCTGAGCCCATTTAGAAACAACCGAACCCTGTTTACCTTCAACAGAAGACGAGTCATCTATCTGAAGGGCTGCAAACTGCCTTTGGAGTTCATTGACAGCATCATCTCTTGTTTCATTTCCTTTCCGCAACAGAATAATGGGAAACTTCTCCAAAAAGAATTTAACGGAAGAAAACTGAGCTTCTTCGATGCTGTCAAGTTTTGCAACCTGTGCATGCTTCAGGACATCACTCCTGAAAGGGAACTTATTGACCATGTAATATCACAGGCAGTACAGAAATAGTTTCTGACAGACGAAAAAAAATAGAGATTTGTCTTCATCTTTCAGTGTCTTAACCAAGTTCTGGGTTTGAATGCCAATAATCAATTCCTCGTCAACTTTCTGGTTCTGGATAGGGTGATACTGGACATCAAGCAATGCAGAGCCTTTAATTACACTTGGTTTCACAAACTTAGTGAGCGTCTGTTTCAACAGAGCCATCATTAAGTCGAATAATATGTGAATATGCGGGGAAGCACTCTGAAGGACTGTATTAACTCTTTCAAATGATGGGATAGTCACATGCAGAAAAGTGCAAATAGCCTTGTTAAGGTCCGAAGAAAGAAACATGAACAGCTTTTCTTCGCGAGATGTAGTGGGATTCACGTTTCGCAGAACTGGCATGTCACATTTGGAAGAACGTGCCATTCTTTTGGCTTCAGATGAGGAGGAGCAATCAAGAAGTCTCTTTTTCTGGTTGTCATAAGATCTACTGCGGCCTGCTTTAGGAATGGTGAAGAATGACAAACTGGCAGAAACGTTTGGAGCACTCACTACTTCATCCTTGAAAAACGAAAGAAGTGGATCCCACTGATCTAATAATCTGTCTAAACACCTGCCTAAGGATAGCCATCTTGTGCACACGTGCTTCAACAATTTCTTTATTTCTTTTCCATGCAAACTTTGAAATTTCTGAAGCCGTTCTTTTCTCTTGGCACTCTTCTCCAGGTAATAGAAAAGCTCAACAAGAATCTCATCGATTTTGAGTGGTAAACTTGCTGCAGCTTTCTCAGCAGCTAAATTAATGAGATGGCAGCTGCAACCAATGCCAAAAATATCTGCATGAGCTTCTTTCAGAACTGCAAGAACTCCATTTTTCTGTCCAATCATAACAGGAGCATTGTCCGAACAGAATGCAATACAGTTTTTAATTGGTATTTTGTGGAATTCCAATTGCGATAGTAGCAGCTTACCAATGTTGCGTCCAGTCCAATCTCCTTCCAATGCTGGTACCGATAGTACACTACTTGTAACATTTTCTTGCACAGCATCATAAAATGTAACCACTATCGGATACAGCTTCGAACTAGTGTCATTGCTTCCATCTGTGGACAAACAAAATGGTCCATTCTGTAGACGTGTGACAATTTCTTGGGTTGTACAACGTGCCATTTCGTTCAAAACACACGTTGTTTTCGTGCGACCACAGCCATACGTTTTAGCAATTTCCGATGTAGGGAACAACCTTCTGAACAAGGCTCCTGCATGATCAGCTGCAGCCAGTGGTATGTTGTGCTCTATTAGAAAAGAAGTAAACAAACACTCGGCTTGAATAACATCGTAATTACTATCTCCAGCTTTGGTAAAGAAACTATGTATTTTCTGATTCTCTGCCTTTGACTTCAAATTACTGAGATGTTTAGCACACTTAATATGATTTGTAATGTCGTTTTTGCCGCAATGTGCTATATTAATATCACACGCACACACGGTACAAAACGCAAATTTTTCTCCTTTTCTGGATTTCAAGATGCATGGGAATTCCAAAGAATAGGATTCCCTGAACACCTGAAAATACTGTTTTTTTGTGGATTCACTCATGATTTCTGATAAACAACACAGTCATAAAGCGACAAACACAATTCACGTTATTCCACAACTCACAACATAACCTTTGTATCGAAATAAGTGAAGACAAAAATGAAGCAAAAATAGCGACAAGCACAATTCACATTTTTTTTCAAACTTGCAGCATAACCTCGACTTCCCAACGCGTTGAGAAAAATACGACGCAAAATAAACGATGAGCACGATTCACAAGGTCTTTCCCCAATTACAACACAACATATTCTCACCTTCCAAACACATGGTGCAAATAAAATGAAGATAAACAAGCGACAAGCACAATTCACGATTTCTTTAAAAACAATTCCAGCACACCTTGACTTCCCAACACGTTGCGTAAAACACGAAGAAAATGCAACAAGCGCAATTCACACGTTATTCCGTAACTATAATATACAATCTCAGCTACGTAACTTGCATCAAACCACGCCAAGTCAGCGAAACAAAGAATACTTTAACCACGCTTCAATCGGAGCGGCTTGTGAACCAACTAGTCGATCTCGCAACTCAAATATATCGATATAGAACGACTGCATTTCAGCCGGAAAGCATTGTATTCATATAGGAATGTATTCATGGTCGAAAACTGTAACGACCGGAAAATGCGATGTATCGAATACTCACGGGTCACACACATCGGGATAATATATTATATCGATGGTCACACAACATGTACCGGTAGCATGCGGAAGCTCGTTCTGGCGCGAATTTTGAAAATAAGGTCTTCGTACGTAAAATCGTAAAATATCGTAGTTCATCCGTAAAGCCGTAAAACACACGCTATTCCGTAAATTTTACGGAAAACCGTAAAAGTTGGCAGGTATGTAACCCTAATCTCAGTCTCAAGTGGTACAAGGCATTGAACAACCTAACACATTAGCTGTGGGTTACATAATCAGGATTGTGCATATTTTACCTGTTTAGTCTCTTCTTCTTCTACATCCACTTCTTTCTTTATAAAATCCGTTAAAACATCCTACAAATAAAAAAGAATTAAATTTACAATTATAAAAATTTATTACCATTACAGGAGAATGCTTTACATGCGCTGCAAACGAAATAATAGACTTTCAAGATTGGAATAACACCTCACGGAAAGAGTATAAAAATGTTAAGATTTACTGATAATATGGCTTCTATTTGTAGAAAACAAGGTAAATTTATAAACAGCATTCAATTTTATAGACAAATGATTACAATAACAGAAGTTGGAAACAAAAGTAGATTCTGAAAATATTAAAACTGGCAACCGGTAACTTGGAAGAAGTGGTTGTAACTTTATTATGAAATTTTATTATTTATAATTTGAAACTTCCACCTACCTTTTGATTCTTGAGTGATCTGGCCGGATCTCTCGTGGTGAACTAACCCTGTTCGTACGACGAACTTATCAGTGCAGCAAATGAAATAAGGTATTTGAAATAATTATTCGCTCTTTTAGTAAATAAAACAAAATACTGAATTTATTATTATCATTCCAATCATAATCCTAACAATTAAATTAAACGGTATTTGATATTGAGGTGAAGCCCCTTTTTACCAGCAATAATTTTAACATATCTCTTTACTTATCTCTATACTACATTATTAATTAATTTATTCAAGGCGACCCAGCTTGCTATTCACTCACATTCATTCTGTTTTAATACCCCATTTTAATTATTGAATACCCAAAAACATGAAATTATTTATTTAGTGTAATTGTCAGTCGAGTACTTCACCCTTGACGACTCTGATGATCACGCATCGCACCGATTACATGTTCAAAAGCTTAACACATTTTCACTTCTTTTCTCTCACTCCATTTCGAGCTGATAGGTGGTTCTAATTTACGTTTTTATACACTTTGTGGACATTTTGTCAAATTTTGTAGTTCGCGAACTTTTTATGATAACCCGGCCGGGGAGGGTTTCTTTCGTCGACTGATTATGATTTTCGCATTTTTATAAAGTTCTACCCAACCGGGAACACGCGCCAATACTCACGTCCATTACACTTAGTTCTTTTTCGCCGACTCACGAAACAACGACTAACTAAATCCCCACCTTGTCTGACTGCTTCCGGCAACATACACGGCCCCTTTAATTACACAGTTTTTCGTTACCGTTTAGGTAGCATGGTTTGGCATTGGGCACTGGCGTTGACGATGCTGACTGGCGAAAATATTGAGGCTGTGGAAGGCGTGGCCTCTAAGTGTATCCGGCAGCAACGTACCGCGTGGAACAAATTCTTCGTCTCTCGCCATTTTTCGTGGCGTCCTTTTGGAGTCTGATGTGCGTCGTCTACGCGCGCATGTTCATGTCGCGCGTCTTTGTACGTGCCTCAATGCTTAATTACCGTGTGTTTAGACTTGGCATCGTATTCCATTGCCACCTCGCCGTTCACAATCTCACTTCATTGTTCCTTTGATGACAATTTTATTTCACATAGGGACTGATTGTACAGATGGAAAAAATAATTTTATAACTTTAATAAAATGAAAACCCTTCCCTTTAGCCCCGTTACAATACCCCCCCCAATGAGAGATCTTCTGCCGAAACAGAAGAAATCTCATTGCTAAACCCTTAAGAGGATCGGTGAGGATATGGTGCCAACAACCCCCCATTTGTTCTTACACCTCATGGGTAAATTACCCCCCGGGCTCGGCAACTATGGCTGCACCTGAACGAGATTACTGGACTTCTTTATTCGAGATCCCAACACCATAAAATCGAACAGATATGCACCATAATCCACCTAACCTGCTATCATTCCAACCCCCAAAATTCCAAACCTGGCCTTTCACCATAACAGATCCTCAACCAATATGTTCCCCCTTCCATGCATACTGGGTCGCCTTCAGCAATACTGGGCGCATACATATACTTATTACTACATCCTAACAAAATTTATTTTCAAAATCAAAAATTTCGTTTAAATTAAAATCAAATTGTTATATTACCATATCTTTCTCAACAAAATCAAAAATAAAAATCTTTTGCATGAATCCATCAACTCTATTAATTCTCTTCAATACAATAACAATTAAAAAAATGAATTGAATACCTTACTAAAACATGAGTTCACTTATTCTAACCTTTGTTTACATATATTCTAAACAATATAATTCAATAAAATACTAGCAATACACATAAATGATAATATACTTAAAACTCAAACATCATCTATATGGCAGACGGAAAAATCAATTTTTTTTTTTCAAAATATTATTTTTACCAATTTCGGAAAAAATCAAAATCATTTCATTCAATTAAGCAACCAAATGGCATCAATCAATTGCCAGAAACAGGTCTTGCCTATAACATCAGCCTTCAGCTGATCAAACTGGGTCAAGTCAACAACCTTGACATACACGTTATACACAGAACTACATCATAAAGTACATAAAACATCTTTAAAATTTTTTATCTTTAAACATAAAACAACAAGACATTCTAAAATTAACATGGTTATTATTACAATCAACAATAAAATTTACATTTAAATTAATCAAAAATTACACATTTTATAGCTTTAATTAGTTTCAACTTCTATTAAAATCTGTCACTTGTTTCAATCGATTTTATATTTTTACTATGACTCTCTTTCTTTAATATTCGCAATCTCCATTAGTTTGGGTGACCTTTATCAACTTGGCATGTATACATTTATAATCTTCCCCCCTCTGACTCTAATACTCATTAACAGCTTTTTCTAATATGACACCCCTCTATCAAAAACATCTATCAAACATTCTCTAAACCCAACTTACTACTCAACTCATTTCGCATCATTCTACCCTTATAAAAAAAAAATATACTCTCTACCCCTTTGTACTCAGGATGTGTGTTCCCCTCTCATTTCTCATTCCCTTATCTGGTTCCTGGACTTCATTCCTAGGTAACCCTTTACGGCGCTAAACGGTCCCTTCCCACCACAACGCTTTTCATTGAGGACTCCTTATCATACCACCCCCCTTACAAAATTCCCCATCAATTATTTACTCTCCCAATACATCGCTTTCAACTACAAAATATCTCCATTTATCTATTACATCAATATATCACTCTCATTACTCTACATATTTTCCACATATCTACTGTGTCACTATTACATCTCCAATTCTACATTACTTTTATTCCCACAATAATATTATTCTATTCAACTCCACTTCTAAACTTAACTTGGACTGATCTATTTGTCCTAACTAAATAATAATCACCCAAAATCAACTTTACCACCTTTTATAAACCATTTAAAATTCTTAACTATCTCAATTCCTTTTATCATTTAAATTGAACTCTTTAACCACATTGAAATCATTATGTTCGAACATTTAATTACATTCAATTTTCCTTATATTCAAATATTCAACTACATTGAAAAATTTTCAAATCATTTATAAGTGATACACTAACAGCTGATCAGCTGATTTTCTTGGCAAGGTGAATAACCTTACTATAGACACATTTCAAAATTATATAACGTGCATATGTTCATAAACTCTTAACCTAAACCTACTACACATAATTAATACAAAAAAAAAAAAACAACATTACATATAGAATTCATACTTACAGTATCACTCCACTCTATCATAAATACATAAATATAAACACCAAACACCCTGTACCTTCTGAAACAATAACGATAATATGATTCCACAAATAAATACATCTTACAGTTATTCGTTTATTAATTATCATCAAAGTTAGATCTCATAAAATAATTCAAAATCATTAGAAAAATTCAATCATATAACATTTGAAATCAACCAAAATAGTTTAAACATCTCAAATTCATTAAAACACAACATCAACACAATTACAATTCATTAATTACCAAATCATTATTTCTTTTGTCTGACAAAATATTATTATTATTAAAATCAATTTCTACTACATACACATTGTTTACATTACATATTTGTTACAATACACACCCAATTAATTACACTAAAATTTATTTACAAATCTTCATCATTAATTGTTCAATTTTGCCACACTTCATTTCCAAATTCAGCAAGGTCATAACCATACATTAAAATATTTAATATATTTAAATGTCCATTTATTAATTTCTTATCTAACCGCCATCGTTGTATAATAGTCTTACTTTTTTATAACACTTCTCCTTTTTACTCGCACTCAATTTATTATTATTATTATTATTATTATTATTATTATTATAATTCTCTAATATTTCAAATTGTTCCGTAAAACCCACATAATAATTTACTGGATTATTCCACATTATTATCAAATCATAAAACCTGTCTACATCATTGATTTTGGTCTTGTCACTGTCTGTTTTATTACCTATCACCCTTGAGTATTTTAATCTCTCAATTTCAAAATCATTTACTACTAATACTCTGCGTCTAAGCACGGGTGAGCATTCAATATAATTATAGTTATTATTATTTCTTTTGGCACTATCTTCATAACAAGGTAAGTCAACAATATTCCTAATTCTCTCTCTCTTTATTTTCTCTAGTAGCTCTTCACAACTTCTAACAACATTAAATAATATTACCTCTCTTTCTCTAAATATAAACAATTCTACCACTCTCTCACAAAACCACTCATCCTGACACCCTCTCACTTTGTTTCTATCACTCCACACAAAAGGCAACATAACATTATCATAACACATCCTGATTCTTTCAGGGAATTCATGATACATAAAAGGGGACCTACTTCGAGACACCTTGTCTCTCACATAATTACTGGATGAAACTCTGTCCTCATAACTCGTTATCGGAGTCTTTACTCCATTTAAATCACGGGAAAAATTTGCCCTTTGTAAACCCAACCTCCCTTTAACCACTATCTTATTACTACTCTCTAATTCCACTAAAACTGCATCTCCACTATTATTACTCACTTTATTTTCTAACACCTTTTTAATTACCTTGTTGTTATCACTTGTTAACTCATTATTATAATTATCGGTACTCACCTTGTTCTCAGTTATTTCATTAATTACATTCCCACTACACTTACCGATATTTCTTGTAACATTATCATCTTTTATTCGTTTTATAGCTATCTGGAAACGTTCATCAATACGTTTACATAATTCATTACTCATAGACTCAAATTTTACACTTATGCTCTGCTTAAACTTAATCTTTTGTTCTTTAAGTTCTTTAAAATTAATATCATTTTTAACATTCTGCTGTTCACATTTTATTTTCTGTTCATTAATATCATTATGCATTTTGCGTAATAAATCGTCATTAGAATTAAAACGACTCTCAAATTTTTCGTCATTTGCATCAAAACGTTTATTTATTTTATCGAATTTTTCGTCATTGGCATCAAAACGACTTTCAAACTTACTATCCATCTTTCGTAAAAAACTCATTATATCCATTTCATCGGATTGTTTATTTTTATTTGTTAAAACTGGGGTTAACTGAATTCCAGAATCAACATTTAATTGTAATTGAGTCGAAATCGGGGTAGAATGAATTATTACGTTACTGCCAACAGCTGTTTCTGTAACAGCGCTGTTGTCATTGCTTGGCACAGCTGTCCGCATTTCACTTTCATTCAGTGACTGTGGTTCAAGGTCACTTTCGCTCATATCTACGTCTGTTAAGTTACTTTGTTTTGCGTGCTCAGACATTTTTAACTGATTTCTAACTTATTTTTACTTACGTTATAACTACAATTGGTTAATCTTCCCTTCACAATATTATACTATAACATACATAAAATAAATCTTATACCATAATTACGTACATTTTACGTAAATTAATTCTCTTTCATAACCGTACTTCACTTTCTGCACTGTCAAGATAGGCCGGTGTAATACAACTTTTTATTATATTACATCCTGGTCACGGCACCAATTGTAACTTTATTATGAAATTTTATTGTTTATAATTTGAAACTTCCACCTACCTTTTAATTCTTGTGTGATCTGGCCGGATCTCTCGTGGTGAACTAACCCCGTTCGTACGGCGAACTTATCAGTGCGGCAAATGAAATAGGGTATTTGAAATAATTATTCGCTCTTTTAGTAAGTAAAACAAAATAATGAATTTATTTTTATACTTCCAATCATAACTCTAACAATTAAATTAAATGGTATTTGATATTGAGGTGAAGCCCCTTTTTACCAGCAATAGTTTTAACATGTTTTAAAATTTTTCTTATATCGAGACTACATTATTAATTAACTTATTCAAAGCAACCCAGCTTGCTTTCTCTCACATTCATTCTGTTTTAACCCCCATTTTAATTATTCAGTCCCAAAAAAAAAAGGAAATTATTTATTTAGTATCATGGCCAGTCGAGTACTTAACCCTGGGCGTCTATGATGATCCAGCGCCGTACCGATTATATGTTCGAAAGTTTAACACATGTGCACTTTTTCCTTCACTCCACTTCGAGCACCTAGGTTGCTTTATGGTTGATTTCAATTACGTTTTTTAACATTTTGTAGACATTTTATAAGATTTTGTAATTCGCGAACTTTTTAGGATACCCCGGCCGGGGAGGATCTCTTTCGTCGACTGATTATGATTTTCACATTTTTATAAAGTTCTACCCGACCGGGAGCACGCGCCAATACTCGCGTCCGTTACACTTAGTTCTTTTTCGCCGACTCACGAAACGACGACCAACTAAATCCCCACTTTTGTCTGACTGTTTCCGGGCACATACACGGCCACTTCGATTACACAGTTTTTCGTTACCATTTAGGTAGCATGGTTTGGCATTGGGCACTGGCGTTGACGATGTTGACTGGCGAAAAGATTGAGGCTGTGGAAGGCGTGGCCTCTAAGAGTATCCGGCAGCAACGTACCGCATGGAACAAAAGTCTTCGTCTCTCGCCATTTTTTGTGGCGTCCCTTTGGAGTCTGATGTGTGTCGTCTACGCGCGCATGTTCATGTCGCGCGTCTTTGTACATGCCTCAATGCTTAATTACCGTGTGTTTAGACTCGGGATCGCATTCCATTGCCACCTCGCCGTTCACAATCTCACTTCATTGTTCCTTTGACGACAATTTTATTTCACATTGGGACTGATCGTACAGATGGAAAAAATAATATTATAATTTTTAATAAAATGAAAACCCTTCCCTTTAGCCCCGTTACATGGTGTAACAGGCCAAATGGAGAAACTGATTTGCTGTTGTCAAATACTGGGCTAGGAATTAGGAAGAAATTCCTCAAGTTAATGTCTGCAGCATTGCACTACACACGCTGGATGTGGAATCTAGATAATTTGGAAAGGTGAAAAAAAGAACCACAGAAGCATTTGAATTGTGCTGCTATATGCTAACATGTGCTGAAGAACATTAACAACATACTGGATGGGCAAGACATGAAGACAAGACCATGGAGTGGCAGGTCACTAGTTGAGACAGCCAAGAGTAATGATTTTGGTGATGGGAGCCCAGTGAATTGTAGGTACCATAGAGAAGGCAGAGACTGGAATTGACTGTTGACAGTATGGGACGCTGTAAGCACTACAGACAAAGACGAGCATAACGATACGAAAAGCCTAAGAACCACATCAAAGCAAGTACATGTTATGATAAAAGAGAGATAAGTTAAAGGTGTAATCTTAAACCTTTCATTATTGCCTTTTCCAGACAGAAATTTCTGCATCTAGTGATCTTCATACAAGGGGAATTTCAAAAGATCGTGGTTTACAATCTAGAGGTAGTTTTGCGTTTCTGTTTTTCACTGGACTATGACACTACATTTGCCCCATGAATAGATGTAAATCATCTAGTTGGTCTGCTGTGTTGTTAATAACAAACAGTTGTGTAAACAAAGTCATCTCTCAAAGTCATTTCTCATCAGTGCGCTGTTAAAAAAGGGAAGGTCTAATGTCGTGCACCATCAAATTTCTTGTTACAAAAAGGTTTAACACTAACACAAATTTTTAACGAGATGAAAGATATGTTGGGTGATCATTTACTACAGTTTATTTGTAGACTTGTAATGGGTAATACAAACTGGGTCCATCATTTCATTCCAAAACAAAACACCAGTCAAAACAATGTATGTACAGTGGTTCTCTGTTTCCAAAAAAGGCTAAATCAATTTCATCTGCTGGAAAGCCGACTTTGATTGTCTGAGATGCTAAGGGAGTATTGTTAATAGATTATCACGAAAGGGTCAAATGATGAAGAGGCACCATGCTAACCTTTTACACCAAATAAATGAAAAACATTTGTGAAATAAATATCGGGTTAAGTACAGAAATAGCAGCAGGATAATGTAAGACTTCATGCAAGCAATGTTTTTATGGCAAAAATTGCCGAGTTGAAGTACGATCTGCTGTAGTATCAGCCTTATTTGCTTGATTTAGCTCCATCCGACTTTTAACTACTCCCAAATGTCGAAACTTCCCTGGGGGAGGGCGGCAGTTAACGTTGTTTTGAGGACCTAGAACAATCAAACTTCTGCGATCGGATAAAAGCACTGCAGCATCGCTGGACCAAGTATATTGAATTACATGGAGACTATGTTGAAATATAAAAATGATTCCAGAAAGAAAAAGTCTTTCATTACCAGGTCATAAACATTTCAAATTGCCCTAGTATATACCTGAAATGTACATGAAAGGATAAATAATCTTACCTGAGAAACACAATGTTTCAAACAGATTTTTATAACATATTGTTACACTAAAGTTTATTAGTTATGATGAGGTAATATGAATTTGAATAATATTGAAGTAATATAGGTAAAAGGCAAGTACAAAATTTGAATAAGTCAAATGTGATTAGTTCTCTACTGTAAAGTAAACAAAATTAGTTACATACTTTTTCTATTAATAGTTTGTTAATTTTACAGTTAAAAGCACCGTGCCTACTGTGTGCCTGATTGACTGTTATTCATAAGTAATCTAGAGAGCAGTGGCTTAGCATGGAGGGTGACTGAGTTACTGACTTATGTATATAAATTCTGAAGGATGCAAATGTATCACCAATGGTTATTATAATAACATTAACAGTGGCTAACAAATGGCGAATTTTGGACTCCCCCAACATATGTCCTCCTGCCTGCCACCACAGGAATCCTGGCTACACTTATCCCAGAAAGGAGTTGGTGAAGGGGGAAATTTCTGGGGATAAAACTACATAAGACT
Source organism: Magicicada septendecula (assembly GCA_034769895.1). NCBI lineage: Eukaryota > Metazoa > Arthropoda > Insecta > Hemiptera > Cicadidae > Magicicada > Magicicada septendecula. The sequence goes on along the minus strand of CM068367.1, from coordinate 1,423,732,230 downwards.
GTAACGGGACATTTTGGCCTACCTGGGAAATAAATAAATTTGTGTTTAATAAAAAAGGAAATTGTATTATATAATAATAATTTGGGAGACATAAACATAAATTGAGAATAAAGGTAAATTTTATTGGTAACGAAATTGGCAGGAGTAATTTTAAAATATTATTCATGGATTATAACGACGTAGAAGACAAACAAGCGAAAATGTGTCAAGGTCAGCTCCAGTGACTTACAAGTTGTGTAACAGATTATGTAACGACATCAGACGATCTTACGACAGAGACAATCCCAGCTTTGGAATTCGGGTGCGCCAGACCAACATTATACTGGCGTAGTGATACAAGAACTCAAGCTAATGAAAAGTTGGTAAACAGCCGCGGCCGCTACACAATGTAGTGCCGTTTGTCTCACCGCCAGTCTTAAATAACCACTCGTGCGAGTGAGACATACAAAGTTCCGGAACGTAAATTGCGGGCCCACAAAACAGCAAAATGTGAATAGCAGTTAAATAAAATGTGAATAACATATTTAAAATGTGAAAAAATCGAAATTCATACATAAAATGTAAATAACAGTTTCGGAGATTATCAGTTTAAAAATAACAAATGTGCGCTTAAAATAATGTGACGTCTTCAGGACTCATTGAACAGCTAAGTAAAAAAAAAAAGTGTACCTAAATATTTAACAACGGTTAATCAAAATTATAATGAAATAAAATTTTAAACAAAAAACGAGATCTCTAAGGGAATAAAGTAACTGTGTGTGTGTGTGTGTGTGTGCGCGCGCACGCGCGCGCGCGCGCGCGCGCGCACGTGAGTGAAAGTATATAAACAAAGAAGGCTGGTTTGTGTTCTCTAAAATTGATTTTATGTTTTTGGATGTATTTGTTTCTCTTCTAAAAAGGGAAAATACCATGTACCATAACTGTTATTATTGTCTATATAAAAAATAGTAGTAGCAAGAAGAAATGAAGGGGGAATATTTGGGATTACGAAAATATCGAAATGATTTTGTTATGTTTTCCCTTTGTTGTATAAGAACTTTAATTAAATAAAAGTATGATCATGGTATGATGGTAATACAGTGGTACTTTCTTGAATAACCGTCTCTGCTTTCCTGTTCGCCGGAAAAGAACCCTGGTAAGTACATATTTTTGTTTCTTGCAGTTGGTGCAAATGACTTTTGTTTTAATTTTGGTAGAGAAACTGCACTTATGGGGTGGAAATTGTACAATGGAGGAAAAAGGAAACTGCAATGCACATTAAGACTGCCAGCACAAATAACACAATTGCATTGAAATATTAACAAACATGTATGAGAGCATGTAATGAGTACAAATACTCAAAAACAAAAGACACGCAGAACACACGTCAGCAGACTATTGGTACACACATGTTCACATACCCGAAGCATATAATAGAAAATAAACACTAACAAAATGAAGAGTTGAAGATTAATGAGTAAAGACTGACAATGTGGATGTGGGGAGTGAGACAACTGGAGAATAAAATACCTGAGAGTGGTTGTCACAAGAACGGGTGGTTGGATAGAAAGTTCAATGCAAGTCATGAACGCTCATGTTGTGTGCCTGCCTCATACTGTTTGGCTAAAAAATATCTGAGACAGGACACAAAAGTAAGAGTATATAGACCAATATGAGGTATGACAATTAAGTTCTCTAACTCACCACCGTTTGGCACTGAGGACAGCACTATACAAGCAGTTCTGTAAGATTTATTTTATAATCTTGGCATTTCAGTGTCTTGTGCGCAGTCGTGAAAATGTATAAGCTGGAATTAGAGCAACAAACATCAAATTTCTGGTGAAACAGGGCAAGAGTGGAAGTGAAATACGTGAAATGTTAGTGGAGGTGTATGCTGAGATTGCTATGAAGAAACCAGCGGTGTACAAATGGATTAAATGGTTTTCTCCAGGGGAGGGAACAAGTGACTGATGAAGAAAGGGTAGGGCGGCCAGTAACAAATACTGGAGTAACACTCCAGTGAGGTGTTCTGGAGCATACCAAGGCAGCTTTAATGGGGAGGGGAGGGAGGGGGAGAGAGAGAGAGAGAGAGGGAGAGAGAGAGAGAGAGAGAGAGAGAGAGAGAGAGAGAGAGAGAGAGAGAGAGAGAGAGAGAGAGACGGAGAAATTAGTTGATTAGAATATCAGGGAGACTTGTGGAGTGGACAACTTCACTTTAGAAGTGGATGTATAAGGTAAGTGTATATGACATGTAACAAGTTAATCGTGTATGAATAGTAAAAACTATGGTTTTTACATTTAAAATGTATACCTTGTCCTCAAATTTTTCCATTTTTGTTCAGTTGTTTATAATTGATAAATTACTCTTGTTAACACCTGAAACAAATGAAAACACACTGGTAGTTATAAGACTAAATCTGCATCACACACAAGTTAGCAAAAGAATAATGTCCGATAAGTACAACGTTTTCTATTTAATGCATATATCATTATTAATAAACAATGTCTTCACATTGTCAAACCTCAGTTTCACCACTACGGGTACCTTATTTTAGTTTGTGTGAGGAGTTTCATGTTAATACAATAAAGTGTTTCTGGCTGAAAAGAAATTCGAGATAACTTATGTAGAGGAGAACTCACATTGATGCTACCTGCATATGTAACTGTGATGAACCAATGTACAGAAAAGTATTGAAACACAGTGCTAACTATAATGATGTTTCCTGAAAAAATGTTTACCCCATAAAGGTACACTTTTCTTGGAAACCACACAACATGTGTCCATATTTCTTTTTGGTCTGTCCACATTTTCACATAGACTTTAATTCCTATTTACCAAAAATTATAGGCTAAGAATCTTGACATCATTTTAGAATTACAGTAGGACCTCTGTATATCGAACTTCTTTATATCAAAAATCTCCATTTATCGAATTTTTTGAAGTCCCATGAAATTTCAATATAAAATAATTTCCATATATCGAACTTTGTAACTTCAGAAATGAGGGGAAAATCATCTGTGATTCCACACTGACTAAAAATGAAACCTGTTAGACCGGTCTGGATTAGTCAGTTGATCACGTGACACTGTGTGTGTTCCTCACTCCCTCATCTACAACAATCGTTCCCGCGCATTACAGTATCTCATCATTCGGTAGTACTGTACGTTATTAAGGAGTAAGGTTAACTCAGTTTCAGTCAGTCTTTATTTTTGTTTTGAGTTTATTTTTTATTTTTTCTCGAGTTCACGAGAACGTAAATGCTGTAATGTCAAAAAGAAAATCTTTGAGTGTTGCAGAAAAGGTGGCATTATTAAAAGATGTGGATAGTGGAATGCGAAAAAAAGACTTGCGAAAAGTTTTTGATTCCGCCGAGTACAGTGTCAACCATAGTAAAGAATCGAGAATCTGTTTTAAAAACTCATGAAAATGTAGGAGCAGATAGAAAACGGTCTAAAACGTGCAAATATGATGACGTGGATGAAGCAGTTCTTAAATGGGTGACAATGGTGCGAGATAAAAACATGCCTACTCAGGACCGCTTATAAAGGAAAAGGCGGTAGAGTATGCTAAAGTGTTGGGGCACTAAGAGTTTCGAGCAAGTTCTGGATGGTTGGACAAATTTAAGAAACGTCACAGCATTAAAGAAAAAATTATTTCGGGAGAAAGTGGAAGTGTATCTGAAGCAGACTGTAACCAGTGGAAAACTACAACTTTAAGGTTAATTTTAGAAGAGTATGAACCAGATAATGTTTTTAACATGGATGAAACCGGACTTTTTTTCAGATGTTTACCAAATAAGACTCTAACCTTTAAAGTCGGTAAATGCTTCGGAGGTAAACATAGTAAAGAACGAATAACTGTTGTCGTGTGTGCCAATATGTCCGGAAAAGAAAAAAATAAACTGTTGGTGATCGGAAAAAGCAAGCAACCAAGATGTTTTAAAGGAGTGAAGTCTTTAGAAACCGACTACGAATACAATAAAGTCATGGATGACGAGTGAGATTTCTGAGAAATGGATAGTAAACTTTGACAAAAAACTGATAAGACAAAAAAGAAAAGTGGTTCTTTTTGTTGACAATTGTCCGGCACACCCTTCTTTTGTGGCAAAAAAGTTAACAAATGTGAAGCTGGTTCTTTTCCCTACAAACACCACATCTAAACTACAACCTATGGACCAGGGAGTAATAAAAAATCTCAAAATGCTTTACCGAAAACAGATCCTCAAGAGGCTCATTTTTGCATTGGAAAACAACAAACCTATTGATGATGCGATTAATCTCAGACTGTGTATATCAGAGGTAGCAAAGGTGTGGCAAAATTATGTACCAGAATCAACAATACAGAATTGTTTTATAAAAGCTGGCTTCTCTCAAAATACTGTTGTGGAAGAAGTTACTGCACTGCCACAACTTGAGGATTGTTGGAACCAGTTACAGTCAACTGGCGCAATAGATCAAGACATATCACTCGATGAATTTTTAAGCGTCGACGAAGACGTTATTGTTGCAGAATATCCAACGGACGATAACATTTTAAGTTCATTAAAAGATACTGAAGATTTAGGTGAAGACAATGAGGCAGAAGAAATTGAAGTTCCTAAACCTTCTAAGAAAGAAATGATTGCAGCATTTGAAACAATCCGTCGAGGTCTTCAATCGGAAGAATATGTGCCTGATGATATTTTCCAGTCGCTCAACAAATGTGAACACTTTTATGAGGAATCTGCATCAAATTTGGTTCAGAAAGACATTCGAAATTATTTTACGACCAATTAATAAAATACAGTATTACTCATTTAACACGTAAGTTCCTACTTTTCTAAATACAAACAATTTTTTAAAGTAAATAAATAAATACTGTACTGTACACTAAATACTTTTTATTAAATAAATACAGTAATTTTTATTAAATAAATGCTTATGGTTTTCATTTATTTATTACCAAAATGTCGTTTTAATAGTATGGAGGCCTATACATGATTTTTTTAACAAATTCCAGTGCTTTTCCTAACCTACGAATAATAATAAGAAACAGGTTTCTGTATATCGAAATTTCTATATATCGAATTTTTTCTTAGGAACCATTAAATTCGATATACGGAGGTCATACTGTATTTGGAGAAAGAAATAAAACTCTGATATCAACTGAATACTAAAATTTTTATAAAACCCCTGAGTTAAATTGTTTGCAGAAGTTATACTCTATATTTTGTTTAATGTCGGCCTAAGTATCAAACTGACAGTTGTGAGAATATGTTGCAATACTACAAGCAGCTTAATGCGAAAGTGTTATTTACAACAAAAGTTTTACACATCTGGCAAGTTTAAAATACTTCAAATATTTGCTCTGTTGGGAGGGGCATCTTAATGTCATCTACAAATGGCTAAATGAAAGAACACCACATCTGCACTCCCAATGTGTTCCCACTGTCAATACAGAAGTTATTACAGAATTTAAAATAAAATTATGATTTCTCAGACAAAATATACTTGAATTTTCACAAATTTAATAATAGCAAAATACGGATGTTCAACATTATGTAATGTTACAATAACATTGTTTATAATTTTTTTTTTTTTTTTTTTTTAGTGAGGATATATTGTAAACAATATATTTCTCATCTCCAATTTGTTAACTTGAGTAACCAACCACCATTTTTATTTTTGATGTGTACTGAATCAATATGAAAACATCACAAATGGCAAGTTTTGAGAAACGATCATTCACTAACATTCACATGCCTAAATGTATATTCACCTACTGTAGACGTGTTGCAATCTATACATGTTACTAACAGTAACATGAGGTCATTTCAACTCAACATTTTTCGAAAGCAAAATTCAAATCACAACCTACACAGTCGTATTAGTAAGCGCATGAGTTAAGCCTATTATATCTTAGTTAATATTTACATCATTAAACAACAAAAACTGTGACAAGGATACTAAATAGTCAACCTTGTTATGGGGAGAAAAATAAAGTATTACTTCTATGCACTATGCAAGTGCACACACGCACACACATTGCAACTTTTACATTTTATAATTGCTAATGAGATTTTGTATAAACTGATGAGGACTGGTTCACCTTGTGTAAGTATTCAGTTATGCCATAAATGAAGTGTTGTTAGGTTATGTTTGTCCAGTTGTAGGTTATGCACGGTACGAATATTACATTACTTTTGAATTTGTCCTGTACGTTGTTTAACAGTACTTGCCTGTGCCATTACTTTCAGTAGATTTCTAACATACTATTATACTGGTTAAATCCACATACAGTATATAAAAGTAGTATATTTAGGTCTACCAGGTATTCTGTTACCCTAATGTTTTGATGCGTTTACAGCACATGCAGGCCAGCACAAGCTGCTGTGAAAGTTGAAAAACTAATAAATTATTAATTCAGACACTAAAAAGTAAACAAGATACCTTGGCAATATTTTGTTCTGCGACTCACGATATTTTCTGGTGAAGATGTGCAATTTTTCTAATTTTCTTAAATAAGTTAGTCAACAAATACGAACCACCTTTCCAAATTTAAATTAAATTTTCTTAATGTTCTGGTTTATCTTGCTAATGAAATTATCAATGACTATTATAGTTATTTTCACCTTAACTTAACGTCCAGTTGTCATTAAGTAAAAATATTACCTTACCTCACAGAAGTACGTACGCACTCTACGCACCAATGTAACTACAGTATATATGAGTTGTGCAAGAGAACCGAGAATCGATTCAAAGAATCGACTCCTCTGAAAGAACCCTACTCTGAATCGATTCACATGGAATTGTTTTGTGGGGGGCGGTCGAGTGAGGATTTCGACTCCCTTGACTCCTTCAGTTCCCACTCCCACAACTCCTTCACAGTTTAGGCGACTGAGCTAGTCAACTACAGTTCTTCTTGACTCCTTCCGTTCCATTCGATTCCATTCAGCTCCGACATCGCCTCTTCCTCCGTTCACGGCTCAGTCCTCTCCTTACCTTCCAGTTGTTTATGTGCCTTCGACGCTTCCAGTTGCCGCTTCGTCTTTCGGATTGTCGATTTGGGGAAACAGAACAGCTTCGATTCCGTCACCCACAACAAGACGGACAGCGCTACCAGCGGCAGCCTCTGAAGAAGCCTTTTAAAGGAGAAAAACTACGTACGCACCAATGTAACTATATAGAATCGAATCGTTCTTAATGCAGGATGGACAACAGTCGGATGTTGCCATGTTGACCATCTTTGTTGGTAAAATTCTAAATACAGAGATAGTCAACTAGTCAACTTTAGGTAAACAATAAGTACTATGGAGGGGAGTGTGGTTTGTCCATCTCTAGAAAAGCCCGCCAATGAATTTTGTCCAAACCGTCTAGGGTGCAGGGGGGGCCATTCCGGCTTCCCGCGCTAACCTAGCGATCAGCTGTTTTTGCCGCGTGACGACTGGTGGAAGAAATACGCACGAGTCTTGATTTACCATGCAATCTTACCTGAGACAATGTCCTACTTAGCATCTCTCTGCTGTTTACACGAAATATTAACAATAATTGTAATGAGCTATTCATATAGAAAAAAGATTAAACAACAAGATTAAATGGTTTGCGGCAAAAAATAATGGTAAAATTTATTTCTACATTTAATAGAAAAGTAAGCAAGTCTGTGCACATATAACATTGACAAAATGGCACAAGATGTAAAATTAAGTCGGAAAGGAGGCGATATTATATATATATATATATATATATATATATATATATATATATATATATATTACTATAATACTTATAACTATTTTACCTCAAGATGTATTTTTTCCTTTAGGGACATGTTTCGGGAGATCCTGTTCTCCCATTTTCAACCTTCGCCATCTTGCTTCTGGTGCAGTATTTGTGTGTTGGCTTCTGGATGTTATTATGGTGGTTTGTTGGTCTTTGGTCCTTCAATGTTGCATTATTGTGTGTGGTTGTGGTATCTGTTTTTGTATTTTGTGTATTTTCGATGTTGAGTGCTTTGAATATTGTGTCATGTTTTGTATTGATTTGTATTTGTTCTGGTATTAATTTGTTTTGTGTTTTATGTTTGTAAATCTGTAAATTTTCCCATATGTTCATTATGGTGCCTTTGTGTGGTATATGTTTTATTAGTGTTACATTGGTTATGTCTGGGAATTCATGTCCTGTGTTTATTGCATGTGTGGCTAAATTGGATTTATATATGTTTGGTTTTTTGTATGCATTTAGGTGTTCAAAATAACGTTTTTTCAGCTGTTTTTTTGTTTGTCCTATATAACATTTATTGCAATCTTGGCATTCAATTTTGTATATACCGTTGGTTGTTGTATTATCTTTGTTGTGTGAGTTATTTAGATTTTGTAATTTATTTTTATTAGTTTTGTATGCTATTTTTATATCTGTGTTTTTAAATAGTTTTGTTAGTTTTGACATTTTATTATTTATATATGTGAATGTGGCCCATTTTTTGTTGTTGTTATTATTTATGTGTTGTTCAGTTTGATTAATTCTTAATTGTTCAGTTTTTATTTTGTATTTGATTTTATTTTCTATTTTGATCATAGTATTTTTATTGTATCCATTTGCATAACCAATTTGGTATATTATATTTCTTTCTTTGTCAGTTTCTTGTTTGTTTAGGGGTATTTTGTACATTCTGTTAAATAACGAATAAAATGCTGCCATTTTATGTTGTGGTGGGTGGTCAGAATGGTTAGGTATAATGATGTTAGTGGAAGTTGGTTTTCTATATATTGCATATTGTATGTGTTTGTTGTATCTTGTGATGGTTATGTCTAAATAGTTGATTTTGTTATGTTTTTCTTTTTCTTCTGTGAATTGTATTTTGGGATGTATGTTATTGATTTGTTTCAGTATGTTCTCTGCATTTGTGTTTTTGTTATTTGATACATATAGTCCATCATCTACATATCTTATCCATATGCCATCTGGGTCATGTGTTTTTATGATATTTTGTATTTTGGTGTCTATATGTTGTAGGAATATTTCTGCTATTATGCTTGATAATGGTGATCCCATTGCTAAACCTTCTTTCTGTTGATAAATTTTGCTATTAAATTCAAAGTAATTTTGTTTTAGTATTAGTTGGAGACTATTTTTTATTTCGGTTATATATTGTTTGTTTTCATTTTGTTCTATAAGTTTGTTTATTATTATGTCAATTGTTTCTTCTACTGGGATATTAGTGTACATGTTTGTTATGTCATATGATGTGAAAAATGTATTTTCATTTATATTTATTATTTTTAGTTTGTCTATTAATTCGTATGTATTTTTTATGTTATGATGGTTATTTGTTAGATGGTTATTTTTTAGTTTTTGTGCTATTATTCTTGCTATTTTGTATGTAGGAGCTTTTTTGAAATTGATTAATGGACGTATTGGGTTGTTTAATTTGTGTATTTTTATTAGGCTGTTCATTTTAGGTGGTTCTGGATTATTGTTTATATATATGTCTATGTTTTTATTGTTGAAAATGTTTTTATTTGTTTTTATTAGTTTTATTGTTTGTTTAAGATAGTTTTCTGTTGGGTTTTTATCTAGTTGTACGCATTTATTATTGTTGATGAAGTCTTCGGTTTTTTTGATGTAGTCAGTTTTATCAATGATTACTGTTGCTTGACTTTTGTCTGCTTTAGTTATTATTAAATTATTGTTCTTTACTTTATTTTTAATTTCTTTTATTGTTTTATTGTTTTTCTTTTGTTTATCTTTGTTTTTCATTTCGCTAGTGATTATTTTTTTAATTATATGTGTTGCTTCTGTTCTTTTTTCTTCTTGTATATTGTCTTTTATTAGGTTAATGGCAAATTCTGTTTCTACTATTAAATTTTCTAGATTTTTGTTTGCATTTTGGGTTATGTTAGTTTTTGACATATTGTTAAAAACCAACTTCCACTAACATCATTATACCTAACCATTCTGACCACCCACCACAACATAAAATGGCAGCATTTTATTCGTTATTTAACAGAATGTACAAAATACCCCTAAAAAAACAAGAAACTGACAAAGAAAGAAATATAATATACCAAATTGGTTATGCAAATGGATACAATAAAAATACTATGATCAAAATAGAAAATAAAATCAAATACAAAATAAAAACTGAACAATTAAGAATTAATCAAACTGAACAACACATAAATAATAACAACAACAAAAAATGGGCCACATTCACATATATAAATAATAAAATGTCAAAACTAACAAAACTATTTAAAAACACAGATATAAAAATAGCATACAAAACTAATAAAAATAAATTACAAAATCTAAATAACTCACACAACAAAGATAATACAACAACCAACGGTATATACAAAATTGAATGCCAAGATTGCAATAAATGTTATATAGGACAAACAAAAAAACAGCTGAAAAAACGTTATTTTGAACACCTAAATGCATACAAAAAACCAAACATATATAAATCCAATTTAGCCACACATGCAATAAACACAGGACATGAATTCCCAGACATAACCAATGTAACACTAATAAAACATATACCACACAAAGGCACCATAATGAACATATGGGAAAATTTACAGATTTACAAACATAAAACACAAAACAAATTAATACCAGAACAAATACAAATCAATACAAAACATGACACAATATTCAAAGCACTCAACATCGAAAATACACAAAATACAAAAACAGATACCACAACCACACACAATAATGCAACATTGAAGGACCAAAGACCAACAAACCACCATAATAACATCCAGAAGCCAACACACAAATACTGCACCAGAAGCAAGATGGCGAAGGTTGAAAATGGGAGAACAGGATCTCCCGAAACATGTCCCTAAAGGAAAAAATACATCTTGAGGTAAAATAGTTATAAGTATTATAGTATTATATACATCAAGAAACGGACTGTAGCAGAAAGTAATGAAATATATATATATGTACATAATTTTTTATTATTCGTTAATTTTATATTAATAGAATTATTTCGATTGTTATTAATTTACTTAGAAACCTCTGGTGATACTGATATTTTTCAGTGAAACGTGCGTCAGGTGTTAAAAAGAATATACGAAATTATACTACTTGCAGAAGAAACAAATTGAAAACATCACAAATTTTATATATATATATATATATATATATATATATATATATATAATATGCCTGCGTGGGTGGGTGCGCGTACGTGCACAGGCGTGCGCGCATGAGTGCGTGTATAAACATTTCTATGTAGTATAATATATTTGAAACAAGCTTCCAATTATTATAATTATAATCAATATCATAATTTTTGTCTTTATCTACATTTTCATTGTTATTTCATTGTTACTAGTTTCAGTTAAAAACTGAAGCTAGTACGTTTAGTTGTAAACATAAATACTTTTATCAACGAAATGAAAATGGTTATTTAGTTGATACATACCTTCATAGGTGACTTAAATTTTTGAAGACGAAGCTACCCAGAGCCGACTCTTTGTTGCTGCATACTTTTCAAGTGACTTGAGTTTGAGCTGTTTGTTCAGATGGCGGATTCTGATGAATTAGAGGTCTGTTTGCCAAGTGGAAGCAACCCATTTATTATGATTTTGATGTGACCATGACAGATGTATTGCTTAAAAGCATTATCAGTGCCGTTGAGAGCAGTAATATTCATGTAGCGGCTGTGACGTGTGATATAGGGGGAAAGAATTCAAAAGTCTGGAAGGAATTAGATGTAAACACAGAAAAAAATTTCTTCATTAACCCGACTACAAACGATAAGGTGTGGGTTTTCTGTGACGTACCTCATCTTTTGAAGCTGCTTAGAAATCATTTTCTAGACCATGGGTTGTTACTTTGCGACGGCACTGAGCTTAAAAAAGATACAATCGAAAATCTGTTACAGCAACAGAAAGGAGAATTGACGATTTTACCCAATATTAGTCAGATACACCTTAACGTAACTGGTCGATCTCGTCAAAATGTAAGATTTGCTGCCACAGTTGTTTTCTAATCGTACAGCAAAGGCGCTGAAGTATGTTGCAAATAAAGAGCGCGAAAGCAGCTTCATCAAACTGGTAAACGATGCATTTGCTGTTTTAAACTCAAGACTTCCAAAAGACCAGAAAACGCCCCTCAGAAGTGGGTACGGCATGAATTTAAGGAGCCAAGAAAATACTTTAAAAAGGTTTTTGGAAGTAATAACTAACATGCGAGTAGCAAGTAAAAAAAGTTTACTACCTTTTCAGAAAGGTTTCGTTATATCTTTAAATTCATTGTTCGGCCTTTATGAACAAATGACAATGATTCATGGGGTGACGTACATTTTGACCGCTAGATTCAATCAAGATTGCCTTGAAAACTTTTTTTCACGAATTCGGGGATTAGGCATCTTTTATAATAATCCCACTCCCTTTGAAGTGCGCAACAGAATTCGGCTCTTACTTTTAACGGGTAGCACGGACGATATACCGTTATCTGGAAGTGCGTCTGTGGCTGAGGATGGTAGCATTCATTCCACCGAAGTTATGGAATCAAATGACTCTGACGAGGATTTCATCCAGTTTGTTACCAATGAACTATGCATAGACATAGTTGAACATACGTTAATACCAAGTTCTCCGAATAATGACACCGACGAAGCAGAATTGTTAAAAACAGAGGACTTGGCCCCGTCTGCAAGTGACAACGATGTTCCTCAAGATGCCTTAAAATATCTGGCCGGGTACATCGCATTCAAGTGCCGCTTCATTGATGAAAGTCTAGGTGTGAGAGGCGAAACATTGTGTCTTTCCGGGGAACATAGTCATGACTGGATATCGATTATATCAAAGGGGGGGCTTACCCATCCGTCAGACGAGTGGTTACAAAAACTGATTCAGTTTGAGATAGTTTTTACTTCTTTCCACGGACGTACAGTATCAAAACAAGTGAAAGTTATCTCTTATTTGGCCACCTTACTCAAATCTAAATTACCAGATGTGGACGAGAAAGTCATTTGTCTGTACGTCAGGACAAGAACATTCGTCAGAATCCGCCATCTGAACAAACAGCTCAAACTCAAGTCACTTGAAAAGTATGCAGCAACAAAGAGTCGGCTCTGGGTAGCTTCGTCTTCAAAAATTTAAGTCACCTATGAAGGTATGTATCAACTAAATAACCATTTTCATTTCGTTGATAAAAGTATTTATGTTTACAACTAAACGTACTAGCTTCAGTTTTTAACTGAAACTAGTAACAATGAAATAACAATGAAAATGTAGATAAAGAAAATGATTATGATATTGATTATAATTATAATAATTGGAAGTTTGTTTCAAATCTATTATACTACATAGAAATGTTTATACACGCACTCATGCGCGCACGCGTGTGCACGTACGCGCACCCACCCACGCAGGCATATTATATATATATATATATATATATATATATATATAATTTGTGATGTTTTCAATTTGTTTCTTCTGCAAGTAGTATAATTTCGTATATTCTTTTTAACACCTGACGCACGTTTCACTGAAAAATATCAGTATCATCAGAGGTTTCTAAGTAAATTAATAACAATCGAAATAATTCTATTAATATAAAATTAAAGAATAATAAAAAATTATATATATATATATATATATATATATATAATATCGCCTCCTTTCCGACTTAATTTTACATCTTGTGCCATTTTGTCAATGTTATATGTGGACAGACTTGCTTACTTTTCTATTAAATGTAGAAATAAATTTTACCATTATTTTTTGCCGCAAACCATGTAATCTTGTTGTTTAATCCTTTTTCTATATGAATAGCTCATTACAATTATTGTTAATATTTCGTGTAAACAGCAGAGAGATGCTAAGTAGGACATTGTCTCAGGTAAGATTGCATGGTAAATCAAGACTCGCGCGTATTTCTTCCACCATTTCACGTCACAGCGAACCAACCAATGGGAGCGTAATTGGCCGGAGTGGCCTACCTTATATTCTAGTTACATTGTCTGCGGTGAGCAGAGGCGTAGTTCCAAAAAATATTTCTCTAAGAAAATAATTTAAAATAATAACTGTATGAAACAGATTTTAATTTAGCACATTTTTAAAGGCAAAAAATAAAAATCCGTTGCTTAAGGCCTTTTATAGACTATATATTAACTAGTTATTTTCAAACTTCGTGGGGGTTATGTGTAAGATGTACAAATATCGTAAATGTTTTTGTATGGTTGTAATGGAATTAAAAATTAAATGATTAGTTGGTACTAGAAGAAACCTACGTTTTAACAAAAATTTCCGTAATTAGTGTACAAAAAACGGCTGTACTTTTGAACCTGAGACCATGCTGAATCATGATTCCCTATTACCATTCTCTTCCGGTATAATTCTTATGCAGTTTCCAATTAAGAAATTAAGAGTTTCCATTTGTAAGAAAGAAAGTTGATATGTTCAATGCGAGGCGATTTCCATGTTGACCTTTTTTTTAAAAGCATAATTGTTATTTAGTTTCCTTTCTTGTTCTGAATTTATTGGACCGAAATTATAACCTAGTTCCCACTTCCCATTTACAGCACATTATTACCTTACAAAGACGAATTTAAGTAAATCTAATTTATAACGAAAGAAGTACATTAAAATCCTCACTTCAATCTAATGCAATAAAAACCAATGTGCAAGTTTCTATCAATATGCAAATGATTAATTATTAGTAGCCTAATTGGTTATTGTGGAATTTTATATTGGTCTAAGTTAACGAAAAAAAAAAAATTGGAAGACCACTTGAAACCGATATAAAATGACTAGTCTACATTGTATTAAAAGATGTCAAAGAGTGTATTTTGCATAAAACTGATACAGTAAGGACCTTTGTTTATGAATAGAAACAAATAAAGACTCCATACTTAGTTTGTACCATTTACGGACTTTGTACCATTGTCTATTGTTATTAAAAAGATAGAAATAACAAATGTATAAACAAAGTTTTGTATATTCTGAATACAAAAATTAAATATTTGACATTTATAGCTTTTACAAAGTGTATAGAAACTTGTTTTACATGGTGTAATGATTTGTTTTATATAGCGACTTCTCAGGTTTGAATAAAAATAGACACTCACGACCTACAGTTCTATGATTATTTTCACACATCATATTAAAAAACATGTTTTCATACTCTTAACAAACAAAAATCAGTAGCAACATACGTTTACTATGAGAAAATATGATTAAAAATTGTAACCTGCCATTACTTGTATGCGAAGAAAACTGGTATAACATTTGCAAACAAGAAATCTTCAATTCTCTTCCTATTTGTTTTATAATAAACTAAAGTCTCTACTGCAGGTTTAAGTCCATTGCCTATTTAATTTATTATAATTAAATAATTATAATTATTCCTGTATTTTGTTAAGTGATAATATTTTATTAATACATCTGCTTCCTGCTCATGTCCAATGTAACTAGAGTAGGAATGGCCCCCTGGCTCATATGTGCAAATAATTTTTTTAAGTGTAGGACTAAACGTCTTTATGAGCACTTTGTATCATTGAAATTTAGTCAGAGTCTAATGAGCAATTTGGCCTAACCTAACTTACTACATCTAAGAATAACTTAATACTGTCAGTTACCTTTATTTTAACATTAAATACATCTTAATTAGTGCAATAGCAGTATTTTTGTGTCTCACATTACACTAAAACAAAGGAATTTCTTGTTACAGTTCAAACAAATGTTGAAATTGTGTACAGGTATTTCTTTTCTTTCAATTCACTTTTTATGAAAACAAGCTTTACATTAATGCTTCTAGGCTTACTGGTATTCTATATTTTCAATCAAATGTTCAACATCCATTAGTTAAAATTTCATGGAATTGTGAAATTAACAATGCTATGACTAATGTGTGGTTACCAATCTATATTTAATTTGTCTTAAATAGAAATAATTTGGTGCAATTAAATTTCTGAGTTCATTTGTTTTATTAATAATTTTAGTAATTTGTTTTTTTTTGTTTATTGAATGATTCCTTATCAGTTTTTCATCTTTGTGCTGTCAGTTTTCATTTCAAAACATTGGATTTTATTATTCTACATTCTATTCATCTATAGCACTGTAAACACTATAGTCTTATAATTTTGGAGGTAGGTCTCCTTCTCTAGAAAGCTTTGTTTCAGAAACTGTCAAAGCAATTCACTCTGTAACACTCCATAGAATTCAGTTAATTTTATTTTTGGAAAGTGCTCAAGTATGTATCATTTTATTTATGTAGGCCTATGTTTTGCTCGAGTATTTCCATTTGCTTGAATATTTTCTACCAGAAAATGGATGAACATGGGTGATGAGATTAGTGACCAACCAGCACAGTGATTGTAACATGTCACACTATGAATTTAGAAAAGACTACCAATATATGGTGTGTTTCAATATCCAGTTAACACTATTGTCAGTTGCTAAGAAAATAAGTTGAAATAACAAGTGCATG
The DNA here is from genome assembly GCA_034769895.1 of Magicicada septendecula. Taxonomy (NCBI): domain Eukaryota; kingdom Metazoa; phylum Arthropoda; class Insecta; order Hemiptera; family Cicadidae; genus Magicicada; species Magicicada septendecula. Next base: position 1,423,715,814 of record CM068367.1, on the reverse strand, counting down.
AAACAGCCTGTAATTTTAATACATTCTTAGAGATTTAATATGAGTAATCTACTAAAGTCATTTGTTTTAAATGGTTTTTATTAGAGCTCTTGAATTTTGCTTAGATTAGTCAAAGACCCAATAAGTTCTTTTTACGGTTCTCTAATTTCTTGGATTTCGTTGTCCATGACATGTCCGTTAGTTAACTAAATATAAGTACTTCTCCCTTTTACAGTTCATCAATTTGCTTTCTCACAGCCTTTTGAATTGTTCATAAAATTTCTATCTAGGATTATACACTTACCTGTAACACTTTATTAAGATACAGATTTATCCCTTGTAGAGTCATCTTCCAATCCCTTGAAAAACTAAAAGTACCGTATGTCTCTGGAATAGGAAGTCAAAGAAAAACAGAATTCAGGTAGCAAGTTTCCATTATTTCATGAGATATATCCTAGAAGCAAACTGTAGCTTCCAGTTATTGTTCATGAGAAACATTATTAAGGGGTTTATCAAAACAAACAATTACAAGCTCACACTTCTCACCATTTGATAAAAAAGTTTTGAAAAGTGTACCTAACCTAGAAATATATAGTTGAGTTATTGGAAATGAAATATGAAGGCTTGGAGAATGTTTATTGATTCTTGGAGTTCGTTGTCCATGACGTGTCCATTACTTAACTAAATACAACTATTATATTAACGACTCGGAACACAAAGTTTTTTATAAGTTTCTCTTATAAGTACCTCCCTCAGGTACCTCTGAAGAAGCCTTTTAAAGGTGAAAACCGGTTCAGGTTGTAAGGTAAAACTTTGTTTTTACTTATAAAATATGATCAAAATACAATCTTCTTCTTAGATTTGTTTTTCTGTTAACATTGTTTCTGCTAGATATTTCTTCTTGCTCTTTTACTCGATATTGTCTTCAGTTCTTAAAACTTATCTGTATCTTCGATTTCAAGCAAGGTATCTTTCTTTCTTTTTGAATAGTGGGATCTGTAGACATTAAAGACTTTTGAGTTTTTCTAATTTCTGATGTAAATATTTCTACGAATCTAGTTGATGTTTCTAGAGTTGAATTTTGTTGTGGCATTTTAATAGGTGTCTTCTCAACCCCAGTTTAGTGTAATAAGGCTAGGTAAATCTTTGAAATATTTGTAGTGTCACCAGGTCATAATGGAACTTCAGCTTGCTGTTGAAAACAAGCAGATTTCAGTAGTTACTTGATAAAGGATGTTTTAAGAGCAATAATTCTTTCAGAATTGTTTTAATAGCCCAGCATTCTGCAAATAACTATTGCTTCTTTAGACATTCAGCTGATTTGAACTTTTTTTAATCATATTGCAAAAGTTTCATATACAATTGTTTCAAATCACATAAAACCTCTGGAAGTATGAAACACACAAGGACAAGTTGAATTATGTTGTAGGGTTAGGTGGGATAATTGTAAATGGTAGAGAGGTTTTAGTTTTTAGACAATCGGTATTGTCATTACATCATCTGTTATAGTTCCCTTCAAAACTGCAGTGCTTCTAATATAAGGGTACCATATGTGCTAATATTTATAACCAAAGTTTTCACGTTAAAATATACTGTGAAACAGTTTTGTATGACTTTCAAAGTATACTGATTTTTTGACAGAAATTGCACCAAAACAACATAAATGTAAATATAACAATCTTTATTAACTTTTTGTGATGTTCTGTAAAGGTTTTTTAAAAGTTTCAACCTAAACTGCATTTACAAATACCCCAAAAATTGCCCAGTGTGGTAAATCTAAATGTGATTTTGGGGTAATTGTAAATGCTGTTATTCAAATACTCTTTTTTGTTTAGTACTATTAAATATCAGAATTTACCAAATCTAGATACTATTATGAGTTCACCACTCTTAAAACATATTCTATGAAAGATAAAATTAATTAAATTAGTCAAAAACCTATGTAAAAAGATTTCCAGATATTTTGTTAGGCCTATGTTAGTGTAGAACAGATGTGAAAAAAATATTTCTTTCTGCATCTGATAAATAGTCAGGTGTATTGTTATGTTAGTGCTCATCACTAATTCACATAACTGATAAAATTCAACCAATTCATAAATGTGTTTGACTCAGTAAAATATTTCTTGGGAGAAAAAATTGATAAGCTTGACCGAGAAAAAAAAAGACTGAGACAAGAAGTTTGTCCACCAAAAAAATGTGAATTTTCTACACTATTAGGCCAAGTGTGGAGAGAAGGTATGATTAGTAAAAAAGTCATAGCAGGTTTTAACAACAGGAATTTTTCAAGTCGATGGGAGAAAGTTTTCAGAATCTGCTTTCAGTCCAAAAGAATGCAATGAGTATAAGAAGAGTAGGGCTATTATACATATTAAATGTTCAGTTCATCTGCAAGCAACTCTACTGATGGGGCACGTCTGCTTTTCAGATAAGTACTCCACTTGATAGGCAGGATTAATGTTAAAATTACTTTGAGAAGCCTGTGAAGGACCAATCATGTTGCAGATGACTTGTAAATAAAAAAATCCAACATCTTTCAAAAAGAACTAACCTTCCAAACGTTGACATAAAGACCCATGTTTTACGCTTTTCTTACATATTTTGTGTCTATCTCTTGAGGAGTTTTTGAGAAAATGTGAACACATAATTTGATCCAGATAGGACACTTATGAAATAATAATACTAGTTGATTCAAAAAATTACAAAACAATATCTTTCTTTTTATGTATACATTGCACTTTTCTAGTATGCAACAATAATTATTAAACTAATTCACCACATTAGCAAATAATTATACTTCTTAAAGTGCAATTAATTAATATATTTTTTTAATATTTAATGTTATTTATCATAATTATTGGCACAGTACATTTGACAGATGAAGTATTGTTACCAACAGAATACAAACTTGGTACCATAATGTATTCCTGTAAACTCATTGGATGATACAAGGCAAATAACTTTTTATCATAAATCATTTTAACTGAGTTTTTAACAGTTCAGAGACTATGGGGAAAAAAATAGAAAGGAGAACAAAATATCGGTATGGAGAACCATAATGACTTCCATATTCAATATGGAAAATGACTCTATGGTATATGGAAAATGACTTCCATGTTCTAAGATTTATATTTAAAATCATATTCGAAATGAAATATTTCCATAGAAACTACGTCTTTCTACTTATTGCTTCAGCATTAACCACAGTACTGGTTACTAACTAACGTATACCACCTAACGTTTTCGCACTCGATTTTCACTGATGATGGCAGTCGATGCCACTGCCGAAAAGTCTGGTTTTGCAGAAAACATTGGACTATGGCTAAACAGCCCAGGAAGCAATTTTAACAAAAAACTATTTCTTTATTACCGATAATGTAGTACACATAAAAAATTCTCCCCTCCACCTTCAACTATAAATTTTAATAATAGAAAATTACCCCCACCCCGTTCACCTAACCTCTTCATTTATTGATATTTCATCTACATTTCTGTAGTGGATTATTATGAGCTTCTTATCAGGATACTTTATTTATAAAAATTAAGTACTTTACTCTTGTTAAATCATAAAATGTTTCAGGTAAACTACCCCTTTCTCTTAACCGATCTTCTCCAAAATCAATAGACCTTCAGTCCTCTACAATTCAGGGATGCATGCAAAAAAATATTTGATTCTGTGTTATCGTTCGTCATGGAAACATTTCTCTTGTTACAACATAAAATGTTGCAGGTAAACTACCCCTTTCCCTTAACCGATCTTCACCAAAATCAACAGACCTTGAGCTCTCTACAACTCAGGAAAGTGTGCAAAAAATGATTAGATTCTCTTTGAATTTTCGGCAGTTACCATTCGTCATAAAAAAATTACCCTTTTTAAAACATAAAACGTTGCTGATAAACTACCCCTTTCCCTTAACCGATCTTCACCAAAAACAATGTGTCTTGAGAACTCTACAATTCAGGGCAGTATGCAAAAAATTATTTGATTATGTTTGAATTTGTGGCTGTTATCGTTTGCAATAGAGAATACCCTTGTTAAAACATAAAACGTTGCACCCCTTTCCCTTAACCGATCTTTACCGAAATCAATAGGTCTTGAGAACTCTACAACTCAGCAAAATATTATTTGATTGTTTGAATTTGCGGCTGTTATTGTTTGCCCATAGAAACAAATTACCCTTGATTAAAAAAAAAAGACGCAGGTAAACTACCCCTTTCCCTTAACCGATCTTCACCAAAACAATAGGTCTTGAGTACTCTACAAATCAGGGCTGTATGCAAAAAATTATTTGATTCTGTTTAAATTTGCGGCTGTTATCGTTTGCCATAGAAAAAAATCTAGACACACACTTTTCGAAAAATGACTTTTTTTCATGTTTTGAGTGTAGTACAATCAGAATCTGCAATAATCTCGAACACGATTTTTTTTGCCATCGCCATACTTCCATTTCCTTAAGGAACATGGAAGTAAAATTAGTTTCTGTAGTTACTTATCATTTATGTCTCCCTCTTTCAATACACGCCAGTCACTTGTTTGATGCTCCGCATTGCTGGCTAGCCTAATCAACTCTTGTATGAGTCCTCTTTGGAAGATATATCTTCAATACTTTCCTTTTGTTAGACATGTTAATTACTATTTGTATTTGAGTAAATAAATATAAATTATGCAACCAATTAAAAAAAGTTGAAGAAATAAAATAAAAACAATTTTAAATAAGAATTTTGTTTCTACACTTTTTCTGTTTTGTTTTGAGAGAGGTCAGTGACCATACCTGTCAGTCACAGCTACAGACACTTTGCCTCATCTTCTTCATGGTTGGATATAAATTTGCTGCTGGCATTTTTTAATGTAACTATTTCAGTTTGGAACACTTTTTTTTAATACTTATTTTACATATTGAAAAGCTTATTACTGTAGCACTGCACCAGCAACGGTGTAGTATGGGTTACTTTATAATTATTTGTGTATTTGGGTATAATTTAAATTTCAGTTATGAATTTGTATATGCAAAGAAGTTATTTATTTGTTCAGTTCAATTTTCTACTGCACCTATGCTCTGACATTGTGATAGTTGCCATTTTTATACACAATTTGTTACGTTGGTAGATGGAGCTTTATAAACCATTTTGTTTCTTAACCTTGATGGTGATAACCTGTAATGTACACATTAAAACCCTGAGATATTTCCAAAGGAACTTGTTCATGACGTGGCATCCACGATGTGGATGATAATCTTTTCCTGACTGGACTCTTTCTTACCAGAATAACTCAAGGAAAGCTAAAATTTGATTTAGCACTAAGATTATGTGGTTTCTGGAGTACATTCTGTAAGATGTTTAGTCAGAAAACCTATTATACTGGTTATAAAATATCCTGTGGTTACTTGTACCCATGATTGGTGCAAATGAAAGTTATACTTGAGTAATTTTTTTCATCAATTCAGTTACTGAGCATGTGTGAGGCAATTATCAACCTCCTAAGAATTATTTTCTGAATAAACATTCACTTTAAAAAAATGTGATTCTTTTTGGAATAAAGTGAAATTATTCTCAAGCATTTCTTTTTACTTCATCTTTATTTAAGTACTTACCAAATACATAAATGAGATACAAGCCATCTCATCAATCTGTACATGTTAAAGCATAGTATATATTAAAACATCTTATTTCAAGTTACGTTCAACACTTCCACATACATTTGACAAGTACAGATATAATGCCAGAGGAGTACTCATCGTCAACAAGTCTGTCTAGTGACCTGTCAACATATTTTTCTGTATAACGCTACGTAACGTTTTGTGTGCCAGCATCATAGCTTAATTGTTATGTAATTAATTATATAACTGTAAGAAGCCACACACACACACACACACACACACACACACACACACACACACACACACACACACACACACACACACACACACACACACACACACACACACACACACACCATATAGAAATAGTTTGGTTTCCATTTAATAAAGTTACTTGATTATGTTAAATAGTTAGTCCCCTTTTGAATGAAACCTGTTTCTTCAATTGACAGTAAGATACAATGTCACCTTCTTACCACTCGGGACTGCTTACTTGTGGCTAGCTAGTGTTTCTCCCAAAATACAATATCTGATGTTTACAATATTTTAGATAAGGAATGAATATGCATTATGATTAATAAGGTTAGTCTTATTAAAATGCTTACAATGTACATAACTGTTTATTAAAAAAATTATATACAGTAACAAAACAATAATTACATTAATAATACATGAATTATAGATACGTTGCATGAATAATTGTTGGAAAAAACTGAGAATGAACAGAGTTACAGTGGGGTCGAAAGATATATAGGATGGAGGACTACAGAGAGATATGAGACTTTGTCAAATAGGTTTTAAAGAAAGAATTCAAATACAGAAATGAGAAGACTTAAGGGTAAAGAACAAGTGAGTGTTACTATCGCAAACATATCATTGTAGATACAGTACAATCCCATTAAAACACGCCAGCTTATTACAATATCTCTTGTAAGACGCGCTTTTTGTCTGGTCCCTACATGTCTTGTATATCGACATTATGAAAAATCCTGTTATCTTTCCAACATGCACTTGAAATTATTTTAAACTCAGAATTTAATGCAAATTCTTTGTTCCATCATATCTAAAACGTACAGTGTAATGGTACATTCCAATGAAGTATTTCATCAGACAAAACAAAGCCTTGCTTGGTGTAGCTGGATAAAACCAGGAACAAAGGAACCTCATTAGATACACAAACAGATAAGTACAAAAGGGGGGAAAATTTTGGCCAAATAAAATATAAAAAAAAGAACATAAAAACAGAAGATATGAAATAAAACAATGAGAGAGAGAGAGAGAGAGAGAGAGAGAGAGAGAGAGAGAGAGAGAGAGAGAGAGAGAGAGAGAGAGAGAGAGAGAGAGAGAGTGTATTGATTTCATTTTTATGTTATATTTCATTGATAATTAAATGATCTAATTACAGTACGGTAAAGTTTTTTCTAAGTTTTCATCACATATTGATGGTGATTGCACCACATAGGGTAACAGTTCCACTAGGTTACCTTATAAAAGATGATATCTTTTAAACAAAAACATATTATTTTTTGTGAAATATTTTATAGTAATAATAGCAATTAATAAACTTTTGTAAGTAATGATGAATATGAGTTAAGTTATTTTAACATGACCCATCTTAACCTAACCTGTGCTCAATGAGTTCGTCTAACGGACTTTGGAATTTTCTGATAAGGGAAAGTTTGATATTTTTAAACTGGTTTCACGCGGACATTGATGCGGCTTCCACCTGTAAAAATGTGGTGGTGACTAGGTTTTTTTAGGAATCTTCTGAATTAAGGTAAGTGATAGCATCGGGGCCTCCTTATTTGTACAATTACAACAGCTCACCAAGCATGCTAAAATGTGTTGTCAATGTTCACTTTTAAACACAAACAAGGGTCTAATAACTGACATGTGCATCAGAGAGAGTGGTATGACGTGAGAAAAAAATATGTTGTCAACTGAAAATGTATAGACGTGAAATTAAGAAATTCTCATTACTTTTTTTTGTTCTCATCACTTCGTATGTGACAATGTTGTGTGAACTAATGTGTACACCTTGGTAAGCGGCGAGAAATTCTCTGTGGGAATTTTGTGTATAATACAAAATGTTAGCAAGGGAAGTCAAACTACACAGGATGTTGTAACATAACAAGATTATGCCCATAATCATGTCATAGCCAAGAGCATTACTAATTGAATCGGGAGTTTTTTAAAAGAAAGAGTATTGTTGAAAGGGTTGGTTAGCAGATTAATTTGAACCTGGACATTTTATACAAAAAAATTAATGTTACACAATGAATTAATGAAGAAAAACTTAAAAAAATAATGAGAAGCATAATGGTTTAATATAATACACGGAAAACTGAAGCCCAGAAGATAAATATCAAGAAATAAGCTGTAGACTAAAATACAAATTTGGTGAGATTGTTCCATCATGTTAAAATATACCTTTGATCAAACGTTATTCAATTCAAAGCACAAGAACAGTGAAATGAAATAACAAAAACTCATAAACATCATGATTATTAATTTTATTTGTTCATTGTAATTTTTGTTTATTTTATTAGTTGTTCCTATTAAGGTTGTTTCTTTTGTATGATCCAAAGAACCCCTAACACATATACAACATCACTTTTCTAAAACAGATTTATAATTATTATATTTTATTTCATATGTATGACTTTAACTGTACATAGACTTTAATTAATTTTTTATTAACCTTGAGAAAGAGTTTTCATGTTATCGAACCTAAAGGAGCTACTAACTGAAGAGAAGGGCATTGTATGTTAGTGAATCTCAATATATGTTAAAGAGAAAAGAATAATAACTTTATTGAAATTAAGACAAGACAGAATAAAAGAGTTCAAATTTTTTAATTCACATTGTTAGAAAATAATTAATTTAACATAATTTGGCACCAACAACCTGAGGCTACAGGATATAGTTACATTGATGAAGGGTAAGATTAAGATTTAAGACTTATTATAATACTATAAAACAAAAGTAACAATAACTAATAAAAACAGATCTAACAATGTACACAAAATTATACGGAAATGTAATACAAAAAACTATTAAAACTATAAACAACTTATACTGCACAAAGTATAAAAACTATAAAACATGCAGAACAATGAATGCATATAAATAAGAATGTGAATAAATGCACATAAAATAAAAATCAGTTAAAAGACAATACTTTCTTAAATAAAATACGTGTAGTATTTTTCTAATTATTTTATATATACACTATTTACACAACAATTTTCTAATTAGTTGTCTTGCGTTCCAAGACCTGATGTGTGTGTTAATACCTGCAACAAGTGACAAAAATATGGGAGTATCTTTGTATAACAGAAATAAACATAACTGCAATAATGCAGTCAATGTATCAAAGTGAAATTTTTCTTGCATGTACCCAACTGGAGAAAGTAGAAAAAAATTGAGCAGTTTATCATATTTACTTAATAGTACATATTTTTCTTACTGGTTGCCTAAAAGAATACAATAGTACAAGAGAACTGTTAATTTTCAAAAAACCTTAAAATGCCTGTTTACTGGTAGTAATAGTTTTGTATTAGGTTGGTACTGAAAGTGCTAAGTCTCATTGAAGACTTTGTACATAAATTTTTCATATTTACTGAGATGAATAATGAAATGGATTTAAATTTTCATATGAAAAAAGAGTTTGGTACTCAATGTAATTTGAGATGTAAATTTAATTACAATATACAAAGTATTATTATTTTTTAAGACTAAGAATTTATATAAGTATGAAGGTCCAGAACTCCATGATAGCTGATAAAATTTCAACAAATCGCGGACCTTCTGCGACAACAAAAAGTTATTTTACATCACATTTTCTTACCAGTTATAACACTGTATATATACTTTCTATATTCATCTGAATTAAAATTCTCATCTGTTGCCTGGCCCAATAAAATTTTTTCTGCATACCAACAAACAAACACACCGCAGCTTGAACTATCATTCTGACGAACATGTTTAGGACAGTTCACTTGCCAATCCTCAAGTGTTCCCCCCAAGATCTTAACTAACACTTGTCTCCAATTACAGATTGATTTTTCATATACGGGTTTTACAGATTCTGACACCGGGTCATAAAATGACAACTGTTTTTTAAGAACATCAGCTACTAAAAGGACCCAATGATTACTGTTTGGATTTAGGGGTAAAATTAATTTTGAATACCCATGCAACTCCATGTGGCACACAGACTCAAGTGCATAATCTAATGGAAATGTTAGAATCATTTGGGATACTGCACTATCTACTGGAAAGATAGGAAATTTGTTACCGGTACATATCTTATTTAAAAAGACATTTATTACATTATCATAGAGCCAACCAGTATGAAAATGTGGATCTGCTGAGGTCAGCATATTCAGTTCGTTATTATTTATATATGTATCCAAAGATTTCAAATGAAGAGCACTGATGCTGTATCCGCAAACATTGTAAAGGGTACGGTGTATATCTTGTTCACTGGAAATAGGGTCAGTGAAACTTTTTCCACGTAGTAGCAAAGACTCCTTTATACAATTATACCGAGCAAAGTCTGTATTTTTAGTGTCTGTTTTTATAGGCTTCTTTTCTTTGGCAGTTTGATTTCTCTTTTGAGGAGAAATTTTGATGTTTGGTGGAACAAAATCATGTGCCATTGAAGAAGGTTTACCATGTACACAGTTTTGATCGTTGTTCAACATTTCACATTTTTGAACTAATAATTGTAAAGTGTTTTGCACATATGGCAGCAAAGATTGAGAATTTTTATTACATATAATGTTTTTCAATTTATCTGCCAATTGACACACGGACTGAATTAATATGTCTGTATTTGCTGTTGCATTATCTAGGTTAACTGAGTTACTATTTGTAGTTACCAACGTTTCATCTGTAGCTATATCTGTACAATCAGAACTTATACACGATGGTAAAGTTAGCTTATGGACAAGATAAGAATGAAGGTTGTGTATATGTTTGCACAATGAATTACTGGATGTGGTCAGCACATGAGCATGTATACTGTCACCGGACAAAAGGCTTGCCGCATGACAACTGGCGCCAATCGTACACTCTAGTTATTTTGGTGGCCCTAAAAAGGACCGAGTGGCGAGAACGTTGATGTTGGTAGTGCCGCGCTGAGATGTTCGGCGGCTGCGCCCGCTGTTCGTGGCGTACTGCAGTCCTCCTCTTCTTTCGGCACCGGTTGTAGAGTCGGCTGCCGGCCCAGCGAAATCCATCGCTGGCGCGGAACTGGAGGGCGAAGACGCAAGAACGCCGGTTCTATTCTTCGGCCATTCCTTCCGGCTGACTCCGCGCCGATGTCGTCCGAGAGAGGAGAGGAGATGAAGTGCGTCCGATAGCGTGGCGATGAAGAGTGCGCAAAATCTTCTGCCGGCCCGGGTTTTAACTAACCGGGATTGCTGAGTGGCTACTCCGAACACGTAGTTGGTCACGTCTCGGCGGCTGCTGGTGCCGGATTGGCTCGCTGTGTCCACCGCTGGTACCGGAGAGCAGATGTTCGCATACCGCTGCTGTCACAATACATGTGTGAACACAAGCTGAAACATGTATATTCATTACATTTTATAAAACATAATTCTGGCATATAACATTTTCTAGCTAAATAATGGACTTTATAAAGGACTGTTGAGTCCGACTGACTCCTGACTTGCCAAACACTACAATTTCCAGTTTCAATTATATCAGAATCTGTTATTTGTATGCCTTTTGTTAACTGCATTGGTATATCCTAATGGGGGCATCTGGGTCAATCTTTTATATTTTAACGCTAAGTGTATAGTTTTATTAACTCTGAAAATGATGTTAATCAAGTCATCTAATCGCCTATTTACATTTCGTTGGAGGTATTGAGTTTTAATTTTATTAAATGATTCTAAAAACATGTTTGTGTCGGTATATCCATGTGAAAAATTTCTGAAACGCATTGCCCACTTCTCTTTTTTACACACATAAATTTCTTTAAAATAATCTAAAAAGCGACTAGTGGATCAGAGTATTTATTAAAAAAGGCTTCTAACATTTCATTAAAATTATTCATATTTTTTTCATGAGTTAAAATTAATAAAGAATCTAAAATTTCTGATGTCAGAGACTTGGATTTCACTTTGGTTTTAAGATTTTTCAACCAGTTCCGTTTCACATGCCACAAACAAAGATGATGTCTCACATTTTTCCCAAATGCAGTTTCAACCGCATTGGCAATGGCTTCATCACCATCCATCATGACACAGTTTACTTCCATATTTGGAAATTTGTCAACAACAATTTTTAAGACACACGCCAGAGTCATTTCATCTAAATAATTTATTATAAAATGAGCAACAGGGAACCCAACACCATATTCATCAGGAACAAGTAAATTTAATAAGTAAAATTTATACTGGTTTGTATTATAAGTTGCGTCTATACACAGTATTCTACAGCAACCATCAACCATTTCTACTGCTTGATACTTTGTTTGAATGCCTACAACAAAAAGTTCAGAACTGTGTGGTAAATTATTTAAACTGGAGGCCCAATTATGGTATCCATTCCTTGAGGTTTATATGCTAAAACTGGGTTGTAACTTTCATTTTTTAATAAGTTAATTAAGATATTTACAGATTCTGCATCATTTTTATTAAGTCGTTTTTTCATCTCCAGTTGATACCTCATTTTAATTATCTGAGATGTTGTTATATAATGTTCTTTTACTGCAGATGTGTTATTATCGTCACCAATGGAAGGCTGTAAATGTCCCTGAATAACATGTTGTAACAGGACAAAAGCCTGTTTTCATATTTATGGTACAAAAGGAATTATTTTATTGTATTTTGCACACATGTAAATGGGTAGGGCAATTTTCCCTGTGCTTAACGAAAACAACGCAGTTACATCGGTGCGGGACGATTCCAAGGTCAAGCCTACGTGACCGGCGACACACAGCGTTATATAATTGTCATTGGCCAACAATACAAACGTCATTAAAAAACATACAGGACGTAACAACAATGACGCATAATCAGGGCGTTTCCTATTTCGATACACCAGACAATGACGTCAATGCGCACACACTTACGCAAAATGTACATAGCATCCACTCTCAGTCTGTTGAATACCATCATAGAGTGAAGATGCTATCAATGTTGCTGGCAAAAGGTCAGCCAGATAAAATGTGTTAAAATCAGTGACAGAAATGTAATTAGTAAGAGTTAGTGCTTCACAATTATCATTTAGTTAACAATGTAAAGTCAGTGATAGAAACACCCAGCAAATACGGAAACTACGCCACACACCTGGCCGGACGATGTAACGGTCCAAAAAATGTGGGTATTTTCTTGGATTTCGTTGTCCATGACGTGTCCGTTACTTAACTAAATATCACTATAATATTGACGACTCGGAACACAAAGTTTTTTATAAGTAAAAACGTAAAGTTTTACCTTACAGCCTAAACCGGCTTTCACCTATAGAAGGCTTCATCAGAGGCTGTCGTTAGTAGCGCTGCTCGTCTTGTTGTTGGTGACGAGAAAGTGTTTCGAAAGATTGAAGCTGTGTGTGTGTGGTGAGATGTGTTCGAATAATGCGTGCGATTTGAATTGTGTCTGTTCGTTTAGGATGTCGTTTTTATTTGTTTTTGTGTGTTTGTATATGAAAACTAGACACTCTAGAACAATTAGAAATATACAAACACACAAAAACAAATAAAAACGACATCCTAAACGAACAGACACAATTCAAATCGCACGCATTATTCGAACACATCTCACCACACACACACAGCTTCAATCTTTCGAAACACTTTCTCGTCACCAACAACAAGACGAGCAGCGCTACTAACGACAGCCTCTGATGAAGCCTTCTATAGGTGAAAGCCGGTTTAGGCTGTAAGGTAAAACTTTACGTTTTTACTTATAAAAAACTTTGTGTTCCGAGTCGTCAATATTATAGTGATATTTAGTGGGTATTTTATTTTATTTCATTTTCGGGGTTTCATAAAAATATATTTGTAAATTCATTTCTCAACGGTGACCAGAAAACGTGTATAGAACAGTGTAACGAGGCAGCTACGCAATATTACGTTGCAAAATCAGTCAAGGAATGTGCACCACCTCAGATTTCCAAGAACTTTGTTGAATGTGACCATGCGCCTGTACGCATGACCCAGGTATACGCGCGGGCAGGGACGCGAAGCAGATCAACTGACGCTATCGAAAATGGCGCAGAGGCGAAGTTTTTGTGAGACCAACAACCCGAGCTGAAGGATATGCAAATTAAGGTCCGCCTCTTTAGTGACGTCAAACCGGAAGCGCCTAAATATCGTCGGCGCACACTACAGAAAAAACCACTATGTATCATGCGTATAGCGATTAAACTGCAACAACTCAAGTGTGAGCGTCGACGAAATTCGTCCGGCAAGGCATGAAGATCCGTCCGCCCCAAAGAGACTCTTGGTGCAGTTCGTCACTGATCGTGTCTGGCCAGACACCGCCCTAAAGGGGCTCTTCAGATTTTTCTACATTTCAGTCTTAAAACTCTATTTTGTGAACTATTATGTGGCAGTGAAACCAATAGTTGTCAAATAACAACAACCGTGAAATCCGGAACTCATCACAAAGTCAAAATGAGAAAAACGAACAGTTCAAACTAAAACCGCATGCCGGCTGGGGAGGGGTATTTTTATATTATTAGATTCAGTGTGTTAAAGGTTTGTTAATAATGTGAGAGTGTGTGATGCAGGCTGGGCTATCTACATAGATGTAAGTAATATAATTTAAGCATACCATAGTAAGATGTATGAACCAGAGTACAAAATTTGGAAAACCATGTGAGAAAATTTATTGGTAAAATTTAACCTTTAACGTTGCAATATTTGATAATTAAAAATCATAATTTCTCTTCATAAAATGTGTAGAGTAAGTCATTTCACTAACCTATGAAACACATGTTTGCGTCTGATGTACGTGCGATCGGATTTCTGGACCCAAAAGGAACCTTTGCAGGTAGGTGTAATAAATTGTATTTTGTATTTTATATATTTACACTGTATTTAACTTCACAATGGTGCCCGTGACAGGAACGAATTTAATAAATTAAATTCCACACCTACAAAGATGCAAACGTGTGTTGTTAGGTTAGCGGAATAAAATAAAAAGTGCGTCATTCACACAAAATTGGCTATATAGTATATTACATATTGACTATATTATAAGTACGCACAAGTATCAATTATAAAAAAGTAAGAATGGCAGATAACGAAAATAACATAAATGAAACGACTAGTATCAAAATTTTTGACGAGTCAAACATGAGTAATTTTGAGGTACATTCGACTCCAAGTGCGAGTCAAAATAAAATAGAAATAAATGTAACAGACCAAAGCAATGTAACTGAAGATTCAGGGATTCAAGTAACCCCGACCTCAACAAAATACAATAAGGGGGATAATGATATAATGAGTATTATACTTAATCAATTAGAAAAAATGAATAGTAAATTTGATAGTCGTTTTGACAGTAATGACATAAAATTAGATAGACAAAGTAGGGATTTTAATGAGAAATTTGAGGTTCAAAAGAACAGTTTTGATGAGCTAAAAAACCAAATTAACGAAATTAATAGATGTTGTAAAAATACCAGTGAAGAATGTACTAATAAAATTAACCAAGTAGATACCAAGTTAGATAATTCAATACAAAAGATAGATGTTAAATTTATTGAAATAGATAGTCAAATAGATAGAGTTGAGAAGCAAATAAATGAGAATAATGAAATGTTAATAAATTCACTGAATGAGTATAATAATGAAATAGAGTACAAAATAAATACGTGTAATACTGAAACTGAATGTAAGCTGAGTAGCGTAGTAATGACAGTTGAAAAAATAAGTCAGAATATTGATGAACACCAAAATAAGGTAGACTTTAAGATAAATGAAATTGAAAATAATTGTAAGACAGAAATACAAGCAGTGAATGAATCTATTGATGTAATATCAAAAAATAGCATACATTCTGAATATAGTCATGATACAAAATTATATTCACTTGAACAGAACATTAGTAGTATGAGAGACGAATTAAGTTTAGTAAGAAATCAAAATTTAAACAATGTTACTGAAACAATATTCATGACACGAGACACAAACAATTAAATAGAATTAGAAACTTTTAGTAGTGAGAATCGTAGAATACATCCGATGCAATTTCTGAACCGAACACGGGAATTTAATCGATTCAATAGTAGTAGTTGGGAGGTCAAATTATTGAAAATTTTAAAATGTTTTAAGGGTAGTGCCAAAATATGGGCGGAAGTACACAATGTCGAATGGGGTAGTTACGAGGATTTTGAAGTAGCTTTTCGAAACAAATACTGGTCAGAAGAGGACCAAGAAATCCTAAGGAGTAAAATAATGGGTAATGGGAATTTTGGCAGGATGAATAACCACCTAACCATGTTATACTCTATAACAATTGAAATATATTAAACACAAAATGCAATATAATATCCACCTACCTGCCAAGATTCTATTACGGTCCAGGATCCAATCACATGAACATCAGATACAAACATGTGTTAAGGTTATCTAAATAACTGATTCGACACATTGTTATGAAGAGAAATAATTAGTTTTAATTATCAATTGTTGTTAATTTAAAGTTTTGTTGATCAAATACAGACACTTACATGTTTTTCGAATATGGTGTAATTCTTGCTTATAACTCTATATTTTAAAACTTACATATTATTACTTACAATCTTAAAGTAGCCCAGCCTGCTCACTCACTACTCACATTCTTAAAATAAAATTCCCCTTCACCCTTATAAATTAAAAACCCATTACATAAAGCCCCGGTCAGCCGCGTGTTCACTCGTGGACCGCGTGGTCGCCCCTTTTAAGTTCTGAATTGTCCTGAATCAAAAAAAAAAACTATTGTGTTTTGTTGTTGTCTCGTTGTTCAGACATCACCGCCACTTGATTTTTACACTGTTAACTCATTTTACTGTTATATTGTGAAATTTTGCGAGGAGCCCACTCAGCTCAGTACTGGCGCCGGTCTAATCTGTGAACGACTGCGCAACTAACTTGGCGGGTGGGAGGAAACAGTCTTCCACGGCCATCAGATCTCGTTGTCGTTCATAGCTGATTTGCTGTGGCTTATCAGCTATGAATATGACACATAGTGTGTTTTTTCCCAGTGTTGGCTGATGCTATTGGGCGCTGCTAGACTGACGTCATTAACACGGAGGCAGTTCTTCGCTCCATTTCCTGTAGCTTGGCTGGTTGGTCTTACAAATTGTTCATTCCAGCGCCATTTTTTACAGCGCCGGTTGAGTTTCTCGGCGTCACTAACAGCGCGCATGCTTGAGATGTTGAGTACGCGCATCGTCACACATATACAGAGTTCTGAGAAAATTAGGGTGGTGCAAATTCCTTGCCGAGTTACACAACAGAAATTGCGCCTTGCCTTTGTTTCAACACTGTTTCTTGCCACGTGGTCCCTTCCAATGGAAATAACGTTGTCGGAAAATAAAACCTTCACAATATTTTATAAAATCCCGCAAAATGAAATAAATAAAATTACAAATACCCCATACCCGCAATAAATATAATGACCCAATTTTGGACACGTTACAACCATATACGTGATGACTATATATAACGAGGCTAAGTACCTAGAACCGCCGTTACCATTCCGATCATTCGTAAGACATATCAGTAAACACCTGCCCAGAGAGGTGCAGATCACGTTAATGACTAAAGAAATTACCAATATAAATGAGCTAGAGAACATGTTAGACGTGCTGCAGAATATAGGGGAACGCGACATAGGGCGACGTCCAAACCCACCAGTAGTACCTAACTATAATAATAATTACCATCAAAGTAGGGGTACACAGAATTTTCATAGAGGAGCGCGGGGAGGAAGTTTTGATAATAGGGGCGAGAGTTGGAGGTGTAGAGAATGTGAAACAGATAATTATGCTAACCAAACCAATTGTTTTAGATGTCATCGAAACAGGGAGTGCGCCAGGAACGAGAGAATGAATCCACCACCAAATCAACAGTCGAGAGGAGGAGAATTTTATAGAGGAGCGCCAAGAGGAGGAGTCCACTACAACAGAGGGAGAGGGGGAAACCATCCAGCGGTAGCAGGTCCATCCACGGGAAACTAAGGAGGACAATGGAGAAGCGGGCCCAACCATTGTCAACGGAGAACCGGGTCCAAGTAACAGACGAATATGCGAGCAACATTATCAAGGTAGGCATGGCAAAAGAATTGTTAGAAGAAGAGGAGAACAAGGTGATGGAACGTAAAACAGGATTGACTGAGGTGACAATTAACACTGAAGGTAAGAATTATAAAACTTTAATTGATACAGGTAGCGAGATCTCAGTAATTTCTGAAAATGTCATGGGTGAATTAAAAGAGATAAATAAGAATATACCATCATTACCAGTTGCCGGGGTTACAGTAGTGGGGGTAACTGGGGTGAGAAGTAAGAGAATAACCAGACAAGTACAATTAAATATTCTAATAAATGAAGTTGAATTTGAAAACACTTTCCTAGTAGTTGAAGGGTTGAGTCTAGATGTAATATTGGGAAATGATTTTTTGGAGAGAAATGGAGCTATAATAGATTTTAATAAACAAATAGTAAAACTTGAAAAGGGGAACAAACCAGTCAGAATAGAGTTTAAAAATGTAATAAATGAAGTTAAAGTCACGGGAATAAAAATGTTACATAAGCAGAAATGGAAAAAGACGATGGAAAAATAGAGAATAAAATAAATTTGTGCCGAGAGAGTGGTAGCATAGAAAACGAGGAGGGAGAGATGTATGAGAGTAATGAGAGTGTGTGGGTAGATAGAGCCAACAAATTTTTTAATGAAGATTTAGTTGTAGGAAATACTCAGCAAGAGGAGCTATGGGCAGTTGTGGAGCATTTCAGAGAGGTGTTTGATGAATCACCAGGGAAAGCGAAGGACTACATCTGTGAGCTGAAAGTCCGGGACCACGCACCATATATGCAGAGGAGTTACCCGGTGCCGTTTTCGAAGAGGAGGGCTGTACAGGAGGAACTAGACCGGATGATGCAGGGAGACATAATTGAACGCTCAGTATCGCCTTACTCAAACCCTTTGGTAGTAGTGATTAAAAAGGATGGAAAGGTAAGGTTATGTTTAGATGCCAGAAAAATTAACCAAATTATTATACCTGACCGGGAATCTCCGGAACCCATTAATGAGATTTTACAGAAGTTCAGCGGAGTCAAATACATGACCTCATTAGATTTGACAGCTGGATACTGGCAGGTGCCATTAGCAGCGGAGAGCAGAAAATACACAGCTTTTCTTTTTAACGGTAAGAATTACCAATTCAAACGCTTACCTTTTGGATTAAAAACCAGTGTCGCTAGCTTTATTAAGTGTTTAGATAATATATTACAACCTAAGGATCTCGACTTTTTAACAGTATATGTCGATGACATCTTGATAGCTTCCAGAACATTCACTGAACATATAGGACACAGAGTATGTATTAAATAAGCTACAAAGAGGGGGTTTAACAGTTAATTGGGACAAATATAAGTTTTTGCAGACAGAAATACATTTCTTAGGATTTATTATTACACAGGAGGGGATATTAGCTAACCCTGACAAAGTAGAAGCTATAATGCGATTCCCCGAACCAAAGAACATTAAACAATTACAAAGTTTCTTAGGCTTATGCAATTTCTACAGAAAATTTCAGGAGAACTACGCATACACCACATCCAAACTAAGTGCTGTACTGCAGAAGAATAAACAGTGGAGATGGGGAGAAACGGAACGTGCTGCATTCAACGAAATTAAGAGAAAGTTTAGCCACATGATTATGATGAATCATCCCGATTTTAATAAAACTTTTTATTTACAGACCGACGCCAGCAATGTAGCGCTAGGGGCGGAGCTCTACCAGGAGGGCTACGATAATGAACATCTAATGATCGCCTTCGCCAGTAGATCATTGCTGTCTGCCGAGAAAAATTACACAACGACAGAAAAGGAACTTTTAAGTATTGTGTTCGCCGTGGGTAAATTCCGGACATACATCCTAGGCAACGCAACAATAATCCGGACGGACCACAAGGCATTATCATTCCTCAATTCATGTAAGCTAACACACAGTCGTCTGACCAGGTGGGTATTAGCTTTACAAGAATATAACTTTTCATGGGAGTATATAAAGGGGTCAGATAATAAGGTACCAGACACACTTTCTAGAGTAGACTTTATAGAAAACAAAACGTGTAGGGATCTTAAAGAGATAGAAATTTTTAGATTAACTAGAGAAGATAGAATGTTTGGTGAAGAATTAAGTGATATTAAAAATATGCAAAGATCTGATAATAAACTGAGTAAAGTAATTGTTAGTTTAGAAACGGAGGTAGAGGGATCTGAATATAATGAACGATTTCAAGTATATCAAGGTATTTTGTTTAAAAAAGTAGAGAGTGGGGAGCATGACTGGAGGTTAGTTATACCCGAGGGGTTAATAGATAAAATTGTTTGGGATTGTCATCTAGGGTATGGCCATTTTGGGGCGAGGAAGTGTGCGAATGTTTTGAAAGAGTCATGTATATTTAAGAATATGGAGAAGAGAGTTAGAAGAGTGTTAAGAGTGTGTGATTTATGTCAGAAATCGAAAGTAGTGAACTATAAAGTAGAAGGGGAGATGAATTACATAAAAGTTGAGAAATCGTTTGATTTAGTGGCAGTAGATTTATATCGGCCATTACCCAGGGGTAGAGGGGGTGTATTGTATGTACTTGTAGTTCTAGACACTTTTTCAAAATTTGTGAAATTGTATAGCATTAAGAGAGCGACGAGTAAAGTACTCAGTGAAAAAATAGTAAGAGACTACATGATTAATGTTGGAAAACCGAAAATTATATTATCTGACCACGGACCACAGTTTATAAGTGGCAAATGGCGACAGACGCTTGGATGGGAAGGCATCATACCCAAGCATACGGCAGTGTATCATCCTCAGTCGAACCAAGCGGAACGGGTGATGAGAGAGATTGGTAGGATATTTCGGGCGTACTGTCACGCCAAACACACAGAATGGCCATCCTACGTGAAGAAAGTAGAGGAGTGGCTGAATTGTACCACCCATGAGTCCACAGGATTTACGCCGCATGAGTTGATCAGGGGAACAAGGCCGCCCAGGATATTGGAACAACTTTTCGAATACCCACCAGAAGGTCAAGTTTTGGACAGAAACATGAAAATTAGATTGGCAAATGAGAACTTACTTACGAGAGGAGAGCGAAGGAAACAGAAACATGATGCTAAGGGTAAATGGACCAAATACGAGGTAGGTCAATTAGTGTTAGTGAAGAGGCATGATTTGTCCAGTGCTCAAGATAGAGAAATAAAGAAGTTTTTCTTGTTGTATGAAGGGCCGTATGAAATTATAGAAATAAAAATGCAGAATGCGTATGTGTTGAGGAACCCAGCGACGCAGGAAATAGTAGGTACTCAAAATGCGACGAATATAAAATTATATCGGTCACTTTAATTATGGTATGTTTATGAATAATATTTAAAATATTGTTTTATGTTTACAGAAGGGATCCTCCCCCATTTTCGGGCGGTCACGATCTTACCAGTCCTGGCCGTGGAATTCGGAACTTGGAGGCGGGCCATGGTTGGCGGATCTTCCTTCGTGTGGTGAAAACAACGATGGTCCGGCTCCACCAAAATTGGTTAAAAGTAGAAAACTAACTTCATATTTGAACGGCGAGGGGGACCCCAAAAGGTACGTGACAAGCATTATTTTTTTAATACACTCCAGGTGCAGCGATCTTGGTGTACCTGTCACGTGTCTGCACTGCCTTAGAGTGTTTGTACATAATGGGGGCTGCACCTAAATAAAAGGCAGTGCGTACAAATATAAAAAGTTCAGTGTCAAGGGCGAAATTAAAATTGAGCCCTTGACTATAGTTTCTGTTTAGTCCGAAAAGACGAATTTTGTTGGGAGGGGGATTTGGAGGCAAAGTAGACAGCGGGTCTGGATAAATGGAAGGGGAGAGGGAGTAGTTTGGTTTAGAGGGGGGACGTGAATTCACGTAGTGGCTCTATCTTGTCTCCAACTTTGCCTCATAGCAGAAACCCGACTTTTCAGGCGATTACTGCCTTACTACCACTTATCATAAGAATGTTAGTCAGCCTCCAATGTAAATAAAATTTTTGAAAAAAAAAAAAAAAATAGTTTGGATGTTTATAATTTTAAATTTAAATAAATTTTAGAAGTAAGTGACCAAATATAATTGTCAAGTTTTAGTATCAGTGGGCTTGGGAACGTTTTAAAAGGTGTGAAATAAAAAAAAAAACTTGTTGTCAATACAAGATGTGGGGATAATTATGGGGGGTAGATTGGTGCTAAAAGAAGTGATAGAACAGTGGAGTGTGGAACTGCAATTGTCGAAAGTTTTAGTTCATTATTTGTAATTATTTATTGATTAAGGTGCTATCGCTGGGGTGGCCTGTGCCCGAGTAGATAGTGAAATGGGTTGGGGGTGACAGAGAGTGTTACCTCCATCAGAGGCCGAATGGCGAAAAATGTGCGGCACACCCTTTTGTGCGAATTCAATTTGTACACTGATAGACGCTAGTGTCGCACATAACAAAGATTTTAATGTAGAACAGGCATTGAAATGCAAGTTAGATTTCCCCGACTTTTCGGGCGATTACTGCCTTACCAGCACTAATCGTGGATTTGGCTAGCGGTTAGCTATGGTCATATCAAGTCCCTTGACCATAGCTGACTTGAAATTGGTATATAGTAGAAATTAAATGGGGGTGAAATTAGGGGAAATCCAGGAACTATGGAACAGCGGCTGCCACTCTGTCCGCATGGGGACAGCATAGCCAGGTGGTAGACCCGTTTTAAGGGCGAGTAAATATGTACAAAGGATGTGTTGATATCCAGATCATTCAAATGTAACTGCCGAAGCAAACACACGGAGGTACCCGATTCCTCCAAATATGCAGTCTTTGTGGAGCAAAAAGGCGCTACAGTCTTACACAATTTGCAATAGCGTGTGTGGATGGGAGGTGTCTCAGAGGAGCCACGAATTTAAATTTATAACATAAAAATTGCTAACTCTAATTTTGATCTAATAAAAATGCTTGTGTTCCGTTTAAATAACTAGATGCTCATACATTCACTATAAGGTGTTCATTCTATATTTGTTAAATGTAATATTTTATTGTAGTAGGTTAAAGATAAGAATTGATAAAAAATATGTGTTGTGATATAATGTGTGTATTTTTGAAACTAAGTAGATAAATAAACCGACTGTGTAACAATAAAAAATAGGCCTAAATATATAAAATAAATAAAATACCCTACCAGGACTTAACTGCACGCAATTATAACACTTACCTGTTATTGAAATTTTACCAGAAGACCAAGGTCGCCACGATTATTTTTTATAGGTAAAATATCGAAAACCTTTACACTTTACCTTAATAAAACGGACAATTTAGCAATCTGACCCACCCAGTTAATAACTCAGAAAGATTCCGGAACGTTAGACGAATTTTTAACACAGAAATGAGAAACGTGGTAATGACGAAATAACTTAGACTAACACATTTTATCTGGAACTTACATACTTTTAATTACTTGAAAATTAGTTTAAATATTTTGACAAGGACCCTATGACCAAAAGTGAATTATACATTTAGGTATTATATTTACATTGAACTATTAATGCATTAAGTGTTGTAGTTAAATATTCACTATAAAGCAGCCCATTCTGCCATTCACTCATTCACACCGTACAATATATATATGCCCCTTATTTTTTGCTCGAGTCTTAAATTGAATAATATGTTCTGAAAATGGATAATAGTTCGTGAATAATAATAATTAGAATTGAATAACCATGGTACGTTACGTAACACTTAGAGTCCCGTTCACCACGTGCTGATGGATAGATGCATCTGAATATTTGTCCGTTACGAATACTTTTAACTTTCTTAGATCACTTCCTTTACTACCATTCATAATGTCACTCCACTTATTCACACCGATTGCTCTTTTTTCGCTAAAACTTAGTTTTTTGTAACCGCGAGTCTTGGCTAGCGTGAGGCCGCCGCCGCGGCCATACGTAGACTGGGTATAGGCGGTAGGAAACTGCCGTTCACTGCCATCTGCTTTGCGTCGTCGTTCATGTTTAATTTGCTGAGGCATATTCAGTTTATGCAGGGACTATAGCTGGTATATGTGTGGTACCAGAGGCTAATATTGACTTCGGCTCTGTTGATGTCATTTACGTGGGCGTGGTCTAAACGACACTTCCGTAGTGAACCCAACGGAACGATGAAAATTTCGCTCTCTGGCCATCTTACTTTTTTGCCAACGCTTGGGTAGGCGCCCATGCTTGGTGTGCGCATGGGAGCGCAATGCCACACTCTCGCATAGTTCTTGGAATTTTGGTGGAGGTGCAAATGCTCTGCCGCATTCCTCAACAACAACTGCGTCTTCTAGCGTTGTTTCACTGTTCTGTTACACTGACACATACGTTGCACAATGACAATCCGCCCAAAATGAAATAAATAAAAATATAAATATATGCCCCAAACGGTTAAAATAAAGACACACAAAATTTGACCCGCTACAATACCCCCTCGATGAGAATTCTGCTGTCCACGACAGAAGAAATCTCATCGATAACCCCGAAGAGGATCGGTGAGGAACTGGTGCCAACAACCACCTGGTTCTTAATCTACATGGGTACACGACCCCCCTGGCTCAGCGACCATGGACTCATCTGAACGAGATCACTGGACTTCTCCGTAAGAGATCCCAACACCGAGAAATCGATCAGACTCGCACCATAGCCCACCTTGCCTTCTAACATACTACCCCCAAAAATCCTCAATCCCTGGCTAAAATCATTCCAGCTCCTCCGCCGATATGGATCCCCTTTTTGCAAGCTGGGCTGCCTTTGGCAAATACTGGGCTCACACACTCTAACATTACATATTACCATAACACATAAGAATAAAACTTTCTTTTAAAATTTATCAAAAATTTAAAAAATTCAAAAAATAATCGTTTATCAAAAAATTCTCTTCCTCTTTTTTCTAATTTTTGTTTCAATGACTTAACCTAAACATTCCTATTAATACAAATACATCCTTACTCTAGCATGAGAACAATTTATAGCCTACCAATATAAAGCAATACAATAAAAGAAACATCATTAATACATACACAATAAAATGATCATTACTCAAAATATTCACTCGCTGGCAGGCGAAACATAAAAAAAATTTTTTTTTTTTTTTTTTAAATTTAAAATTTTCAAAATTTTAAAATTCAAAAAAATTATTCATTAAATATTTATTAAATTTATTTATTAAATAACATTTATTAAAATTATTATTATTCAAATATTGGTTTGAATTAATTAAACAAACAACTCACAATCGGCTTCCTACTATACACAAGCTTAGTAGGTGTATGAACTCATCAGCTGATCATAACTAGGTCAAGTCCAAAACCCTAGACCTACATATGTTATGTATGATTTCTGAAAACACTTTAAACATCTGTAATATCCTAACTTGAAATACAAAACATAATAACATAAAATATTTAAAACAAACAAAATATTAATACAAATAATAAACAGATTGACATTTACATTATTTAAAACAAACAATTCTTGACTTTACATTATTTCCACTTCTATCAAAATTCTGTCACTGGTTGAAAAAATAAACAATTGTATATTCTTTATCATGAATCTCTCTGCCCTTCCAACAATCTTACCTTAATATACTGTGGGTGATGTAAATTATTTATTCTCGTTTTTCTGTATGAGATTTCTATACATATATAAACTTTCTCCCCCTGACTCTAATATTTATCAACTGCAACTCCCAAGACACCCATCTCTACCAAAAATATCTACTAATCAGGACATTCTAAACCCCAACTTCTCATTCAACACAAAACGCCACCTTCTCTACATATATGAAAAAATACTCTCTAACCCTTTGTACATAGGATACGTGTTTCCTTCCCAAAACTCATTCCCTTATGTTGGTCCCTGGACTCCCCCTAGGTAACCCTTTCCGGCACCAATCGGTCCCTATCCCGTCCCAACCCTTGTTGCGGACTCCCCAAATACACTACCCTCTAATACAAAATTACCATCCCCAAAAACCTCAATCTCATGACCTCACTACAAATACACAAAATACCCTCATTAATCATAAAAACAACAATATATCATTCAAAATCTACATAAAGTCTCCATTACCACTGTGTCAACATTCATACTTCACAAAATTCTGTTATATCACATCAACTCAAAAACAGCATTACATTATATTCATCTTCATCATTTCACATTTAACGTTTAATTCAATTTGGACAGGTCTACATGTCCCATAAAACACTTATCACCCATGAATTATCTTTTATTAATTTGCATATTCTTTTTATCTTTACTTCAAAATATCTGTAGTACACTAAACATTAATTACTTGTAACATTTACAAACCAATATACCAGTGACATGGTATTGTTGATCAGCTGATATCCTAACATAATTAAAACACCATGAATACCTTTCAAAATTGAACAATTACATGTAATACATTATCAACACTTACTTCTATTATGTTGATTGCCTGCCAGGCGTCTAATGATTGGCTTAGAAAAAAAAATACACACATAATGAAAATACATTTTATCAACAACTATATCTAACAAACAACAATAAAATGATACCTTTAAAATTATAGTATGAACCTTATTTTACGAGTCTGAGCATATAATTGTGTGGACAGAGCACAAGCATTTTTGATTGGATTAAACCTTGAATAAACAAAACTTTTACGTCATAAAATTTTAAATTCGTGACTCCTTTACGTCACCTCCCAGCCACACACTCTATTTCAGATTATGGAGGACTGTCTCGCCCTTTCGCTTCCACAGAGACTGTATATTTTGGAGCAGGGTTTTACCTCTCCGTGTCTCTGCTTCCGCTGTTAAGTTTTAACATTGGTGAACATCATCATGTTCTCGTTAATAATCATGCACCCTTAAACGGATCTACCACCTGGCTCTGCTGTTCCTTCTCGAACAGAGTGGCAGCCGCTGTTCCATAGTTTGGTGATTCCCCTTTTTACTACCCCCCATCAATTTCAAAATACACCTTTACAACGATAACAGCTATGGCCAGTTATGGTCAGCGCGTAATCGTAATGTGCCCCAACCATAGCTGTTAAAGCTAAACCAATTCCACGGTCAGGGTTCGGTGAGGCCGTGACCGCCCGAAAATTTGGGGAATCACAAGTAAAATATCTTTCGTAATATTAAATTAAAATTTAAATGACAATATTAATTTAGATGGGGTTTTAACCCACTTTATATGGAAGCTTAACCATTATTAACATAAAATAATTAATACAAAATCTACAACCTTCCCCCATAGCAGTTCCACACTACACTGTTATAATACATCACATAACACAATACACAAATAGCAGTAAACCTGGATTATTAGCATACATCAAACAAACAATTCTCTTTTAAATAATTTATATAAAAATTTATAAACATTATTATTTAAAATTTTTCATTAACTCTTTTTATTTATCATCATGATGAATTTATCCTGTGTTGTAATCAGATTTTCAAAAATTCTAAATTTATTATTAATACATATTTTTAATCATTATGTTCCACAAAATAAACCATTTAACATTTATTTACTTATTAATTATTATTAAATCAAAATCTCACCAAACAATTTAATTACCTTATAAAATTCAAACACATAATATTCAATCACACTATCTACACATCTCCACTTATTTAATTCAATTTATTATTAAAATTAAATATTCATTTGATTATTAAAATAACATATCTCAATTATTATCAACATTCTACAAATCATTAACTATTGTCTTCGTAATTATTTTGTTATTTAATTAGAGTGCAAAAATATTAATAATATTATTATTATTAATACAACATTTTCTAAAACATATACACATTACATTTCACAATACACACAAATGAATTCAATATTATTTACAAAATATACGTCAAAATTGTTCAAGTGTATCTCACTTCAGATGTCCAAATCAGCAAGGTCATTACCAGAATTTACAGTATCTAACAAGGTCTATACACTGATATTCTAGTTCAGCCACCATCGTCAAAAATTAATCTTGGTTCTAAATAACACTTTTCAATTGTATTGACACACATATTGTTGTCTTGTGTGTCATAACCAAACAATTTCAATTTATCTGTTATACCATAATAATCATTCACCAAGTCTGCGTTAAGTATTTCTGTTAACTCTCCGTCAGTAAATATTTCCAATATCGGGTTAGTTACTTTTGTATTATCAATTACATCATTCGGGTTTAAATATACTTCTAATATTTCTTTCAACTCCTCATAATCTCTCTTTAATTCATATAACTCTATCTCTCTCTCAACACACAATTCTCTATTTAAATCACTCTCATCATAACACCATCTCATACTTATAAAATCATTCTGCACAGAGGGTATAAACTTATACAAATAAACTAAACTCAAATCTTCTACTAACACGGGACTCTTGCCCTTCAAAAACTCTTGTGACCACATTAAATCATCGTAAATAATAAAAGGAAAATTTCCCCTCTGTCCCCACTCTACTACAACATTATTTTTTCTCTCTCTCTCTAACTCACTGACACACATTAACATCTCATAATCACTGCATTCTATACTTTCATTAGTACTATTTGTTATTATATTTTCATCATTTACTTCTACATTATTCTTCACCCCCACTATACTCTCAAAATTGTCTACTATTTCGTCATTTTTACATTTTGTCATATTTAAAACATTGTCACCTAATTTCTCAGCCTTCTGTTCTAACTTATTTAAACTATTTTTTATTGTTACAAATGTCGACGCGCTGCCAGGATTTTCGTTTAATTATAATTTTATACGAGATAGACCTATTTTAAGACACAGAAAATAGGATGTGGTAATGACGAAATAACTTAGACTAACACATTTTATCTGGAACTTACATACTTTTAATTACTTGAAAATTAGTTTAAATATTTTGACAAGGACCCTATGACCAAAAGTGAATTATACATTTAGGTATTATATTTACATTGAACTATTAATGCATTAAGTGTTGTAGTTAAATATTCACTATAAAGCAGCCCATTCTGCCATTCACTCATTCACACCGTACAATATATATATGCCCCTTATTTTTTGCTCGAGTCTTAAATTGAATAATATGTTCTGAAAATGGATAATAGTTCGTGAATAATAATAATTAGAATTGAATAACCATGGTACGTTACGTAACACTTAGAGTCCCGTTCACCACGTGCTGATGGATAGATGCATCTGAATATTTGTCCGTTACGAATACTTTTAACTTTCTTAGATCACTTCCTTTACTACCATTCATAATGTCACTCCACTTATTCACACCGATTGCTCTTTTTTCGCTAAAACTTAGTTTTTTGTAACCGCGAGTCTTGGCTAGCGTGAGGCCGCCGCCGCGGCCATACGTAGACTGGGTATAGGCGGTAGGAAACTGCCGTTCACTGCCATCTGCTTTGCGTCGTCGTTCATGTTTAATTTGCTGAGGCATATTCAGTTTATGCAGGGACTATAGCTGGTATATGTGTGGTACCAGAGGCTAATATTGACTTCGGCTCTGTTGATGTCATTTACGTGGGCGTGGTCTAAACGACACTTCCGTATTGAACCCAACGGAACGATGAAAATTTCGCTCTCTGGCCATCTTACTTTTTTGCCAACGCTTGGGTAGGCGCCCATGCTTGGTGTGCGCATGGGAGCGCAATGCCACACTCTCGCATAGTTCTTGGAATTTTGGTGGAGGTGCAAATGCTCTGCCGCATTCCTCAACAACAACTGCGTCTTCTAGCGTTGTTTCACTGTTCTGTTACACTGACACATACGTTGCACAATGACAATCCGCCCAAAATGAAATAAATAAAAATATAAATATATGCCCCAAACGGTTAAAATAAAGACACACAAAATTTGACCCGCTACAACTGGCAGGCGGTTAACATAAATTATCGGAATCAGAAAAAGGGGAAACAAGGATGTTAGAAGTAAGGATTGATAAATATATATATTTCATGTAATTTGCTCAATTTTGAGATGTGTTTTCATTGTGTTAGGAATATCAGCTGATCAGCAATAAAATGTCACTGTTATATTGGTTGTAAATGTTCCAGGTAATTAATGTTTAATGTACTGTTTCAATGTATTACAGATGCTATTTAAAGTAATGAGAAAAGTAATTTGATAAAGTGAGAAATAAAGTAATAATTTGTGAAAGCTAATAAAAGATAGTTTTTGGGGTGATGAATATTTTGGGGGATATGTCGATCAGTCCAAGTTGAATTTAAAGTTGAAATAGTAGAGATGAAAATAATGTAATGTTGTTGTAAGATAATGTAATAGAATTTGAGAAGTATTGATGTTGACACAGTAGATATGGGGAATATATGTAGAGTATTGAGTGATATATTGATGTTTATAATTGATGATGTTATTTTGTTGTAGTTGAAGTAAGGTAATAAGATTGAGATTATTGGGGATGGTAATTTTGTAATAGGGGTAGTGTAATGTGGGAGTCCGCAACATAAGGGTTGGGACGGGTTGGGACCGATTTAGTGGGAAGGGGTTGCCTTAGGTAGAATCCAGGAACCAACATAATGGGAAATGAGCCTTTTTGGGGGGGGGAACACTTATCTCAAGTACAAAGGGTTAGAGAGTATTTTTTTTATATATTGAGAGAAGGTGGGGATTTGAGTTTAATGATAAGTTGGGGTTAGAGAGTGTTTGATAGATGTTTTAATAGAGATGGGTGTCATATTCGTTATAGTTGTTAGTGGTTAGAGTCAAAGGGAGAAAGATGATATATGTATACAGATCAAGTAGTAAATTAAATGAGATAAATAATTAAATCACCCAGAGTAATGCCGATAATAAAAATATAAATTTTTTTTAAAATTAAAACCAGTGACAAATTTTTGATAGAATTTGGAGATGTAAAGTTGTAAAGTTTATTTGAATGATTTAAAGGTCAATGTAATTGTTAATTATAATAATATTTTGTTAATTTTAAATGTTTTATTTTATTATGTTTTGTGTTTCAAGCCAGAATGTTACAGATGTTAAATGTATTTTCAGATAGAACTTATATAAAACGTATGTAGGTCAAGGTTTTGACTTGACCTAGTTTTGATCAGCTGACGGTGAGGTCATATACTAAGCATGTTTAGTATGGAAGTTAATTCAACTTTGGTTTTTGATCAATTTAAACAAATTTTAAATAATTTCTATATGTAAAGAAAATGTTTTAATAAATTTAAATTTTTTTCTTTGAATTTAAAATTTTTTTTGAAAAAAAAAAAGGTTTTTGCGCCTGCCAGCTAATGGATGATTTTAAACTTTGATTATTTTATTGTTGGTGTTCTAACCGTGTTTATTCTTATTGATTTATTTTATTGAATTGTATTGTTAGACTTTAGGTAATCACCTGTTAGGCTAAGGATGTTTTATTTTTAAGAAGTGTTCCATTGATGTAAATTTTGATAGCAAAAAACAAAAAACAAAAAAAAAACAATGAAGAGAACAATCCAAAATAGATACAAAATTTGTGATTTGATTTTGAGTGGAAACAACCAGTGAGTTGTCATTTAAACAATTTTTTAAAGAATTTTTCAATTTATAATATGTAATGTGAGTGTGTGTGAGCCCAGTATCTGCTAAAGGCAGCCCAGCTTGCATATAAGGGGAAACATATCGGCTGAGGATCTGGCATAATCTAAGCCAGGGATTGAGGATTTTTGGGGTAACATGATAGAAGGCGAGGTGCGCCGTGGTGCGTGTCTGTTCGATTTTTTGGTGTTGGGATCTCGCACAAAAAAGTTCAGTGATCTCGTTCAGATGCGTCCATAGTCGCCGAGCCAGGGGGGTCGTTTACCCATGCAGAGTAAGAACAAAGGGGGTTGTTGGCACCAGTTTCCTCACCGGTCCTCTTAGGGGTTTTATCAATGAGATTTCTTCTGTTTTGGACAGAAGACTTCTCATTGAGGGGGTATTGTAACGGTCCAAAAAATGTGGGTATTTTATTTTATTTCATTTTCGGGGTTTCATAAAAATATATTTGTAAATTAATTTCTCAACGGTGACCAGAAAACGTGTATAGAACAGTGTAACAAGGCAGCTACGCAATATTACGTTGCGAAATCAGTTAAGGAATGTGCACCACCTCAGATTTCCAAGAGTTTTGTTGAATGTGACCATGCGCCTGTACGCATGACCCAGGTATACGCGCGGGCAGGGACGCGAAGCAGATCAACCGACGCTATCGAAAATGGCGCAGAGGCGAAGTTTTTGTGAGACCAACAACCCGAGCTGAAGGATATGCAAATTAAGGTCCGCCTCTTTAGTGACGTCAAACCGGAAGCGCCTAAATATCGTCAGCGCACACTACAGAAAAAACCACTATGTATCATGCGTATAGCGATTAAACTGCAACAACTCAAGTGTGAGCGTCGACGAAATTCGTCCGGCAAGGCATGAAGATCCGTCCGCCCCAAAGAGACTCTTGGTGCAGTTCGTCACTGATCGTGTCTGGCCAGACACCGCCCTAAAGGGGCTCTTCAGATTTTTCCACGTTTCAGTCTTAAAACTCTATTTTGTGAACTATTATGTGGCAGTGAAACCAATATTTGTCAAATAACAACAACCGTGAAATCCGGAACTCATCACAAAGTCAAAATGAGAAAAACAAACAGTTCATACTAAAACCACGTGCCGGCTGCGGAGGGGTATTTTTATATTATTAGATTCAGTGTGTTGAAGGTTTGTTAATAATGTGAGAGTGTGTGATGCAGGCTGGGCTATCTACATAGATGTAAGTAATATAATTTAAGCATACCATAGTAAGATGTATGAACCAGAGTACAAAATTTGGAAAACCATGTGAGAAAATTTATTGGAAAAATTTAACCTTTAACGTTGCAATATTTGATAATTAAAAAAATCATAATGTCTCTTCATAAAATGTGTAGAGTAAGTCATTTCACTAACCTATGAAACACATGTTGTAGCGGGTCATTTTTGGGTATTTTTTATTTTAACCGTATGGGGCATTTATATATTTTTACTTATTTCGTTTTCGGGCGGGCTTGTATAAAATATTGTAAAACTGTATTATTGTGCAACGTATTTGTCAGTATACCAGAACCGTGTTAAGCAACAATTTGAAACAAAGGCAGAGGCGCAGTTGTTGAGTAATGCGGCGAAGAATTTACCACCCCAATTTTTCGCAGAACTTTGCGTGTGTGTGATCACGCCCGTATGCAACATTGATGGGCGGCGCGCCGGAGTGACGCTTGGAAAACACAACCCACGCTGTGAAACATGGCGATGTAGCAAACCGTTTGGCGCAGCTATCAGCTCAATACCGGAAACAGCATTAAACTCCGCCTACTGTTGGTGACATCAGCAGAGCCAAGTCCAATATTGTCCTCTGGTCACACACATATATCAGCTCCATTCCATATATAAAATGGTTACCCAACAGCAAATGAGCAATGAGCGACGAAAAATAGTGGCAGTGAACAACCACAGTTTCCCGCCAGAGAAAGGAAGATGTAACTGTTACGTTACCAGTTCCAAGCCCAGTCTACAAGTAGCAGTCTCGGCGCCAGGCTGGTCTCACGTAGGCTCGCCAACAAAGTTTTAATTTATCAGGAGAAAAAGTGGTAATTACCGCAAATGTTTATGTGACCGTGCTTAATCCAACTTGAAGTAGTGAAACCAGTATTTTTTCGGAAAGATAACAATCAACTTACTCTTAAAACTATGAGTGCGTGTATAAACCGCGTGGCGACGGTTTACGTGAGGGCTGGGGTGGGCTTCATCTAAAAAATGTTAAGTGGTTTTTAATGTCGTACGAATGTGAGTGTGGCAAAGCTGGGCTGTGTTTTTTGTTTATGTGTGTATAATTATGAAGTTATAAAATTGTCCATTACAAGGTAAGCTATAGTCAGTAAGGTATAAGAATTGCGTAACATGTCGCACGAAGATTTGTAATGTCAATAATTCAGACTAATTAAAGAAAAATCTAATTTCTCTTCCACAAAATTGCGAGTTGAAATTCTTTCAAAACCTTAGTTCGTTTTATGTGCTGCATAGTTCGTCGAACGAAATGGGTTTATCTCCACTACGAGATCTGGCCAGATCCAAGTCGTAAGGTAAGTGGAAGTTGGTAACTTAATTTGAGTAAATAAAATTTTGCCAAAAAGTAAAAGTTACAATGGTGCCGTGACCAGGATGTAATATAACAAAAAAGGTATTACAACGGCCTACATGTGACAGTACATTGAACAGAGTACGGTTGCGAAAGCAAATCGATTTTGTAAAATATCAGTTTTGAAATAAAATCATTAATTGACAGTTGTTACGTAAGAAAAAATAGACAAAGTAAAAAAATGTCCGAGAAGACAGAAAAAAGTAGTATAATAAATTCAATTATGAGTGAAAGTGGCCTTGAGTCGCAATCGCTGGAGGAAAGTGGTATGTTGAGGGAGGAGATGGGTACTGCTACAGAAACAGCTGTCGGCAGTAATGTAATAGCTCATTCCACGCCGATTGCGTCTCAACCACAAGTAAATGAAACAGATGTTGACTCGGGGATCCAGTTGACCCCAGTTTCAAATAAGATAAATAAACAATCAGAGGAAACAAATATGATGAGTGTTATGCTCAGCCAATTCGAGAGAATGAATAGCAATTTCAATGTAATAAATAAACGTTTTGATGATGATAAAATTTTAAATAATATGAAAAGTGATTTTAACAATAAATTAGACCAATTGACTAATGATTTTAATGAACAGAAAATAAAATGCGAACAGCAGAATATTCAAAACGAAATTAATTTTAAAGCAATTAAAGACCAGAATATGCAGTTACAGCAGAATAAAATGTAAAATTTGATGAGTTGATAAATTATATACAAGACAAGAATGTATGTCTTGAAAATGCCGATGAAATGACACGAAATAGTCTGAATAAAGTAGAATCAAGTACGAGTAATACAAACGAAAGTTGTAATGACAATGTTGTATTAGGTAATGAATTAATGAATAATAATGATGTTGAGAATAACGAGAATAATAATGTAGTCGAAAAGGTGGTATCTGAGAGTATTAATGAAGTTGTAGAATATGATAATGTAATGTTAATATGCGTTAATGAGTTAGAGAGAGAATGGAGAGAGAGTTATGTTATAGATATGAAACAGGGGGTAAATTGTTTACGAGGTAGAATGGGGGGTGAAGGAAGACCTTCACGTATATATTGTGTAGACAAGAGTGCTACAAATAATTGTTTTTTGAAGTTTTTTGTTTTTCCTGGAGAAGTCAGGAAAGATTTAATTGAATTTATACCCTCTGTCTGTAATACTTTTGAGAGTGTGATTTGGGGTTATGATGAGAGAGATATAGGGGGAGAATTGTATGTTTGTAAAGAAACAGAAATATATAACTTAAAGAGAAAGTATGATGAATGGAAGGAAAGTTTAGAAGTATATGTGAATGATAATGATCACAATGATTTAATAAAATTGATTAACCCAATAGTTAATGAATTTAATGATGGAGACTTAACAAAAATACCCAACGTAGACTGGTTTAACGAGTATTTGAATAAGTTGATTGAAGTTAGTTTTTCTGGTTACAACACACAAAACAGTCATTTGTGTGGTGATAAAATTGAACGATGTTATGTAGAACCAAGGTTAATTTGGAACGATGGAGGATAAACTATTAAAACAATAAAAGACAGTATAATTTTGTTTTAATGGTTTCTTGACATGGCAGAATGGGACAATGAAGTGCGGAAAAACTGGACAATTAATAATGAAAGGTTGTAAATACAAATGTAGCAAATTTATTGGTGTGCATTGTAGAATGTTAAGTAAATAATGTGTGTACGTAAGATGATTGTTGTGATAATAATATTGAAATATTTGCAAGTAAATAAATATCAGAATTAATTTTGAAAACAGTAGCTGACTAATGGTGATTGTTTCGATAACTATATAATTTATATTTTTTGGCAATTAATTTAATTAAAACAATTTGAGATGATTAAATATTTTGATTGCTTATTTAAATGTTAATTAATTAATTTCTTATGAATTTAATTTATTTTATGAGATGGAAATTTGGTAATGAATGATAAATTATTTAATTTAAATTAATAAAGTTTGTGAAATGTTTCAGAGATGGTGGTGATTATGTTTTGGGTGTATATCATGTTAAATGGATTGTAAGTAGAAAAAATTTTATAATCATGTGTAACAAAAATGTTTACAGGTGTGATTGAGGTGTTAATGCAATAGGGAGATTTTAATGCAATAATTGTTTTACTTCCATATTCCTTAAGGAATGGAAGTATGGTGATGGCAAAAAAAATCGTGTTCGAGATTATTGCAGATTCTGATTCTACTACACTCAAAACATGAAAAAAGTCGTTTTCCGAAAAGTGTCTGTGTGTGTGTCTGTCTGTCTGTCTGTGTGTCTGTAGATTTTTTTTCTATGGCAAACGATAACTGCCGCAAATTCAAACAGAATCAAATAATTTTTTGCATGCAGCCCTGATTTGCAGAGTACTCACGACCTATTGTTTTTGGTGAAGATCGGTTGAGGGAAAGGGGTAGTTTACCGGCAACGGTTTTTTTTTAGCAAGGGTAATTTTGTTTGTTTGGCAAACGATAACAGCCGCAAATTCAAACAGAATGAAATAATGTTTCGCATACAGCCCTGAATTGTAGAGTTCTCAAAATCTGTTGATTTTGATGAAGATCGGTTAAGGGAAAGGGGTAGTTTACCAGTAACGTTTTATGTTTTAACAAGGGTATTTCCTATGGCAAACGATAACAGCCGCAAATTCAAACAGAATCAAAAGATTATTTGCATACAGCCCTAAATTGTAGAGTTCTCAAGACCTATTGTTTTTGGTGAAGTTCGGTTGAGGGAAAGGGGTAGTTTACCTGCAACGTTTTTTTAACAAGGGTATTTTCTATGGCAAACGATAACAGCCGCAAATTCAAACAGAATCAAATAATGTTTTGCATACAGCCCTGATTTGTAGAGTACTCAAGACCTATTGTTTTTGGTGAAGATCGGTTAAGGGAAAGGGGTAGTTTACCTGTAAGGTTTTGTTTTAACAAGGGTATTTCCTATGGCAAACGATAACAGCCGCAAATTCAAACAGAATCAAAAGATTATTTGCATACAGCCCTAAATTGTAGAGTTCTCAAGACCTATTGTTTTTGGTGAAGATCGGTTGAGGGAAAGGGGTAGTTTACCTGCAACGTTTTTTTAACAAGGGTATTTTCTATGGCAAACGATAACAGCCACAAATTCAAACAGAATCAAAAGATTATTTGCATACAGCCCTAAATTGTAGAGTTCTCAAGACCTATTGTTTTTGGTGAAGTTCGGTTGAGGGAAAGGGGTAGTTTACCTGCAACATTTTTTTAACAAGGGTATTTTCTATGGCAAACGATAACAGCCGCAAATTCAAACAGAATCAAATAATGTTCTGCATACAGCCCTGATTTGTAGAGTACTCAAGACCTTTTGTTTTTGGTGAAGATCGGTTAAGGGGAAGGGGTAGTTTACCTGCAACGTTTTTTTATCAAGCGTATTTTCTATGGCAAACGATAACAGCCGCAAATTCAAACAGAATCAAATAATTTTTTGCATACGTCCCTGAATTGTAGAGGTCTCAATGACTTTCGA
The DNA here is from genome assembly GCA_034769895.1 of Magicicada septendecula. Taxonomy (NCBI): domain Eukaryota; kingdom Metazoa; phylum Arthropoda; class Insecta; order Hemiptera; family Cicadidae; genus Magicicada; species Magicicada septendecula. The sequence continues at coordinate 1,423,678,314 of CM068367.1, read as the reverse complement.
TTTTGGTGAAGATCGGTTAAGGGGAAGGGGTAGTTTACCTGCAACCTTTTACGTTTTAACAAGAGTAAAGTACTTGAAATTTTATTTAAACTTTTTGAAACAATGGTAATTGTTAAAAATAAAATAATTTTGTTGCCAGGCAATAAAATTATAATTTTTTCATTTTAATGTAATATAATATTTTTCATTTAATACAGCAATAAAAAGGCAGGTAAGACACAGCCTGGCTGTTTGGCTGAAAATGATTTTAAATATAAATCTTAGAATATGGAAGTCATGTATGGTTCTCCATACCGATATTTTAATAAAGATAATTAAAAAATTTTAATAATAACTGAAAAATGATATAATGATTATTAATAATAAATTTTGAAAATTTCAAGAAATTTAAACGGTAAAAGGTTATGAATGGGTTAAATGGTTGTTGATGCAAATATTATATGATAATGTATACAACAATTTTAATTAGTTTTCAATTGTAATTAGCTATTAAGTGGCTATTGAGGGGGTGGCCTGTGCTCTCTTAGATAGCGAAATGGGTTGGGGGTAACAGTGAGTGTTACCTCCATCGGAGGCCAAACCGGCGAAAATGTGCGGCACACCTTATCCGTGTAAAGTAAAAATTTTACACACATTATTAAATGACCGTGTCGCACATAATAGTGATGTATAACAGGCAGTGAAATGAAGTTTAGATTTCCTCGACTTTTCGGGCGGTTACTGCCTTACCAGCACTAACCGTGGTTTTGGCTAGCGGCCAGCTATGGTCATATCAAGTCCCTTGACCATAGCTGACTTTAAATTGGTATATATTTGAAATTCATTGGGGGGTGACAATTAGAGGAAATCTCCGGTACTATGAAACAGTGGCTGCCACTCTGCCCGCCTTGGGGTAGCAAGACCGGTGGTAGAACCGTCTTAAGGGTGTATGATTTTATAACAAGAACATGATGATGTTCACTAACTTTAAAACTTAATAGCGGAAGCAGAGACACGGAGAGGTAAAAAACCTGCTCCAAAATATACAGTCTCTGTGGAAGCGAATGGGCGCCACAGTCCACCATAATCTGAAATAGTGTGTGTGGCTGGGAGGTGACGCAAAGGAGTCACAAATTTAAAATTTTATGACATTAAAGTTTTTGCTTATTCAAAGTTTAATCCAATCAAAAATGCTTGTGCTCTGTCCACATAATTATATGCTCAGACTCGTAATATAAGGTTCATACTATAATTTTAAAGGTATCATTTTATTGTTGTGTGTTAGATATAGTTGTTGATAAAAGGTATTTTCATTATGTGGGTATTTTTTTTTCTAAGCCAATAATTAGACGCCTGGCAGGCAATCAACATAATAGAAGTAAGTGTTGATAATGTATTACATGTAATTGTTCAATTTTGAAAGGTATTCATGGTGTTTTAATTATGTTAGGATATCAGCTGATCAGCAATAACATGTCACTGGTGTGTTAGTTATAAATGTTTTAAGTAATTGATGTTCAATGTAATGTTTGATGTATTACTGATGTTTGGAAGTAATGATAAAAATAGTTTGCTACAATGAGAAATAGAGTAATGAGTTGTGAAATCTAATAAAAGATAGTTTTTTGGGTGATAAATATTTTATGGGACACGTAGACCTGTCCAAATTGAATTCGAAGTTGAAGTTGACATCGTAGAGATGATATAATGTAATATTGTTTTGAAGTAAGGTAGTTTTGTGAAGTATTGATGTTGACACAGTAGTTATGGAGACTTTATGTAGATTTTGAGTGATATATATTGTTGTTTATAATTAATGAGGCTATTTTGTTGTATTTGTAGTGAGGCAATGAGATTGAGATTTTTGGGGATGGCAATTTTGTATTAGGGGGTAGTGTCATGTAAGAGTTCACAACAAAATATGTTGGGACGGGAATTGGTATAGATTTTAGTGAGGAGGGGCCGCCTTAGGTAAAATCCAGGGGCCAAATAAGGGAATTGAGTTTTGGGTAGGGCAAACACATATCCTATGTACAAAGGGTTAGAGAGTATTTTTTTTATATATGTAGAGAAGGTGACGATTTGAGTTCAATGATAAGTTGGGGGCTTAGAGTGTTTTGGGATAGATATTTTGGTAGAGATGGGTGTCATGCTAATTGAAGTTGATGAATATTAGAGTTAAAGGAAGAAAGTTTATGTATGCATACAGATCTAGTACAGTAAATGAGAATAAATAATTTACATCACCCACAGTAAAGTATAGAGAGATTGTTAAATGAAGAGTAGGATTGTTAAGCAAAAAGAGAGAAATTTATGATAAAGAATATACAATTGTTTATTTTTTTCAACCAGTGACAGAATTTTAATAGAATTGAAAATAATGGAAAATCAAGGATTGGTTATTATACAAATGTCAACTTGATGATTATTTATATTAATATTTTGTTTGTTTTAAATATTTTGTTTTACTATGTTTTGTATTTCAAGGTGGAATATTACAGATGTCAAATGTGTTTTAGATAGAAATTGTGCATAACATATGTAGGTCAAGGGTTTTGGACTTGACCTAGTTACGATCAGCTGATGAGTTCATACACCTACTAAGCTTGTATAGTAGGAAGTCAATTTTGATTTGTTTAGTTAATTGATTCAAACCAATTTAGATAATTTTAAATATGAGGGAAACATTTAAATAAATTTAAATTTTTTTGAAAATTTTAATTTGTTTTTGAAAAAAAAAAAAAAAAAAAAAAAAAAACGTGCTTTTTCGCCTGCCAGCATATGAATATTTTAGATAATAATTCTTTTATTTATGTGTGTATTTACCATGTTTAGTTTACTGATTTATTGTGCTGCACTGTATTGTTAGACTAAGACATGTTAGGTTAAGGATTTGTTCAAGTAGAAGAAACGCTTAATTTAAGTCATTTTAAAGAAAAAAAAAAAAAAAGAAAAAAGAGGAAGAGAATTTTTTGATAAAAGATTATTTTTTTTTGAATTTTGAATTTTTAAAATTTTTAATAAATTTTAAAAGAAATTTTTATTTTTTTTTATGTGTTATGGAAACATGTAATGTTAGTATGTGTGAGTCCAGTATTTGCTAAAGGCAGCCCAGCTTGCAAAAAGGGGAAACATATCGGCGGAGGAGCTGGAATAATTTTAGCCAGGGATTGAGGATTTTTGGGGGTGGTATGTTAAAAGGCGAGGTGCGCCGTGGTACGAGTCTGTTTGATTTCTCGGTGTTGGGATCTCTTACAGAGAAGTCCAGTGATCTCGTTCAGATGAGTCCATAGTCGCTGAGCCAGGGTGGTCGTGTACCCATGAGATTAAGAACCAGGGGGTTGTTGGCACCAGTTCCTCACCGGTCCTCTTCGGGGTTATCGATGAGATTTCTTCTGTCATGACCAGCAGAATTCTCATCGAGGGGGTATTGTAGCGGGTCATTTTTGCGTATTTTTTATTTTAACCGTATGGGGCATTTATATATTTTTACTTATTTCGTTTTCGGGCGGGCTTGTATAAAATATTGTAAAACTGTATTATTGTGCAACGTATTTGTCAGTATACCAGAACCGTGTTAAGCAACAATTTGAAACAAAGGCAGAGGCGCAGTTGTTGTTGAGTAATGCGGCGAAGAATTTACCACCCCAATTTTTCGCAGAACTTTGCGTGTGTGTGATCACGCCCGTATGCAACATTGATGGGCGGCGCGCCGGAGTGACGCTTGGAAAACACAACCCACACTGTGAAACATGGCGATGTAGCAAACCGTTTGGCGCAGCTATCAGCTCAATACCGGAAACAGCATTAAACTCCGCCTACTGTTGGTGACATCAGCAGAGCCAAGTCCAATATTGTCCTCTGGTCACACACATATATCAGCTCCATTCCATATATAAAATGGTTACCCAACAGCAAATGAGCAATGAGCGACGAAAAATAGTGGCAGTGAACAACCACAGTTTCCCGCCAGAGAAAGGAAGATGTAACTGTTACGTTACCAGTTCCAAGCCCAGTCTACAAGTAGCAGTCTCGGCGCCAGGCTGGTCTCACGTAGGCTCGCCAACAAAGTTTTAATTTATCAGGAGAAAAAGTGGTAATTACCGCAAATGTTTATGTGACCGTGCTTAATCCAACTTGAAGTAGTGAAACCAGTATTTTTTCGGAAAGATAACAATCAACTTACTCTTAAAACTATGAGTGCGTGTATAAACCGCGTGGCGACGGTTTACGTGAGGGCTGGGGTGGGCTTCATCTAAAAAATGTTAAGTGGTTTTTAATGTCGTACGAATGTGAGTGTGGCAAAGCTGGGCTGTGTTTTTTGTTTATGTGTGTATAATTATGAAGTTATAAAATTGTCCATTACAAGGTAAGCTATAGTCAGTAAGGTATAAGAATTGCGTAACATGTCGCACGAAGATTTGTAATGTCAATAATTCAGACTAATTAAAGAAAAATCTAATTTCTCTTCCACAAAATTGCGAGTTGAAATTCTTTCAAAACCTTAGTTCGTTTTATGTGCTGTCATAGTTCGTCGAACGAAATGGGTTTATCTCCACTACGAGATCCGGCCAGATCCAAGTCGTAAGGTAAGTGGAAGTTGGTAACTTAATTTGAGTAAATAAAATTTTGCCAAAAAGTAAAAGTTACAATGGTGCCGTGACCAGGATGTAATATAACAAAAAAGGTATTACAACGGCCTACATGTGACAGTACATTGAACGGAGTACGGTTGCGAAAGCAAATCGATTTTGTAAAATATCAGTTTTGAAATAAAATCATTAATTGACAGTTGTTACGTAAGAAAAAATAGACAAAGTAAAAAAATGTCCGAGAAGACAGAAAAAAGTAGTATAATAAATTCAATTATGAGTGAAAGTGGCCTTGAGTCGCAATCGCTGGAGGAAAGTGGTATGTTGAGGGAGGAGATGGGTACTGCTACAGAAACAGCTGTCGGCAGTAATGTAATAGCTCATTCCACGCCGATTGCGTCTCAACCACAAGTAAATGAAACAGATGTTGACTCGGGGATCCAGTTGACCCCAGTTTCAACTAAGATAAATAAACAATCAGAGGAAACAAATATGATGAGTGTTATGCTCAGCCAATTCGAGAGAATGAATAGCAATTTCAATGTAATAAATAAACGTTTTGATGATAATGATAAAATTTTAAATAATATGGAAAGTGATTTTAACAATAAATTAGACCAATTGACTAATGATTTTAATGAACAGAAAATTAAATGCGAACAGCAGAATATTCAAAACGAAATTAATTTTAAAGCAATTAAAGACCAGAATATGCAGTTACAGCAGAATATAAATGTAAAATTTGATGAGTTGATAAATAATATACAAGACAAGAATGTATGTCTTGAAAATGCCGATGAAATGACACGAAATAGTCTGAATAAAGTAGAATCAAGTACGAGTAATACAAACGAAAGTTGTAATGACAATGTTGTATTAGGTAATGAATTAATGAATAATAATGATGTTGAGAATAACGAGAATAATAATGTAGTCGAAAAGGTGGTATCTGAGAGTATTAATGAAGTTGTAGAATATGATAATGTAATGTTAATGTGCGTTAATGAGTTAGAGAGAGAATGGAGAGAGAGTTATGTTATAGATATGAAACAGGGGGTAAATTGTTTACGAGGTAGAATGGGGGGTGAAGGAAGACCTTCACGTATATATTGTGTAGACAAGAGTGCTACAAATAATTGTTTTTTGAAGTTTTTTGTTTTTCCTGGAGAAGTCAGGAAAGATTTAATTGAATTTATACCCTCTGTCTGTAATACTTTTGAGAGTGTGATTTGGGGTTATGATGAGAGAGATATAGGGGGAGAATTGTATGTTTGTAAAGAAACAGATATATATAACTTAAAGAGAAAGTATGATGAATGGAAGGAAAGTTTAGAAGTATATGTGAATGATAATGATCACAATGATTTAATAAAATTGATTAACCCAATAGTTAATGAATTTAATGATGGAGACTTAACAAAAATACCCAACGTAGACTGGTTTAACGAGTATTTGAATAAGTTGATTGAAGTTAGTTTTTCTGGTTACAACACACAAAACAGTCATTTGTGTGGTGATAAAATTGAACGATGTTATGTAGAACCAAGGTTAATTTGGAACGATGGAGGATAAACTATTAAAACAATAAAAGACAGTATAATTTTGTTTTAATGGTTTCTTGACATGGCAGAATGGGACAATGAAGTGCGGAAAAACTGGACAATTAATAATGAAAGGTTGTAAATACAAATGTAGCAAATTTATTGGTGTGCATTGTAGAATGTTAAGTAAATAATGTGTGTACGTAAGATGATTGTTGTGATAATAATATTGAAATATTTGCAAGTAAATAAATATCAGAATTAATTTTGAAAACAGTAGCTGACTAATGGTGATTGTTTCGATAACTATATAATTTATATTTTTTGGCAATTAATTTAATTAAAACAATTTGAGATGATTAAATATTTTGATTGCTTATTTAAATGTTAATTAATTAATTTCTTATGAATTTAATTTATTTTATGAGATGGAAATTTGGTAATGAATGATAAATTATTTAATTTAAATTAATAAAGTTTGTGAAATGTTTCAGAGATGGTGGTGATTATGTTTTGGGTGTATATCATGTTAAATGGATTGTAAGTAGAAAAAATTTTATAATCATGTGTAACAAAAATGTTTACAGGTGTGATTGAGGTGTTAATGCAATAGGGAGATTTTAATGCAATAATTGTTTTACTTCCATATTCCTTAAGGAATGGAAGTATGGTGATGGCAAAAAAAATCGTGTTCGAGATTATTGCAGATTCTGATTCTACTACACTCAAAACATGAAAAAAAGTCGTTTTCCGAAAAGTGTCTGTGTGTGTGTCTGTCTGTCTGTCTGTCTGTGTGTCTGTAGATTTTTTTTCTATGGCAAACGATAACTGCCGCAAATTCAAACAGAATCAAATAATTTTTTGCATGCAGCCCTGATTTGCAGAGTACTCGCGACCTATTGTTTTTGGTGAAGATCGGTTGAGGGAAAGGGGTAGTTTACCTGCAACGGTTTTTTTTTAGCAAGGGTAATTTTGTTTGTTTGGCAAACGATAACAGCCGCAAATTCAAACAGAATGAAATAATGTTTCGCATACAGCCCTGAATTGTAGAGTTCTCAAAATCTGTTGATTTTGATGAAGATCGGTTAAGGGAAAGGGGTAGTTTACCAGTAACGTTTTATGTTTTAACAAGGGTATTTCCTATGGCAAACGATAACAGCCGCAAATTCAAACAGAATCAAAAGATTATTTGCATACAGCCCTAAATTGTAGAGTTCTCAAGACCTATTGTTTTTGGTGAAGATCGGTTAAGGGAAAGGGGTAGTTTACCTGCAATGTTTTTTTAACAAGGGTATTTTCTATGGCAAACGATAACAGCCGCAAATTCAAACAGAATCAAATAATGTTTTGCATAAAGCCCTGATTTGTAGAGTACTCAAGACCTTTTGTTTTTGGTGAAGATCGGTTAAGGGGAAGGGGTAGTTTACCTGCAACGTTTTTTTATCAAGCGTATTTTCTATGGCAAACGATAACAGCCGCACATTCAAACAGAATCAAATAATTTTTTGCATACGTCCCTGAATTGTAGAGGTCTCAATGACTTTCGATTTTGGTGAAGATCGGTTAAGGGGAAGGGGTAGTTTACCTGCAACCTTTTACGTTTTAACAAGAGTAAAGTACTTGAAATTTTATTTAAACTTTTTGAAACAATGGTAATTGTTAAAAATAAAATAATTTTGTTGCCAGGCAATAAAATTATAATTTTTCATTTTAATGTAATATAATATTTTTCATTTAATACAGCAATAAAAAGGCAGGTAAGACACAGCCTGGCTGTTTGGCTGAAAATGATTTTAAATATAAATCTTAGAATATGGAAGTCATGTATGGTTCTCCATACCGATATTTTAATAAAGATAATTAAAAAATTTTAATAATAACTGAAAAATGATATAATGATTATTAATAATAAATTTTGAAAATTTCAAGAAATTTAAACGGTAAAAGGTTATGAATGGGTTAAATGGTTGTTGATGCAAATATTATATGATAATGTATACAACAATTTTAATTAGTTTTCAATTGTAATTAGCTATTAAGTGGCTATTGAGGGGGTGGCCTGTGCTCTCTTAGATAGCGAAATGGGTTGGGGGTAACAGTGAGTGTTACCTCCATCGGAGGCCAAACCGGCGAAAATGTGCGGCACACCTTATCCGTGTAAAGTAAAAATTTTACACACATTATTAAATGACCGTGTCGCACATAATAGTGATGTATAACAGGCAGTGAAATGAAGTTTAGATTTCCTCGACTTTTCGGGCGGTTACTGCCTTACCAGCACTAACCGTGGTTTTGGCTAGCGGCCAGCTATGGTCATATCAAGTCCCTTGACCATAGCTGACTTTAAATTGGTATATATTTGAAATTCATTGGGGGGTGACAATTAGAGGAAATCTCCGGTACTATGAAACAGCGGCTGCCACTCTGCCCGCCTTGGGGTAGCAAGACCGGTGGTAGAACCGTCTTAAGGGTGTATGATTTTATAACAAGAACATGATGATGTTCACTAACTTTAAAACTTAATAGCGGAAGCAGAGACACGGAGAGGTAAAAAACCTGCTCCAAAATATACAGTCTCTGTGGAAGCGAATGGGCGCCACAGTCCACCATAATCTGAAATAGTGTGTGTGGCTGGGAGGTGACGCAAAGGAGTCACAAATTTAAAATTTTATGACATTAAAGTTTTTGCTTATTCAAAGTTTAATCCAATCAAAAATGCTTGTGCTCTGTCCACATAATTATATGCTCAGACTCGTAATATAAGGTTCATACTATAATTTTAAAGGTATCATTTTATTGTTGTGTGTTAGATATAGTTGTTGATAAAAGGTATTTTCATTATGTGGGTATTTTTTTTTCTAAGCCAATAATTAGACGCCTGGCAGGCAATCAACATAATAGAAGTAAGTGTTGATAATGTATTACATGTAATTGTTCAATTTTGAAAGGTATTCATGGTGTTTTAATTATGTTAGGATATCAGCTGATCAGCAATAACATGTCACTGGTGTGTTAGTTATAAATGTTTTAAGTAATTGATGTTCAATGTAATGTTTGATGTATTACTGATGTTTGGAAGTAATGATAAAAATAGTTTGCTACAATGAGAAATAGAGTAACGAGTTGTGAAATCTAATAAAAGATAGTTTTTTGGGTGATAAATATTTTATGGGACACGTAGACCTGTCCAAATTGAATTCGAAGTTGAAGTTGACATCGTAGAGATGATATAATGTAATATTGTTTTGAAGTAAGGTAGTTTTGTGAAGTATTGATGTTGACACAGTAGTTATGGAGACTTTATGTAGATTTTGAGTGATATATATTGTTGTTTATAATTAATGAGGCTATTTTGTTGTATTTGTAGTGAGGCAATGAGATTGAGATTTTTGGGGATGGCAATTTTGTATTAGGGGGTAGTGTCATGTAAGAGTTCACAACAAAATATGTTGGGACGGGAATTGGTATAGATTTTAGTGAGGAGGGGCCGCCTTAGGTAAAATCCAGGGGCCAAATAAGGGAATTGAGTTTTGGGTAGGGCAAACACATATCCTATGTACAAAGGGTTAGAGAGTATTTTTTTTATATATGTAGAGAAGGTGACGATTTGAGTTGAATGATAAGTTGGGGGCTTAGAGTGTTTTGGGATAGATATTTTGGTAGAGATGGGTGTCATGCTAATTGAAGTTGATGAATATTAGAGTTAAAGGAAGAAAGTTTATGTATGCATACAGATCTAGTACGGTAAATGAGAATAAATAATTTACATCACCCACAGTAAAGTATAGAGAGATTGTTAAATGAAGAGTAGGATTGTTAAGCAAAAAGAGAGAAATTTATGATAAAGAATATACAATTGTTTATTTTTTTCAACCAGTGACAGAATTTTAATAGAATTGAAAATAATGGAAAATCAAGGATTGGTTATTATACAAATGTCAACTTGATGATTATTTATATTAATATTTTGTTTGTTTTAAATATTTTGTTTTACTATGTTTTGTATTTCAAGGTGGAATATTACAGATGTCAAATGTGTTTTAGATAGAAATTGTGCATAACATATGTAGGTCAAGGGTTTTGGACTTGACCTAGTTACGATCAGCTGATGAGTTCATACACCTACTAAGCTTGTATAGTAGGAAGTCAATTTTGATTTGTTTAGTTAATTGATTCAAACCAATTTAGATAATTTTAAATATGAGGGAAACATTTAAATAAATTTAAATTTTTTTGAAAATTTTAATTTGTTTTTGAAAAAAAAAAAAAAAAAAAAAAAAAAACGTGCTTTTTCGCCTGCCAGCATATGAATATTTTAGATAATAATTCTTTTATTTATGTGTGTATTTACCATGTTTAGTTTACTGATTTATTGTGCTGCACTGTATTGTTAGACTAAGACATGTTAGGTTAAGGATTTGTTCAAGTAGAAGAAACGCTTAATTTAAGTCATTTTAAAGAAAAAAAAAAAAAAAGAAAAAAGAGGAAGAGAATTTTTTGATAAAAGATTATTTTTTTTTGAATTTTGAATTTTTAAAATTTTTAATAAATTTTAAAAGAAATTTTTATTTTTTTTTATGTGTTATGGAAACATGTAATGTTAGTATGTGTGAGTCCAGTATTTGCTAAAGGCAGCCCAGCTTGCAAAAAGGGGAAACATATCGGCGGAGGAGCTGGAATAATTTTAGCCAGGGATTGAGGATTTTTGGGGGTGGTATGTTAAAAGGCGAGGTGCGCCGTGGTACGAGTCTGTTTGATTTCTCGGTGTTGGGATCTCTTACAGAGAAGTCCAGTGATCTCGTTCAGATGAGTCCATAGTCGCTGAGCCAGGGTGGTCGTGTACCCATGAGATTAAGAACCAGGGGGTTGTTGGCACCAGTTCCTCACCGGTCCTCTTCGGGGTTATCGATGAGATTTCTTCTGTCATGACCAGCAGAATTCTCATCGAGGGGGTATTGTAGCGGGTCATTTTTGCGTATTTTTTATTTTAACCGTATGGGGCATTTATATATTTTTACTTATTTTGTTTTCGGGCGGGCTTGTATAAAATATTGTAAAACTGTATTATTGTGCAACGTATTTGTCAGTATACCAGAACCGTGTTAAGCAACAATTTGAAACAAAGGCAGAGGCGCAGTTGTTGAGTAATGCGGCGAAGAATTTACCACCCCAATTTTTCGCAGAACTTTGCGTGTGTGTGATCACGCCCGTATGCAACATTGATGGGCGGCGCGCCGGAGTGACGCTTGGAAAACACAACCCACGCTGTGAAACATGGCGATGTAGCAAACCGTTTGGCGCAGCTATCAGCTCAATACCGGAAACAGCATTAAACTCCGCCTACTGTTGGTGACATCAGCAGAGCCAAGTCCAATATTGTCCTCTGGTCACACACATATATCAGCTCCATTCCATATATAAAATGGTTACCCAACAGCAAATGAGCAATGAGCGACGAAAAATAGTGGCAGTGAACAACCACAGTTTCCCGCCAGAGAAAGGAAGATGTAACTGTTACGTTACCAGTTCCAAGCCCAGTCTACAAGTAGCAGTCTCGGCGCCAGGCTGGTCTCACGTAGGCTCGCCAACAAAGTTTTAATTTATCAGGAGAAAAAGTGGTAATTACCGCAAATGTTTATGTGACCGTGCTTAATCCAACTTGAAGTAGTGAAACCAGTATTTTTTCGGAAAGATAACAATCAACTTACTCTTAAAACTATGAGTGCGTGTATAAACCGCGTGGCGACGGTTTACGTGAGGGCTGGGGTGGGCTTCATCTAAAAAATGTTAAGTGGTTTTTAATGTCGTACGAATGTGAGTGTGGCAAAGCTGGGCTGTGTTTTTTGTTTATGTGTGTATAATTATGAAGTTATAAAATTGTCCATTACAAGGTAAGCTATAGTCAGTAAGGTATAAGAATTGCGTAACATGTCGCACGAAGATTTGTAATGTCAATAATTCAGACTAATTAAAGAAAAATCTAATTTCTCTTCCACAAAATTGCGAGTTGAAATTCTTTCAAAACCTTAGTTCGTTTTATGTGCTGTCATAGTTCGTCGAACGAAATGGGTTTATCTCCACTACGAGATCCGGCCAGATCCAAGTCGTAAGGTAAGTGGAAGTTGGTAACTTAATTTGAGTAAATAAAATTTTGCCAAAAAGTAAAAGTTACAATGGTGCCGTGACCAGGATGTAATATAACAAAAAGGTATTACAACGGCCTACATGTGACAGTACATTGAACGGAGTACGGTTGCGAAAGCAAATCGATTTTGTAAAATATCAGTTTTGAAATAAAATCATTAATTGACAGTTGTTACGTAAGAAAAAATAGACAAAGTAAAAAAATGTCCGAGAAGACAGAAAAAAGTAGTATAATAAATTCAATTATGAGTGAAAGTGGCCTTGAGTCGCAATCGCTGGAGGAAAGTGGTATGTTGAGGGAGGAGATGGGTACTGCTACAGAAACAGCTGTCGGCAGTAATGTAATAGCTCATTCCACGCCGATTGCGTCTCAACCACAAGTAAATGAAACAGATGTTGACTCGGGGATCCAGTTGACCCCAGTTTCAACTAAGATAAATAAACAATCAGAGGAAACAAATATGATGAGTGTTATGCTCAGCCAATTCGAGAGAATGAATAGCAATTTCAATGTAATAAATAAACGTTTTGATGATAATGATAAAATTTTAAATAATATGGAAAGTGATTTTAACAATAAATTAGACCAATTGACTAATGATTTTAATGAACAGAAAATAAAATGCGAACAGCAGAATATTCAAAACGAAATTAATTTTAAAGCAATTAAAGACCAGAATATGCAGTTACAGCAGAATATAAATGTAAAATTTGATGAGTTGATAAATAATATACAAGACAAGAATGTATGTCTTGAAAATGCCGATGAAATGACACGAAATAGTCTGAATAAAGTAGAATCAAGTACGAGTAATACAAACGAAAGTTGTAATGACAATGTTGTATTAGGTAATGAATTAATGAATAATAATGATGTTGAGAATAACGAGAATAATAATGTAGTCGAAAAGGTGGTATCTGAGAGTATTAATGAAGTTGTAGAATATGATAATGTAATGTTAATGTGCGTTAATGAGTTAGAGAGAGAATGGAGAGAGAGTTATGTTATAGATATGAAACAGGGGGTAAATTGTTTACGAGGTAGAATGGGGGGTGAAGGAAGACCTTCACGTATATATTGTGTAGACAAGAGTGCTACAAATAATTGTTTTTTGAAGTTTTTTGTTTTTCCTGGAGAAGTCAGGAAAGATTTAATTGAATTTATACCCTCTGTCTGTAATACTTTTGAGAGTGTGATTTGGGGTTATGATGAGAGAGATATAGGGGGAGAATTGTATGTTTGTAAAGAAACAGATATATATAACTTAAAGAGAAAGTATGATGAATGGAAGGAAAGTTTAGAAGTATATGTGAATGATAATGATCACAATGATTTAATAAAATTGATTAACCCAATAGTTAATGAATTTAATGATGGAGACTTAACAAAAATACCCAACGTAGACTGGTTTAACGAGTATTTGAATAAGTTGATTGAAGTTAGTTTTTCTGGTTACAACACACAAAACAGTCATTTGTGTGGTGATAAAATTGAACGATGTTATGTAGAACCAAGGTTAATTTGGAACGATGGAGGATAAACTATTAAAACAATAAAAGACAGTATAATTTTGTTTTAATGGTTTCTTGACATGGCAGAATGGGACAATGAAGTGCGGAAAAACTGGACAATTAATAATGAAAGGTTGTAAATACAAATGTAGCAAATTTATTGGTGTGCATTGTAGAATGTTAAGTAAATAATGTGTGTACGTAAGATGATTGTTGTGATAATAATATTGAAATATTTGCAAGTAAATAAATATCAGAATTAATTTTGAAAACAGTAGCTGACTAATGGTGATTGTTTCGATAACTATATAATTTATATTTTTTGGCAATTAATTTAATTAAAACAATTTGAGATGATTAAATATTTTGATTGCTTATTTAAATGTTAATTAATTAATTTCTTATGAATTTAATTTATTTTATGAGATGGAAATTTGGTAATGAATGATAAATTATTTCATTTAAATTAATAAAGTTTGTGAAATGTTTCAGAGATGGTGGTGATTATGTTTTGGGTGTATATCATGTTAAATGGATTGTAAGTAGAAAAAATTTTATAATCATGTGTAACAAAAATGTTTACAGGTGTGATTGAGGTGTTAATGCAATAGGGAGATTTTAATGCAATAATTGTTTTACTTCCATATTCCTTAAGGAATGGAAGTATGGTGATGGCAAAAAAAATCGTGTTCGAGATTATTGCAGATTCTGATTCTACTACACTCAAAACATGAAAAAAAGTCGTTTTCCGAAAAGTGTCTGTGTGTGTGTCTGTCTGTCTGTCTGTAGATTTTTTTTCTATGGCAAACGATAACTGCCGCAAATTCAAACAGAATCAAATAATTTTTTGCATGCAGCCCTGATTTGCAGAGTACTCGCGACCTATTGTTTTTGGTGAAGATCGGTTGAGGGAAAGGGGTAGTTTACCTGCAACGGTTTTTTTTTAGCAAGGGTAATTTTGTTTGTTTGGCAAACGATAACAGCCGCAAATTCAAACAGAATAAAATAATGTTTCGCATACAGCCCTGAATTGTAGAGTTCTCAAAATCTGTTGATTTTGATGAAGATCGGTTAAGGGAAAGGGGTAGTTTACCAGTAACGTTTTATGTTTTAACAAGGGTATTTCCTATGGCAAACGATAACAGCCGCAAATTCAAACAGAATCAAAAGATTATTTGCATACAGCCCTAAATTGTAGAGTTCTCAAGACCTATTGTTTTTGGTGAAGATCGGTTAAGGGAAAGGGGTAGTTTACCTGCAACGTTTTTTTAACAAGGGTATTTTCTATGGCAAACGATAACAGCCGCAAATTCAAACAGAATCAAATAATGTTTTGCATAAAGCCCTGATTTGTAGAGTACTCAAGACCTTTTGTTTTTGGTGAAGATCGGTTAAGGGGAAGGGGTAGTTTACCTGCAACGTTTTTTTATCAAGCGTATTTTCTATGGCAAACGATAACAGCCGCAAATTCAAACAGAATCAAATAATTTTTTGCATACGTCCCTGAATTGTAGAGGTCTCAATGACTTTCGATTTTGGTGAAGATCGGTTAAGGGGAAGGGGTAGTTTACCTGCAACCTTTTACGTTTTAACAAGAGTAAAGTACTTGAAATTTTATTTAAACTTTTTGAAACAATGGTAATTGTTAAAAATAAAATAATTTTGTTGCCAGGCAATAAAATTATAATTTTTTCATTTTAATGTAATATAATATTTTTCATTTAATACAGCAATAAAAAGGCAGGTAAGACACAGCCTGGCTGTTTGGCTGAAAATGATTTTAAATATAAATCTTAGAATATGGAAGTCATGTATGGTTCTCCATACCGATATTTTAATAAAGATAATTAAAAAATTTTAATAATAACTGAAAAATGATATAATGATTATTAATAATAAATTTTGAAAATTTCAAGAAATTTAAACGGTAAAAGGTTATGAATGGGTTAAATGGTTGTTGATGCAAATATTATATGATAATGTATACAACAATTTTAATTAGTTTTCAATTGTAATTAGCTATTAAGTGGCTATTGAGGGGGTGGCCTGTGCTCTCTTAGATAGCGAAATGGGTTGGGGGTAACAGTGAGTGTTACCTCCATCGGAAGCCAAACCGGCGAAAATGTGCGGCACACCTTATCCGTGTAAAGTAAAAATTTTACACACATTATTAAATGACCGTGTCGCACATAATAGTGATGTATAACAGGCAGTGAAATGAAGTTTAGATTTCCTCGACTTTTCGGGCGGTTACTGCCTTACCAGCACTAACCGTGGTTTTGGCTAGCGGCCAGCTATGGTCATATCAAGTCCCTTGACCATAGCTGACTTTAAATTGGTATATATTTGAAATTCATTGGGGGGTGACAATTAGAGGAAATCTCCGGTACTATGAAACAGCGGCTGCCACTCTGCCCGCCTTGGGGTAGCAAGACCGGTGGTAGAACCGTCTTAAGGGTGTATGATTTTATAACAAGAACATGATGATGTTCACTAACTTTAAAACTTAATAGCGGAAGCAGAGACACGGAGAGGTAAAAAACCTGCTCCAAAATATACAGTCTCTGTGGAAGCGAATGGGCGCCACAGTCCACCATAATCTGAAATAGTGTGTGTGGCTGGGAGGTGACGCAAAGGAGTCACAAATTTAAAATTTTATGACATTAAAGTTTTTGCTTATTCAAAGTTTAATCCAATCAAAAATGCTTGTGCTCTGTCCACATAATTATATGCTCAGACTCGTAATATAAGGTTCATACTATAATTTTAAAGGTATCATTTTATTGTTGTGTGTTAGATATAGTTGTTGATAAAAGGTATTTTCATTATGTGGGTATTTTTTTTTCTAAGCCAATAATTAGACGCCTGGCAGGCAATCAACATAATAGAAGTAAGTGTTGATAATGTATTACATGTAATTGTTCAATTTTGAAAGGTATTCATGGTGTTTTAATTATGTTAGGATATCAGCTGATCAGCAATAACATGTCACTGGTGTGTTAGTTATAAATGTTTTAAGTAATTGATGTTCAATGTAATGTTTGATGTATTACTGATGTTTGGAAGTAATGATAAAAATAGTTTGCTACAATGAGAAATAGAGTAATGAGTTGTGAAATCTAATAAAAGATAGTTTTTTGGGTGATAAATATTTTATGGGACACGTAGACCTGTCCAAATTGAATTCGAAGTTGAAGTTGACATCGTAGAGATGATATAATGTAATATTGTTTTGAAGTAAGGTAGTTTTGTGAAGTATTGATGTTGACACAGTAGTTATGGAGACTTTATGTAGATTTTGAGTGATATATATTGTTGTTTATAATTAATGAGGCTATTTTGTTGTATTTGTAGTGAGGCAATGAGATTGAGATTTTTGGGGATGGCAATTTTGTATTAGGGGGTAGTGTCATGTAAGAGTTCACAACAAAATATGTTGGGACGGGAATTGGTATAGATTTTAGTGAGGAGGGGCCGCCTTAGGTAAAATCCAGGGGCCAAATAAGGGAATTGAGTTTTGGGTAGGGCAAACACATATCCTATGTACAAAGGGTTAGAGAGTATTTTTTTTATATATGTAGAGAAGGTGACGATTTGAGTTGAATGATAAGTTGGGGGCTTAGAGTGTTTTGGGATAGATATTTTGGTAGAGATGGGTGTCATGCTAATTGAAGTTGATGAATATTAGAGTTAAAGGAAGAAAGTTTATGTATGCATACAGATCTAGTACGGTAAATGAGAATAAATAATTTACATCACCCACAGTAAAGTATAGAGAGATTGTTAAATGAAGAGTAGGATTGTTAAGCAAAAAGAGAGAAATTTATGATAAAGAATATACAATTGTTTATTTTTTTCAACCAGTGACAGAATTTTAATAGAATTGAAAATAATGGAAAATCAAGGATTGGTTATTATACAAATGTCAACTTGATGATTATTTATATTAATATTTTGTTTGTTTTAAATATTTTGTTTTACTATGTTTTGTATTTCAAGGTGGAATATTACAGATGTCAAATGTGTTTTAGATAGAAATTGTGCATAACATATGTAGGTCAAGGGTTTTGGACTTGACCTAGTTACGATCAGCTGATGAGTTCATACACCTACTAAGCTTGTATAGTAGGAAGTCAATTTTGATTTGTTTAGTTAATTGATTCAAACCAATTTAGATAATTTTAAATATGAGGGAAACATTTAAATAAATTTAAATTTTTTTGAAAATTTTAATTTGTTTTTGAAAAAAAAAAAAAAAAAAAAAAAAAACGTGCTTTTTCGCCTGCCAGCATATGAATATTTTAGATAATAATTCTTTTATTTATGTGTGTATTTACCATGTTTAGTTTACTGATTTATTGTGCTGCACTGTATTGTTAGACTAAGACATGTTAGGTTAAGGATTTGTTCAAGTAGAAGAAACGCTTAATTTAAGTCATTTTAAAGAAAAAAAAAAAAAAGAAAAAAGAGGAAGAGAATTTTTTGATAAAAGATTATTTTTTTTTGAATTTTGAATTTTTAAAATTTTTAATAAATTTTAAAAGAAATTTTTATTTTTTTTTATGTGTTATGGAAACATGTAATGTTAGTATGTGTGAGTCCAGTATTTGCTAAAGGCAGCCCAGCTTGCAAAAAGGGGAAACATATCGGCGGAGGAGCTGGAATAATTTTAGCCAGGGATTGAGGATTTTTGGGGGTGGTATGTTAAAAGGCGAGGTGCGCCGTGGTACGAGTCTGTTTGATTTCTCGGTGTTGGGATCTCTTACAGAGAAGTCCAGTGATCTCGTTCAGATGAGTCCATAGTCGCTGAGCCAGGGTGGTCGTGTACCCATGAGATTAAGAACCAGGGAGTTGTTGGCACCAGTTCCTCACCGGTCCTCTTCGGGGTTATCGATGAGATTTCTTCTGTCATGACCAGCAGAATTCTCATCGAGGGGGTATTGTAGCGGGTCATTTTTGGGTATTTTTTATTTTAACCGTATGGGGCATTTATATATTTTTACTTATTTCGTTTTCGGGCGGGCTTGTATAAAATATTGTAAAACTGTATTATTGTGCAACGTATTTGTCAGTATACCAGAACCGTGTTAAGCAACAATTTGAAACAAAGGCAGAGGCGCAGTTGTTGTTGAGTAATGCGGCGAAGAATTTACCACCCCAATTTTTCGCAGAACTTTGCGTGTGTGTGATCACGCCCGTATGCAACATTGATGGGCGGCGCGCCGGAGTGACGCTTGGAAAACACAACCCACACTGTGAAACATGGCGATGTAGCAAACCGTTTGGCGCAGCTATCAGCTCAATACCGGAAACAGCATTAAACTCCGCCTACTGTTGGTGACATCAGCAGAGCCAAGTCCAATATTGTCCTCTGGTCACACACATATATCAGCTCCATTCCATATATAAAATGGTTACCCAACAGCAAATGAGCAATGAGCGACGAAAAATAGTGGCAGTGAACAACCACAGTTTCCCGCCAGAGAAAGGAAGATGTAACTGTTATGTTACCAGTTCCAAGCCCAGTCTACAAGTAGCAGTCTCGGCGCCAGGCTGGTCTCACGTAGGCTCGCCAACAAAGTTTTAATTTATCAGGAGAAAAAGTGGTAATTACCGCAAATGTTTATGTGACCGTGCTTAATCCAACTTGAAGTAGTGAAACCAGTATTTTTTCGGAAAGATAACAATCAACTTACTCTTAAAACTATGAGTGTGTGTATAAACCGCGTGGCGACGGTTTACGTGAGGGCTGGGGTGGGCTTCATCTAAAAAATGTTAAGTGGTTTTTAATGTCGTACGAATGTGAGTGTGGCAAAGCTGGGCTGTGTTTTTTGTTTATGTGTGTATAATTATGAAGTTATAAAATTGTCCATTACAAGGTAAGCTATAGTCAGTAAGGTATAAGAATTGCGTAACATGTCGCACGAAGATTTGTAATGTCAATAATTCAGACTAATTAAAGAAAAATCTAATTTCTCTTCCACAAAATTGCGAGTTGAAATTCTTTCAAAACCTTAGTTCGTTTTATGTGCTGTCATAGTTCGTCGAACGAAATGGGTTTATCTCCACTACGAGATCCGGCCAGATCCAAGTCGTAAGGTAAGTGGAAGTTGGTAACTTAATTTGAGTAAATAAAATTTTGCCAAAAAGTAAAAGTTACAATGGTGCCGTGACCAGGATGTAATATAACAAAAAAGGTATTACAACGGCCTACATGTGACAGTACATTGAACGGAGTACGGTTGCGAAAGCAAATCGATTTTGTAAAATATCAGTTTTGAAATAAAATCATTAATTGACAGTTGTTACGTAAGAAAAAATAGACAAAGTAAAAAAATGTCCGAGAAGACAGAAAAAAGTAGTATAATAAATTCAATTATGAGTGAAAGTGGCCTTGAGTCGCAATCGCTGGAGGAAAGTGGTATGTTGAGGGAGGAGATGGGTACTGCTACAGAAACAGCTGTCGGCAGTAATGTAATAGCTCATTCCACGCCGATTGCGTCTCAACCACAAGTAAATGAAACAGATGTTGACTCGGGGATCCAGTTGACCCCAGTTTCAACTAAGATAAATAAACAATCCGAGGAAACAAATATGATGAGTGTTATGCTCAGCCAATTCGAGAGAATGAATAGCAATTTCAATGTAATAAATAAACGTTTTGATGATAATGATAAAATTTTAAATAATATGGAAAGTGATTTTAACAATAAATTAGACCAATTGACTAATGATTTTAATGAACAGAAAATAAAATGCGAACAGCAGAATATTCAAAACGAAATTAATTTTAAAGCAATTTAAGACCAGAATATGCAGTTACAGCAGAATATAAATGTAAAATTTGATGAGTTGATAAATAATATACAAGACAAGAATGTATGTCTTGAAAATGCCGATGAAATGACACGAAATAGTCTGAATAAAGTAGAATCAAGTACGAGTAATACAAACGAAAGTTGTAATGACAATGTTGTATTAGGTAATGAATTAATGAATAATAATGATGTTGAGAATAACGAGAATAATAATGTAGTCGAAAAGGTGGTATCTGAGAGTATTAATGAAGTTGTAGAATATGATAATGTAATGTTAATGTGCGTTAATGAGTTAGAGAGAGAATGGAGAGAGAGTTATGTTATAGATATGAAACAGGGGGTAAATTGTTTACGAGGTAGAATGGGGGGTGAAGGAAGACCTTCACGTATATATTGTGTAGACAAGAGTGCTACAAATAATTGTTTTTTGAAGTTTTTTGTTTTTCCTGGAGAAGTCAGGAAAGATTTAATTGAATTTATACCCTCTGTCTGTAATACTTTTGAGAGTGTGATTTGGGGTTATGATGAGAGAGATATAGGGGGAGAATTGTATGTTTGTAAAGAAACAGATATATATAACTTAAAGAGAAAGTATGATGAATGGAAGGAAAGTTTAGAAGTATATGTGAATGATAATGATCACAATGATTTAATAAAATTGATTAACCCAATAGTTAATGAATTTAATGATGGAGACTTAACAAAAATACCCAACGTAGACTGGTTTAACGAGTATTTGAATAAGTTGATTGAAGTTAGTTTTTCTGGTTACAACACACAAAACAGTCATTTGTGTGGTGATAAAATTGAACGATGTTATGTAGAACCAAGGTTAATTTGGAACGATGGAGGATAAACTATTAAAACAATAAAAGACAGTATAATTTTGTTTTAATGGTTTCTTGACATGGCAGAATGGGACAATGAAGTGCGGAAAAACTGGACAATTAATAATGAAAGGTTGTAAATACAAATGTAGCAAATTTATTGGTGTGCATTGTAGAATGTTAAGTAAATAATGTGTGTACGTAAGATGATTGTTGTGATAATAATATTGAAATATTTGCAAGTAAATAAATATCAGAATTAATTTTGAAAACAGTAGCTGACTAATGGTGATTGTTTCGATAACTATATAATTTATATTTTTTGGCAATTAATTTAATTAAAACAATTTGAGATGATTAAATATTTTGATTGCTTATTTAAATGTTAATTAATTAATTTCTTATGAATTTAATTTATTTTATGAGATGGAAATTTGGTAATGAATGATAAATTATTTCATTTAAATTAATAAAGTTTGTGAAATGTTTCAGAGATGGTGGTGATTATGTTTTGGGTGTATATCATGTTAAATGGATTGTAAGTAGAAAAAATTTTATAATCATGTGTAACAAAAATGTTTACAGGTGTGATTGAGGTGTTAATGCAATAGGGAGATTTTAATGCAATAATTGTTTTACTTCCATATTCCTTAAGGAATGGAAGTATGGTGATGGCAAAAAAAATCGTGTTCGAGATTATTGCAGATTCTGATTCTACTACACTCAAAACATGAAAAAAAGTCGTTTTCCGAAAAGTGTCTGTGTGTGTGTCTGTCTGTGTGTCTGTAGATTTTTTTTCTATGGCAAACGATAACTGCCGCAAATTCAAACAGAATCAAATAATTTTTTGCATGCAGCCCTGATTTGCAGAGTACTCGCGACCTATTGTTTTTGGTGAAGATCGGTTGAGGGAAAGGGGTAGTTTACCTGCAACGGTTTTTTTTTAGCAAGGGTAATTTTGTTTGTTTGGCAAACGATAACAGCCGCAAATTCAAACAGAATAAAATAATGTTTCGCATACAGCCCTGAATTGTAGAGTTCTCAAAATCTGTTGATTTTGATGAAGATCGGTTAAGGGAAAGGGGTAGTTTACCAGTAACGTTTTATGTTTTAACAAGGGTATTTCCTATGGCAAACGATAACAGCCGCAAATTCAAACAGAATCAAAAGATTATTTGCATACAGCCCTAAATTGTAGAGTTCTCAAGACCTATTGTTTTTGGTGAAGATCGGTTAAGGGAAAGGGGTAGTTTACCTGCAACGTTTTTTTAACAAGGGTATTTTCTATGGCAAACGATAACAGCCGCAAATTCAAACAGAATCAAATAATGTTTTGCATAAAGCCCTGATTTGTAGAGTACTCAAGACCTTTTGTTTTTGGTGAAGATCGGTTAAGGGGAAGGGGTAGTTTACCTGCAACGTTTTTTTATCAAGCGTATTTTCTATGGCAAACGATAACAGCCGCAAATTCAAACAGAATCAAATAATTTTTTGCATACGTCCCTGAATTGTAGAGGTCTCAATGACTTTCGATTTTGGTGAAGATCGGTTAAGGGGAAGGGGTAGTTTACCTGCAACCTTTTACGTTTTAACAAGAGTAAAGTACTTGAAATTTTATTTAAACTTTTTGAAACAATGGTAATTGTTAAAAATAAAATAATTTTGTTGCCAGGCAATAAAATTATAATTTTTTCATTTTAATGTAATATAATATTTTTCATTTAATACAGCAATAAAAAGGCAGGTAAGACACAGCCTGGCTGTTTGGCTGAAAATGATTTTAAATATAAATCTTAGAATATGGAAGTCATGTATGGTTCTCCATACCGATATTTTAATAAAGATAATTAAAAAATTTTAATAATAACTGAAAAATGATATAATGATTATTAATAATAAATTTTGAAAATTTCAAGAAATTTAAACGGTAAAAGGTTATGAATGGGTTAAATGGTTGTTGATGCAAATATTATATGATAATGTATACAACAATTTTAATTAGTTTTCAATTGTAATTAGCTATTAAGTGGCTATTGAGGGGGTGGCCTGTGCTCTCTTAGATAGCGAAATGGGTTGGGGGTAACAGTGAGTGTTACCTCCATCGGAGGCCAAACCGGCGAAAATGTGCGGCACACCTTATCCGTGTAAAGTAAAAATTTTACACACATTATTAAATGACCGTGTCGCACATAATAGTGATGTATAACAGGCAGTGAAATGAAGTTTAGATTTCCTCGACTTTTCGGGCGGTTACTGCCTTACCAGCACTAACCGTGGTTTTGGCTAGCGGCCAGCTATGGTCATATCAAGTCCCTTGACCATAGCTGACTTTAAATTGGTATATATTTGAAATTCATTGGGGGGTGACAATTAGAGGAAATCTCCGGTACTATGAAACAGCGGCTGCCACTCTGCCCGCCTTGGGGTAGCAAGACCGGTGGTAGAACCGTCTTAAGGGTGTATGATTTTATAACAAGAACATGATGATGTTCACTAACTTTAAAACTTAATAGCGGAAGCAGAGACACGGAGAGGTAAAAAACCTGCTCCAAAATATACAGTCTCTGTGGAAGCGAATGGGCGCCACAGTCCACCATAATCTGAAATAGTGTGTGTGGCTGGGAGGTGACGCAAAGGAGTCACAAATTTAAAATTTTATGACATTAAAGTTTTTGCTTATTCAAAGTTTAATCCAATCAAAAATGCTTGTGCTCTGTCCACATAATTATATGCTCAGACTCGTAATATAAGGTTCATACTATAATTTTAAAGGTATCATTTTATTGTTGTGTGTTAGATATAGTTGTTGATAAAAGGTATTTTCATTATGTGGGTATTTTTTTTTCTAAGCCAATAATTAGACGCCTGGCAGGCAATCAACATAATAGAAGTAAGTGTTGATAATGTATTACATGTAATTGTTCAATTTTGAAAGGTATTCATGGTGTTTTAATTATGTTAGGATATCAGCTGATCAGCAATAACATGTCACTGGTGTGTTAGTTATAAATGTTTTAAGTAATTGATGTTCAATGTAATGTTTGATGTATTACTGATGTTTGGAAGTAATGATAAAAATAGTTTGCTACAATGAGAAATAGAGTAATGAGTTGTGAAATCTAATAAAAGATAGTTTTTTGGGTGATAAATATTTTATGGGACACGTAGACCTGTCCAAATTGAATTCGAAGTTGAAGTTGACATCGTAGAGATGATATAATGTAATATTGTTTTGAAGTAAGGTAGTTTTGTGAAGTATTGATGTTGACACAGTAGTTATGGAGACTTTATGTAGATTTTGAGTGATATATATTGTTGTTTATAATTAATGAGGCTATTTTGTTGTATTTGTAGTGAGGCAATGAGATTGAGATTTTTGGGGATGGCAATTTTGTATTAGGGGGTAGTGTCATGTAAGAGTTCACAACAAAATATGTTGGGACGGGAATTGGTATAGATTTTAGTGAGGAGGGGCCGCCTTAGGTAAAATCCAGGGGCCAAATAAGGGAATTGAGTTTTGGGTAGGGCAAACACATATCCTATGTACAAAGGGTTAGAGAGTATTTTTTTTATATATGTAGAGAAGGTGACGATTTGAGTTGAATGATAAGTTGGGGGCTTAGAGTGTTTTGGGATAGATATTTTGGTAGAGATGGGTGTCATGCTAATTGAAGTTGATGAATATTAGAGTTAAAGGAAGAAAGTTTATGTATGCATACAGATCTAGTACGGTAAATGAGAATAAATAATTTACATCACCCACAGTAAAGTATAGAGAGATTGTTAAATGAAGAGTAGGATTGTTAAGCAAAAAGAGAGAAATTTATGATAAAGAATATACAATTGTTTATTTTTTTCAACCAGTGACAGAATTTTAATAGAATTGAAAATAATGGAAAATCAAGGATTGGTTATTATACAAATGTCAACTTGATGATTATTTATATTAATATTTTGTTTGTTTTAAATATTTTGTTTTACTATGTTTTGTATTTCAAGGTGGAATATTACAGATGTCAAATGTGTTTTAGATAGAAATTGTGCATAACATATGTAGGTCAAGGGTTTTGGACTTGACCTAGTTACGATCAGCTGATGAGTTCATACACCTACTAAGCTTGTATAGTAGGAAGTCAATTTTGATTTGTTTAGTTAATTGATTCAAACCAATTTAGATAATTTTAAATATGAGGGAAACATTTAAATAAATTTAAATTTTTTTGAAAATTTTAATTTGTTTTTGAAAAAAAAAAAAAAAAAAAAAAAAAAACGTGCTTTTTCGCCTGCCAGCATATGAATATTTTAGATAATAATTCTTTTATTTATGTGTGTATTTACCATGTTTAGTTTACTGATTTATTGTGCTGCACTGTATTGTTAGACTAAGACATGTTAGGTTAAGGATTTGTTCAAGTAGAAGAAACGCTTAATTTAAGTCATTTTAAAGAAAAAAAAAAAAAAGAAAAAAGAGGAAGAGAATTTTTTGATAAAAGATTATTTTTTTTTGAATTTTGAATTTTTAAAATTTTTAATAAATTTTAAAAGAAATTTTTATTTTTTTTTATGTGTTATGGAAACATGTAATGTTAGTATGTGTGAGTCCAGTATTTGCTAAAGGCAGCCCAGCTTGCAAAAAGGGGAAACATATCGGCGGAGGAGCTGGAATAATTTTAGCCAGGGATTGAGGATTTTTGGGGGTGGTATGTTAAAAGGCGAGGTGCGCCGTGGTACGAGTCTGTTTGATTTCTCGGTGTTGGGATCTCTTACAGAGAAGTCCAGTGATCTCGTTCAGATGAGTCCATAGTCGCTGAGGCCAGGGTGGTCGTGTACCCATGAGATTAAGAACCAGGGAGTTGTTGGCACCAGTTCCTCACCGGTCCTCTCGGGGTTATCGATGAGATTTCTTCTGTCATGACCAGCAGAATTTCCATCGAGGGGGTATTGTAGCGGGTCATTTTTGGGTATTTTTTATTTTAAACCGTATGGGGCATTTATATATTTTTACTTATTTCGTTTTCGGGCGGGCTTGTATAAAATATTGTAAAACTGTATTATTGTGCAACGTATTTGTCAGTATACCAGAACCGTGTTAAGCAACAATTTGAAACAAAGGCAGAGGCGCAGTTGTTGTTGAGTAATGCGGCGAAGAATTTACCACCCCAATTTTTCGCAGAACTTTGCGTGTGTGTGATCACGCCCGTATGCAACATTGATGGGCGGCGCGCCGGAGTGACGCTTGGAAAACACAACCCACACTGTGAAACATGGCGATGTAGCAAACCGTTTGGCGCAGCTATCAGCTCAATACCGGAAACAGCATTAAACTCCGCCTACTGTTGGTGACATCAGCAGAGGCCAAGTCCAATATTGTCCTCTGGTCACACACATATATCAGCTCCATTCCATATATAAAATGGTTACCCAACAGCAAATGAGCAATGAGCGACGAAAAATAGTGGCAGTGAACAACCACAGTTTCCCGCCAGAGAAAGGAAGATGTAACTGTTACGTTACCAGTTCCAAGCCCAGTCTACAAGTAGCAGTCTCGGCGCCAGGCTGGTCTCACGTAGGCTCGCCAACAAAGTTTTAATTTAATCAGGAGAAAAAGTGGTAATTACCGCAAATGTTTATGTGACCGTGCTTAATCCAACTTGAAGTAGTGAAACCAGTATTTTTCGGAAAGATTAACAATCAACTTACTCTTAAAACTATGAGTGTGTGTATAAACCGCGTGGCGACGGTTTTACGTGAGGGCTGGGGTGGGCTTCATCTAAAAAATGTTAAGTGGTTTTTAATGTCGTACGAATGTGAGTGTGGCAAAGCTGGGCTGTGTTTTTTTGTTTATGTGTGTATAATTATGAGTTATAAAATTGTCCATTACAAGGTAAGCTATAGTCAGTAAGGTATAAGAATTGCGTAACATGTCGCACGAAGATTTGTAATGTCAATATTCAGACTAATTAAAGAAAATATCTAATTTCTCTTCCACAAAATTGCGAGTTGAAATTCTTTCAAAACCTTAGTTCGTTTTATGTGCTGTCATAGTTCGTCGAACGAAATGGGTTTATCTCCACTACGAGATCCGGCCAGATCCAAGTCGTAAGGTAAGTGGAAGTTGGTAACTTAATTTGAGTAAATAAAATTTTGCCAAAAAGTAAAAGTTACAATGGTGCCGTGACCAGGATGTAATATACAAAAAAGGTATTACAACGGCCTACATGTGACAGTACATTGAACGGAGTACGGTTGCGAAAGCAAATCGATTTTGTAAAATATCAGTTTTGAAATAAAATCATTAATTGACAGTTGTTACGTAAGAAAAAATAGACAAAGTAAAAAAATGTCCGAGAAGACAGAAAAAAGTAGTATAATAAATTCAATTATGAGTGAAAGTGGCCTTGAGTCGCAATCGCTGGAGGAAAGTGGTATGTTGAGGGAGGAGATGGGTACTGCTACAGAAACAGCTGTCGGCAGTAATGTAATAGCTCATTCCACGCCGATTGCGTCTCAACCACAAGTAAATGAAACAGATGTTGAACTCGGGGATCCAGTTGACCCCAGTTTCAACTAAGATAAATAAACAATCCGAGGAAACAAATATGATGAGTGTTATGCTCAGCCAATTCGAGAGAATGAATAGCAATTTCAATGTAATAAATAAACGTTTTGATGATAATGATAAAATTTTAAATAATATGGAAAGTGATTTTAACAATAAATTAGACCAATTGACTAATGATTTTAATGAACAGAAAATAAAATGCGAACAGCAGAATATTCAAAACGAAATTAATTTTAAAGCAATTAAAGACCAGAATATGCAGTTACAGCAGAATATAAATGTAAAATTTGATGAGTTGATAAATAATATACAAGACAAGAATGTATGTCTTGAAAATGCCGATGAAATGACACGAAATAGTCTGAATAAAGTAGAATCAAGTACGAGTAATACAAACGAAAGTTGTAATGACAATGTTGTATTAGGTAATGAATTAATGAATAATAATGATGTTGAGAATAACGAGAATAATAATGTAGTCGAAAAGGTGGTATCTGAGAGTATTAATGAAGTTGTAGAATATGATAATGTAATGTTAATGGGCGTTAATGAGTTAGAGAGAGAATGGAGAGAGAGTTATGTTATAGATATGAAACAGGGGGTAAATTGTTTTACGAGGTAGAATGGGGGGTGAAGGAAGACCTTCACGTATATATTGTGTAGACAAGAGTGTGCTACAAATAATTGTTTTTTTGAAGTTTTTTGTTTTTCTGGAGAAGTCAGGAAAGATTTAATTGAATTTATACCCTCTGTCCTGTAATACTTTTGAGAGTGTGATTTGGGGTTATGATGAGAGAGATATAGGGGGAGAATTGTATGTTTGTAAAGAAACAGATATATATAACTTAAAGAGAAAGTATGATGAATGGAAGGAAAGGTTTAGAAGTATATGTGAATGATAATGATCCACAATGATTTTAATAAAATTGATTAACCCAATAGTTAATGAATTTAATGATGGAGACTTAACAAAAATACCCAACGTAGACTGGTTTAAACGAGTATTTGAATAAGTTGATTGAAGTTAGTTTTTCTGGTTACAACACACAAAACAGTCATTTGTGTGGTGATAAAATTGAACGATGTTATGTAGAACCAAGGTTAATTTGGAACGATGGAGGATAAACTATTAAAACAATAAAAGACAGTATAATTTGTTTTAAATGGTTTCTTGACATGGCAGAATGGGACAATGAAGTGCGGAAAAACTGGACAATTAATAATGAAAGGTTGTAAATACAAATGTAGCAAATTTATTGGTGTGCATTGTAGAA